>NC_061157.1:15636709-15686709 GCF_022113875.1 Hydra vulgaris | reverse complement strand
TATTAATAATAAAGCCATTACACAAGAGTGTTTTGGAATACAATTTAAATAGTTGTTGCAATTTGTAATTTCTTTATCTGAAATTTAACCTCTGTAAGCTTTAAAAATTATTTAGAGAAATTATTAATGAACTTGGAGTTACAGATACTAATGTTTTTATATTGTTGTGATGTTTGTATTCACTCCATGTTAGTTTCTGTAAGTCTAAATTTTTAGGTGTTTCAATAAAAAACTCTGTTATATCTGAAATTTAGGGCAAGTCTGAATAATTTAAGTTCTTAAATCTGTTTGCCATTGTGTTATAACATCCTTACCTGGAATAAAAACCATATGCTTATAAAGTGAGCTAGAAGCTTTAGGGTTTTTTTAAATTTAAAAAAAAATGCAGTAGATATTTTTTTAACATCACTTTATCTTCTTTTGATTAATGGTGATACTGCACTATGTAACTCATGAAACACAATGACAGATGTAAGACCAGCATAAAATTCTATCATTTTTAAAATAAATGTTTGTATACAAGTAAATTGCAATAACACGATTTGTTTGGATTATGTTTAAATACAAACTTGTCTGGTTTTATCGTAATAACCGATGTGGTTGAAGTTAATTTTTCATATAAATCTTTATTTTTTCTCAATTTCATGCTCAAGTTCTTTTTTTAAGTTATCAATTTCCTTTTTTAATTCTTGATGTTCTATTATAAAACAATACTTAACATTAAGTTCAACATAATCTGATGGATCATTGTTTGAAAAATTTTTATTAATTACATTTATTAATATAAGTCTTTGAATATTGTAGCTTAAGTTTAAGAAGAATATCGATTTTTGAACGATAGTGCTCTGTCAGGAAAATCTTATTTTATATTTTATGGTAAATAATTAACTATGACGCGATAATGTAGGAATTGAACAGTTAATTAGTTTTCTCCATTTTTCTCTGAGCTGTGGTTGTTATTATATTGTTATATATTTGCGTGTGTGTTGATAATAGATAACAAAATTTATATTTACAAACTATAACCCTAACCCTACTCCTAACCCCTAACCCTGACAGTCTAACAAAGCGTGTATATTTTAAAGAATTAAAAATCACACTAAGTTTTCACAAAGCTTATATTTCAAAGACTTAAAAATCACATTAAATTTTCACTAAGTTTTAATGTTACAAAAGCTGATATAATGATAATTTAAAAAAAGATTGATATGAACATTTTAAACTGAAAACTGAGTTTTAATTTTATAATAAAAAAAGTACTGGTTTCTATTATCATAACTATAACATTAAAATCACTATAAAAATGAATAAATTTTTTTTTTTAAATTTAAAAGATAAAAAATAAAATAAATATATCAACTACTTTAAAAAATTTACTTGAAGCATTTTAAACAGCAAAGATAAAAACCAAGCTTCACAATTAAAAAAAGAATTTAGAAAAAATTTGCTAAGTTAAAAAGTTTTTAAAATAGTAAAAAGTTCAGTAAAAAAAAGTTTAATTATTTAAATTAAAATTTTATTTTATTTTCTATTTTGTAAAGTTTTTTTTGGGGAAAAACTCAGTGACTGCGTTTTTCAAAAAATCTTTTTTTTTTATAATGTATTTATTTTATTCATAAGAATTCTTTCATAATTTTCATACTTTTAAACTAAATTAAGTAATGTTTATACGTTGTACAAGTGTATATGGAATATTGACAAAACTGACCTTACTGCAGTACACAAGCCTGCTAAGATTGTTACTGTGAGAGGTTGTTTTTTTTTTCATAGAAAAAACTGACAGGATCGGTTTCTAAACCATGCACCTCTTGGCAGAAATGGAACAACTTATCCCAGTGGGTGGATGACCTGTTCTAATTTTCTAAAACACATTTTGAAACACTTTGTCTGTGTTGCTCAACCAAGCTTAGAAAAGAAGAACTTAATTATTATGGACAACCACGAGAATCACTGCTCAGTAGGTGTGTCCCAAAACAGCAATTCCTCAATTGTATGATCAAATTTAAAAAAAAAAGTTTTTAATAAAAGTCACAGTACATAAGTTTTACTTTAGATATTTTGACTTGTCCGACATCTTATGAATTTGATCAAATTACAAGGGAGACTTGATCCTGTTTAAGTCTCCCTTGTAAAAGCTGCTCAAGAAGTTGATTTTTTCTTTAGTCACTTGATTATAGAAAAAAAAGAAGACATTTTTATTTATTGGAAACACAAAGAGAAATTTCCACTTCTAAAAGAGTTAGCTCATAAATTATTAGCACTTCCAGCATCCTCTGCATTTTCGGAGTGATTGTTTTCCAAATATGGAAATATTTACGAAAAAAAGCAAATTTTACTATTTATTCATCATAATGGAAATAAATTTATAAATGAGTGATAAACTGATATATATGTTGCATTTAACTTTAATAGTATTTGAATAATAAATTATTATTAATAATAATAACAATATTGAATAGAAACCATTAACATTAGATTATTTAAAAATATAACATTTCTTGGTTTATTAAATCTTCAAATTTCTAAATAGCATTATCCGGTTTATCGAAAACCGGATAATGTTATTATCCGGCCAGATAACAAATATTGAATAATATTGATATCCGGCCCAGATATCTTAGCCGAGACACCCCTACTACTCAGTGGAGGCTGTAAATTATGCAAGAAGCAACAGCATCATTTTTCTTACAATTTTGCCGCACACTTCTCATAAATTGCAGCATTTGGATGGTGCTGTTTTTGGTCCACTGAAGACTTCCAAGCAGCTTCCAATTTTATGATCAAATTCCCTGGAAGAACTGTTACAATTTACAATATTAATTAATACAAAATTGTGTATAAAGTGAAGGTTTTCTCATTTAAGTATGAACACCTTCCTTAATTTTAAGCTCATATTTAGAGGAAGCTCTGTCAATAATAAAGAAGGAATCAGGATTTATTGTGTTTTTGTATTTTTGCTATGAAGCAAGATGCTTGTAAATATGAGCCTTATTAAAACTTAAATGTTCTAAAACAACAAGATAACAATAAATATATAAAACAACAAGATAACAATATATATAAAACAACAAGATAACAATATATATATATAAAACAACAAGATAACAATATATATAAAACAACAAGATAACAATATATATATATATATAAAACAACAAGGTAATATTGAATATTATATTTGTTTAAATAAAAAAAATAGAAAGCATAAAAAAAGTGCTCAGACAAGAAACTTTTTTTTTACAAGTTTAATTCCAATTACTTTCTAGAAGAAGATATATTGAAACTTTAGTATGAAAAAAGATAAATTACACAATATTATAAATGAAAAAAAAAGTAAAAAATTAATATTTACAAACCCCATCATTTTTCATTTTATTTTT
Organism: Hydra vulgaris; assembly: GCF_022113875.1. Classification (NCBI taxonomy): domain Eukaryota; kingdom Metazoa; phylum Cnidaria; class Hydrozoa; order Anthoathecata; family Hydridae; genus Hydra; species Hydra vulgaris. The sequence continues at coordinate 15,683,329 of NC_061157.1, read as the reverse complement.
AACTACACCATATGAAATTCGATACATCTTTACCCATGAATCAGTGTTAGAATCACCTTGTACATTAATACCTGATATTGCAGAAACTTGATTCAACTCAATTATTATATATGGTTTTCTATCATTAGGTAAGGCACACCATGTGAATGGGCTGTCAATATACGCATCCATTATTGTAAATTCGATTTTTGAAGATATTTCAGCAAATGCTGGAATAAATACATCACCACAAACTACAAAAAATTATACTATAATAATTTTATTATAAAAATTTATTAAAAAAAAAACTTAATGTGCAATTTATTTGAAAATGCTCTAGGTAAATATTTTAATTTAAAACTTCTATCTTATAGAAGTAAATTATCTTTTTTTAATTTCTAGAAAAATAAACTTGTTTTCATTATTATTTTTTACTTACTAAGAATTATTTTTTAAAAAGTGTATTGAAAAAATATAATTCATGTAAAACAATTTTATTCATTATTTAATTATACATTTATAGTTATAAATGTATTATTAAATAATGAAAAATAATTTTATCAATTATTTACTTTTGTCATTTATAGTTATAATAAAAAAAAAAAAATTCCTACTCTTACTATTTAATCTAATTAACCTATTGTTTATATGTGTTAATGTCAAGTAAAAGATTCACTTGTGACTGTGGCAAAAATAACTCGAAAGGAAAAAAAAAGTAAAGGTTAAGAATTAAAAGATTTTCTAAGGTAAACATTTACTTGCATGTAATTCTAACAAATATTTAATAATTTATTGCATTATATTCAAATGCTAATAATAACATCAACTCTACATTTAGAATTGTATATATGATTGTAATAAATAATGGTAATAAATAAACTTAGTAGAAAATAAAAAAATGTTTTAAAATAAATTTAACTTTATTGAAGACTAATAAATTATTTAAAAATCAAAAAGCAAAGTTTTTTGAATTTGTTATTTTGAACAAGTTTTTTTCAGATACCTTATAGCACTTTTTAATTAAAAAAACCATCGGAAATGTATTGGATAATTGTATAATTTATAACATTAGATGAAAATCGGAAAATATCAGATAAAAAAAAGTCAGATAATTATGGGAGAAACTTTGTTGACTCAAGGTAAAGCCCTATATCTATCCCACCTCCTAAAAGGTTACAATCATCAAACAATACAGGTTTCAGTTAGAAATACAACTGTTTTCTAAGTAATGGGAAAACAGAAAAGAAATACTCTACTGTTGCTAAAGTAAGTACATTACTCTTAAAATATAATTTGATAAGTCAATGTTACCAATGGAATAATAAATAGGGAGAAGAAATTAAAGGAAGATAAAAATCTGGAAAAACAAAAACAAGCATCTGATATCGCAAATCAAGCTAGTGTTAACAATTCTTTTCAATGAATCAAGTTATATTGGATTGTTAAAGCTGTTCATATTATATGCAAATTTTAGTGCTTCCTAATCAGTTTAATTACAATCTTTTATGGTTAACTTCTTGGTTCTTCAATTCTAAAAAGAATCCTTGTCTCTGCTGTAAGCTAGCTGGATGCTAGATCTGTTTCGGTTTGAAAAAATTAAATTAATGAAAGTGCACTTTCATTAATTTAACTTTTTTCCTCTATGTCTAAATATGGACTTTCTGTGATCTAATTGATTGAGATTTTTATTGGTGGTTCTTAACATATTTCTTGATAGATGCACTAAATTTGAGCTTTATGGTATTTTTTTATGCTTTAGGTACTTTTTTATCCTAACTCCATTGTACTATTATAAAAAAACTTATTGCTATAATATTCTGAAATTAAAAATATTATTTACAATAAACTAAACATACTAAGATAAGCAAAATACTAGTAAATTAAACAAGATATTAAATTCAAGACAAGGCAATAGATTTCTAAGGAACTATTTAAGTGTTTAAGTGCAACAACAAACATGTATTTAAAATTAGTTTTAATAAATAAAAGTTTACAATGCGCAAAAAAAAAAGATTTTCCTTTATCTTCTAATAAATAACCTTGATTTTTAAAACATTTTTAATGATAGTATCAATTTAATAATTTTTTAATGAAAAATATAAAAATTAACAAAAAAAAAAATTAATAATTAGGGAAACTGATTGCATAGATATTGGGAATAATTTTAGTTTTGTTATAGCACCATTTTATTCCAATTAAGCTCACTTTTTTCCTAAATTAAAGTGCTTTGATACTTTTATCGTAACAGTTAGCTTCCTTAAAAAAAACTCCAGAAAAATAAAAATAAAATTAATTAAAAATTATTTTGTTTACAGTGAAATTTAAACAATTCATTCAAAGAACTTATATATTTTAATAGGATTAAAATTGCCCAAACAAAATGAAATTCTAGAAATAATAAATTATACAAAAGCTTTAAACTTAATGGCTTTTACTTAATACTTTTACTTTATTCTTAAGAAATCACTAAATAAATTACAATTTATGATTCCTACTAAATATTTTATATTGCACCTGCATTATTTCTTTAAACCTTTTATTTCTTTGACTCTAATTTTATCACTGATTAAATATTCATAACTTTTTAGTTCCAACAAACTTTGAATTATTTTGTTATATTGCTGCATAATCATGCTTGCAGCAACTTTTAAGATTAGTTTAGGTTTACAGGATAAATTTATTAGTTTAGGTTACACTCTATCTGCCAAGATTGAGCCTCTGTTCCATTGCCACAAGATAGAATCTCTTTCTCTTTTCTACAAATACCATAGTGGTTGCTGCTCAAACAGGCAACCATCTTTTGTTCCATCAACCAAAATTTAATCTTTCCTGAGTTATCATTCAGAAAAGTTATATTCTTTTATTGTATCTGTTCCTATGTGCACTCCTTTTGTTTGTTTTTTCTTGCTTCACTAAAACAACATTAATTGTTCTAAGAACTGTTAGATATCAGTGCTGTTGGACATTGCAAAAGTTTTTCCAAAAAGTGTTTACAATGGTGAGTATTTTTTCATGCAAGGGTTTTGTCCCACTCCTGTAAATAGAGCAGCTGGTTTTAAAAACGAAAAACTTATACCTTAAAATCTCTCAAAATGTAGAAAAAAACTCATTTTACTAGAAAAATTCAAAATATAGATAGGAGAAATTTTATTTACAAAATGAATGTTTTAAACCTTTATTTTAAATTAAGTTGTGTCTTCATTCATTTTAATTAATACTAAAATAAAAAAGCATGAAATTAATAAACATAAGTAGTAGGAATAGGAGAGTTCTGGGCCATTTTCATTTTTAACCCTATTTTCAACCATAAATTAATATTAATATAGGGTTCAATGTTAACCATATTGTATATAATTTATTTCGATAAGAAATAATTTTTTATTTTAAAAAAAATTGATTTTTTAAAATAAGTGTTAATTTTTATTTCTTGTTATGAAATATTACGAAAAATTCTTGCATGACGTCATAGGTCACGTGACTTTTCTTACTTCTTATTTTTCTTTATATCCTAATTCATGTAAATATTTTACTACTTCAAGGTGATCATTTTCTATAGCAATATAAATTGTCCATTTGTCACATTTATACCCTAATTCATATAAATATTTTAACATTTCAAGGTGACCATTTTCTGCAGCTTTATCTATTGCATCTTTTGTTCCTTTATACCCTAATTCATGTAAATATTTTACTACTTCAATGTGACCATTTCTAGCAGCTTTATCTATTGCATCTTCTGTACCTTTATATCCTAATTCATGTAAATATTTTAATATTTCAAGATGACCATTTTTAGCAACACAATCAATTGTCCAATCGTAACATTCATACTCTAATTCATGTAAATATTTTAATATTTCAAAGTGGTTATTTATAGCAGCATAACTAATTGCTAATTTATCACCTTTATATCCTATTTCAAGTAAATATTTTACTACTTCAAAGTGACCGTTTATAGCAGCAGAACTAATTGCACATTTTTCATATTTATACCTAAATTTATATAATTGTTGCTCTAATTCAAAGTCATAATTTTCAGTAGCATAATTAATTGCTAATTCTTCATAATAATACTTTAATTTATGCAAATATTTTACTTGTTCAAGGTTACCATTTTCTATAGCGCAATTAATTGCTTTTAATATTTTAATAACATTATTTTTATTTTTTTTTTCTTCGTCTTCCATTCTTTTTTATATACACAAGAAAATTATTTAATTCATTTTCAAAATTTTTTTATTTTTAATACGCATGCGCTTTAATGAATGGAAATATTCAAGGATATGTAATTGACAATTAGCAGTAGCACAAATAAAAGATAAATCATTTAATTTATAACCTAACAATATTAAATATTTAATTATTTCAAGATGACCATTTTTAGCAGCATCATTAATTGCCCATTTGTCTCCTCTATACCCTAATTCATGTAAATATTTAATTACTTCAAGATGACCATTTCCAGCAGCATTTTCAAAAGCAACTTCTGTACCTTTATACCCTAATTCATGTAAATATTTAATTACTTCAAGATGATCATTTTTAGCAGCATCATTAATTGCCTGTTTGTCTCCTCTATACCCTAATTCATGTAAATATTTAATTACTTCAAGATGACCATTTCCAGCAGCAATATTAATTGCACATTCGTCTCCTCTATACCCTAATTCATGTAAATACTTTACTAATTCAATGTTATTATTTTTTACAGCATCATCAATTGCCCATCTGCCACATTTATATCCTAATTCATGTAAATACTTTACTAATTCAATGTTATTATTTTTTACAGAATCATCAATTGCCCATGAATTACATTTATATCCTAATTCATGTAAATACTTTACTAATTCAATGTTATTATTTTTTACAGCATTATTTATTGCATCTTGTATACTTTTATAACCTAATGAATGTAAATATTTTACAACTTCAAGTCGTTTTTTTTTTTTTTTATCATCTTCATTATCTTCATTATCATATTCAGTAGTTTCTGTAATTTCAGTAGTTACTGTAGTTACTGTAGTAACTTCTTCTTCATCTTCATCATCTTCATTATCTTCATTATCATATTCAGTAGTTTCTGTAATTTCAGTAGTTACTGTAGTTACTGTAGTAACTTCTTCTTCATCTTCATCATCTTCATCATCTTCTTCATCTTCATTATCTTCATCATCTTCTTCAGTCATTTCAATATCATTATCATATTCAGTAGTTTCTGTAATTTCAGTAACTTCAGTAGTAACTGTAGTAACTTCAGAATCTTCAGTCATTTCAATATCATGAATATCATTAATATTTAATTTTTCTTCTATTAATCTTAATCTTTGTTCTATTGATCTTAAAAATGAATTTTGCATTTCGTTTTCCATTCTTTTTATATAAAAGAAAATTATTTAATTCATTTTCAATTTTTTGATTTAAAATATTTTTACAATTAATAAAAATAAAAATGAATGATGATGAGATTAATGAAATATCTGAATTTCAAAAAGAATTTAAACTTTTTGAAGAAATATTAAAATTTGAATTTGAAGAATCAGATTCTGAAGATGACACTTATTATACATCTGATGATGAAGATGAAGTTAAAGAAAAACCTATAGTTCCAATTCCTTTAAAAACAGTTCAAATCATGGAACTGCATAAAGATAAGCTGAAATGGATTAATTATATTCCAACTTATAATGTTATTAATGATGATTATCCTGCTATAGATAATACTTCTTTTAAAAAACATTACAAAAAAAGAAAATTTAGTTTTGAAAAACCATTTAATGTAGATATTAATTTTACTGAAGACGGAAAACCTTCAACAATTCATTTTGTAGAGAAACTACCCATTTTCTGTAAAAATATTTTAAATGATAATTATTGTCCTTTTGGAAGAAAATGTAAATACAATCATGATATTCCTTATTGTAATACTGTAAAGGAAAGACTAATATGCACTAAATCTTCATGTCAATATAGACATATTCATATTTGCTATGATTATCCTAAATGTAGGAATAAAGAGTGTGTATTATTTCATCCTAAAAAGTCAGAATTATTAAAATTAATAAAAGCTAAAACTAAATTATGTAAATATATTCTTGATAAAAAAGAATGTAAAAATATAAATTGCAAATATGCTCATTCTATAAAAGAAATTGAAGAAAATGTAGAAATTTGTCATTATACTCCATGTAAATTAGTAGAGAGTAAATTAAAGAAAAATAAAAAAGGAGAAAAAATATTAATATATAAAAATGTTAATGATAATAAAAAGTGTAATTTTTTACATCAAGGTGAAAGCATTTTAAATTATATTGCTAGAACTTTAAAAACAAAATAGATATGAGGATTAAAGAGTGATTTAAAAAAATCTTTACATTTATAAAATGTATAATAGTAGAATGTTTTTATATTATGAAAAGCATGAACAATATAGAATAACTTTTAATATTAATTCAGATTTAGAACATAGAGCAATAAATGATAGACATATTAAAGTATTCGCACAAGAAGATTTTACAGTAAAATCAAATTCATATGAAAACATTTCTTTAATGTGTGGAGTTGAAATAGATAAAGGACATGTAATGATTTCACTTGCAGAAAATTATAAACCATCACTAAATTTACTAAATTCTGTTGTAATAGAGTCTACTGATGATATTAAAATAACTTTATATAATTACGATAAAAAAGATATAAACATTAAAAAAGGAGATTTGTTATGTTGTATATCAACTTATAATGGTGTTTTAAATGCAAATTATATATCACATAGAGATGCTTTAGAACCTGTTAAAGAAGAACAAGTTAGACCACAAAATGACTCAGGAACTAAACAGAAAAGTGATAAAGAATCTGTAAAATCTTTATTATCAAGTATAGGAGAAGTAATTAAAGAAACTATATATGATGAAGATAAACCTGATAAAGCTATATTTGATTTTGGTAAAAAGTGATTTAGCGAAGCATTGATCACAAAAGTGATTTAAAACAAATTTTTCTTTATAGAAAAAAGAAATGCTATGTAATAATGAATGTAAGCAGCTTTATCCAGATCTTAACCAGTTTTCAGAAAATCCATCTGCACCACCACAATCTATAGATCAGAGATATCGATTAGATAAGATAAGTGAAATTCAAAATAAAATGGAATGTGAAAGAAATAGAAGAGCTATGCTAAGTAAAAAATATCACAGAGCTGTAAGAATAATTTCAGCTATCGATAATTCATTACTTGCAACTACTATGACACTTGGAGCTGTTGGTATTGGTTTTTTAACAACAATAGTTGGGGCACCAGTAGCTATTGCATGTGAAGGTGCAGCATTAGGTATGGGTGTATTATCATTAATAGGATCACAAGCTATTAAAAAATTAGCAATAAAAGCAGAAAAGCATGAAAAGATTAAAGTACTAGCTGATGCAAAACTAAATACAATAAGTAGTCTTATTTCTAAAGCTATATCAGATCAATATATTGATGATGCAGAATTTAATATGATACTTTCAGAACTTGAAAAGTTTCAAGCTATGACTGAACAAATTAGAACAAAATCTAAAAATAATATAGATGAACAGACTAAAGAGTCATTAATTAATCAAGGTAAAGAGAAAGCAATGAAAGAAGCTATGGAATTGCTAAATATGAGATTTAACAAAAATCAGAATATAGGAGTGATGAATAATACTCTTAAGAATTAAATAAACATATATTATGTATTTACTTGAACATATATTATGTATTACTAACATAATATATGTTGATTTTAATCCCTTTAGGGATCTGATAATCACATTGTGATTTAAAAAAATTATTGCATATATAAAAATGTATGCAAAAGCTACAGATATTGATGCAAGATTAAAAATAGCAAAAGAACTTGATGGGTTAAAGAAAAGTGTTTATCAAGATTCTATTAATGAAAAGTTAGGTTATGATACTTTACAGACTAACTTGGAAAAATTGTACAAGCCAATAATAGATAGTCAATCTGGAATAAAAGAAGGTATATCTAAATTAGAAAATAAAGCTGATCAAATAGCTAATACTTTTTCAAGTTATCCTGCTTTACTAGATTCTGAAACTAAATCAATCATGCCACCTGAAGTTGTAGATAAAATGTCATTAGGACCTATCGCAGCAGAATATCTAAAGTTATATACTGCTAAAAATAGTAAAAAAGTATCAGATGATATATTCGGTATACATTACAATGAAGGTGATAAAAAATTTTACATTGGTAAAAAACCAATAACTATTGAAGGTAATGATATAACTATTGAAGGTAAAAAATACATTGGTACACCAGGCCTTTGGGAAATCATAGTAAAATCTCATCCTGTTAAATATACTAACAATGATCCTAATAAGTATAAAGAAATTTTAGATCAAACAGATGCAATTCGCTCTGATTTAAATTCAGCTAAACCGAGATCATCTAAAAGTTATAAGTACGCTAATGTAATAAAACGTAGAAGAGATGATTGGAAAGTCTGGAAAAGGAGTTGTCATTCTTCCTAGTGATCCAAATGTACTATTTGATATGCTTAAATTACGCTTAGCTGCTTTACAAGCAGGAAATACTGGAACAAGAAATGAGATTGTTGCTATTTGTGATGAGTTGTTACGACAGGGTCAAATAGATGATGATGAGTATAAAGCATTACAGAAAGCAATAACTTAGAATCACAAAGTGATTTAAAAAAAAATATTTTATATATAAAAAATGACAAAATACTATGATACTCTTATCAATCTTTCAGATAGTCAGAAAGAAAAAATTAAAAAAGCAATTGAATCTGATACTAACGCTCTTATAAAACTATCATATGAAGATCTAAATGGTGAACATAAAATAGCTTTAACAGATTCACAAAGAAACAGAATGAAAGCAGCCTATTTAAAAAATAAGGGTATAACACTTTCACTGAGTAGAGCACAACTTAAACATAATGCTAAAAAAAATGGTGGATTTCTATCTCTACTTGGATTAATTGGAAGTGTAATTGCAAATGCTGCTCCGGTTATAGCAACAGCAGCATTAACAGGAGTAGGTGCAGCTGCTGGACATGCTATAGTTAATAAAATTGCTGGAAATGGTATTATTTATGGAAAAAAGAATGGTTATGGATATAAAATTAGAAAAGTAGGAAAAGGAGTATTTTTAAACCCATGGAATGGTAGTTATAATTATTTAGACGGATATTATTCAAAAAATGGAAATGAATATTCATCAGTAGGTAGAGGATTGTTATTAGGAGAGAATTCTCCATTTAAGAATATACCCTTATTAGGTCTTCTTCTTTAGATCACTTCGTGATCCAGGCTTCGCTAAGTTCTGAAAGAACCCAATCTTCACTAAATCTTATAATATATATTTTTTAAAAAATATATATTTATCGATTCCACAATGAAGTTGGATAATAAAATAAATCTAATCCACTTCTATACTTTCCATTTAATAGATCAGAAGACAAATCTATAACAACAAATCCATGCTTTTTTGACCAAGCTTCATTACAAAACTTTTTAAACTCATCTAATTTCATATCATTTGAAACATGATCATTATAAATATGATTTACATTTTTAGAATCTTGTTTAAACAAGCAAATAAAATTTGCATTTTCTCTTATCGTTCTCCTAGGCAACTCAAAATAATTTTGTGCATAGTAGAAACAATCTACATTGCTATGTCTTCCTCTTATATAGTACTTTTCACACTTGTTTTGTTTTGTTAATTGTAAATCATCAAATATCATTAAATTATTTTTAATACAGTTAAGATTTTCAGGTTCTGGTACATCATCTGCTGTTTCAAAAAATTTACATTCTATATCTGTTTTATCTTTTAAATTTCTTGAAATGTCTTTAATAACAAACTCTGGATTTACATTGTTTTTATTTATTTGATCTTGCAACTCAAATAGTTTAAGAATAACTTCTTTTGGTAATTTATTTTCAAAAGAATTTTTTAATATTTTGTATTCAGGTTGAAAAAGAGATTTTCCAAAAACTTGTAAATTATTATAGTCTAACCAACCAGGTCTTAATAGCAAGTTTAATAATAATGTTGTTTTTCCACAACCTGATTTTCCAACAATAATCCCTCTTATACTTTTAGGTAATAACTCATTATTTTGACGTTTACTTTTATTTACATTCCATGATAAATCTATAATATCCATTTTTTATTTATGAAAAGTATTTTTTAAATAGATTTTGTGTTAAATAAATTAAAATACATATATAAAAAATGTATTGCGTTAAATGTAAAAACAAAACAGATACACTCAACTTACAACATGCTGTGAGTAAAAACAAAAGAAATATGCAATGTGGAAATTGCACAATCTGTGGAACAAGAAAATACAAATTTACAAAAGGAACTGAAAGTCTTAAAAAAGGAGGTGACTTGGTAGAATCTATTAATAAATTTACAAGTAATAGAAAATTACCTTTACAAAGGTTTCCAGGTGAAATGCATATACCAGGTATGAACTTTGCAGGACCTGGTACTAATTTAGATGAAAGATTAACTTCTACTGAGATGCCTAAAGAATGGAGCATGCCTGTAGATAGAGTTGATAAAACAGCTTATATTCATGATCTTGCTTATAAACATTTTCCAGATAAAGAGAATAGAAATTTAGCTGATAAAATAATGCTAGAACAAATGGATGCTATACCTAATCCTACACCTCGTGAAAAATTGGAAAGAAAGATTATAAAACCTATCATATCTGCTAAAGTAAGGTTTGGTATGGGAAATAAAGAGTCAATGAGTATTAAAGAATTATGTCAAAAAAACTACCAGCGCAGAGGAAAAAAAGCAAAAACCTGAAATGGACTGATGAACTTGCAAATGAACTTCATAAACCTGTTATAAAACATTTTAGAAAAAGAAAAGTAATTGCAAATGGAATAGATGAAATATGGGCTGCTGATTTAGTTGACATGCAAGCTTATTCTAAATTTAATAATGGTATAAAATACTTATTAATGGTTATTGATATATTTTCAAAGTATGGATGGATTATCCCATTGAAAAGTAAGACGGGAATTGAAGTTGCTGATGCATTTAATAAAATATTTAAAGATAGAAAGTGTGCTAAATTATGGGTAGATAAAGGCTTAGAATTTTATAACAAGCATGTTAAAGCATTAGGTGTTCATCTCTATTCAACTGAAAATGAAGAAAAAAGCTGTGTAGTTGAACGATGGAATAGAACAATGAAAGAAAAAATGTTTAAATACTTTTCTGCTAATTCTACTAGAAAATACATTGATGTTTTAGATGAAATGGTAAAACAATACAACAACACAAAGCATTCTTCAATTAAAATGACTCCAGTTGAAGCAAGCAATAAAAAGAATGAAAATAAAGTTTGGTTAAATTTAAATAGTAAAGTAAAATCTAAACATAACAAGCTTAAGTTTACAATAGGTGATAAAGTGAGAATAATTAAAAAGAAAGAATTATTTGAAAAAGGGTATACACCAAGATGGACTGAAGAAGTATTTACAGTATCACAAGTTCAATACACAGATCCACCCACTTATAAAATAACTGATTACAATAATGAAGAAATACAAGGTACTTTTTATGAACAAGAACTGCAAAAAACAAGTCAAGAGATATTTAGAATTGAAAAAGTTATTAAAAAACAAGGTAATAAATCATTTGTAAAGTGGTATGGTTATCCTGATACTTTTAACTCATGGGTTGATAATACAGAATTGAAAAATATTTAGATCCCTTCAGGATCCAGATTCACATAGTGATTTAAATTTTTTTTACTATTAAAAAAATGAACAACTCAAATGTAAATGTGAATATATGTGTAACAGCTACTTCTGGTAATGCTAATACAAATACCACTGTAACGACAACAACTTCAAATTACAACTCTAGCAAATGATGTAAGATAAAATTTATATATTTTTACAAGAAAAATAAAAAAAATTGAAAATGAGTTAAATAATTTTCTTTTATATATAAAAAGAATGTCATATGTAGATATTGAAAATTTTGATGAAGCAAATTTATATGTAAAAGAAATAAAAAAATTTAATAAACCTGTTCAATATCAAAAAATAGTAATTGAATACAAATATAATGATAAGCTTTCAGGACCTTTAAGAATAAAAACTCCAAAATCGTTATCATATGGAGTTTGTGAAAATAGAGACATGAAAACAAAAGAACTTACAGGATACTCAATTCCTTTTGTATGTGAAAATGATATATTTATCGCAATTATTGAAGCTATTGAAAAATTTTGTAGAAATAAAGTGATTGAAAATGAAGCAACGTTAAAAAAAGGGGGTATGAAAAGCTTAAATATTAACAACTTGAATATTTTAAAGTATAGAAATGATGATTTTAATGCACCTCCAGTTATATATGCAAAAATACCAACAGATTATAAAAGTAAAAAGATGGATCAAGTATTCAGAAATAAAAATGGTGATATTTTAGGAGAAAGTCTTATTAAAAAAAGATGTGATGTTGTTGGATGCTTAGCAATTGAAGGTATATATATAGGATCAATGATTCAATCTATTCAAGTAAAATTATTAGATGCAGTTGTATCTAAAAATGAGTATAAGATAGAAAGATTTTATATTAAAGATGTAGACTTAGAAAGCGAAGATGAAGAGTAAATATTAATTTTATATATTAGCAAATAATATATAAAATAAGATCATTAAATGATCAAGCAAAGCATTGAAATTAACCTAAATAATTATAATAAATATAAAAAATGTATATTGAAATAGAAAAAAATAAACAAAATCCAGTTATAATTAAATTTGATGATAATATTAAACTTGATGAAAATAAAGAGTATGAAATGGCACTTGATAGATTTCAAACTATTCTCTATAGTGATTCAACTAAAAACAAAAAAGTATACATATTAAATAATCTTGTAGATGGAAAAATTGTATCTAATAATGGAAATGCTAAGAAAACGACTGTAATGTATTCATTTATACCTATTATTGTTTCTAAAAATTCAGTTATTAATGAACAACCGATATCTAAGAAATATTTTCCGTTAAAAACAAAATCCATTTCAGAAATGAAAATTGACATCATTGATAACTTTAATAAACCTATAGATTTTAATAATGAAAGTTATACCATAGAATTTTATATAAGAGAGAGAAAAAAGTAGATCCATATATAAATTTTTTATATTGAAAACAATATAAAAAATTATGACATATATAAAAAATGTCAATAACAATACATATATCTTCAAACGATACTGTTATAAATACTAATATGACAGTACCTATTGAACTAGATGCAGATAAAGAGTATGGAATAGCTCTTAAAAAATTAATGACTTATAATAGTTTTCCAAATATAATTGAAGGATTAAACAATACTATAAATATTACTATAGAAGCTAGTGATAATCCTGGTTTTCAACAAATTAAGATCCCAACAGGATCCTATGAACTTAGAAATATAAATACACTTGTAACTAGATATGTAATGACTACTCTTAAAGATCAACTTGCTAAATATAAAGAGTCTTTTAAAAATGTACCAAGCACAGATATTGAAAATTATAAAAAAAAACAAAAGTATGATAGTATAAGACTTGATCCTACATCTATTATATTTGAAGCAAATTTTAATACTGAAAAATCACAGATTATTATTAATAAAAATAGTAATATTAGAATACAACTTGATGATGACTCTATAAAAGATCTTTTAGGTTTTAATAATAGAGATCGTGATGGTAATCTTATAACATTTGACTCATCAAAAGTATATATTTCAGATAAAGTAATAGATATAAATCATGTTAATACTATTCGTGTAACAAATAGTCTTGTAACAGGGTCAATTATAGATGGTGCATATTCAAATGTTATATATTCATTTTATCCATCTACGCCAGTGGGTTATAAAATTGTAGAAGTACCAAATAATCCAACTTATTATAGATTATTATCAAAAAAAATTTGGGATATGAAAACAACAATAATGGATCAAGATGGGCATATACTTACTTTACAAGGAGAGCCGATAAGTATTGAATATGAAATAAAAGAAATTGTGTCAAAATGTAAATCAGAACATCTTTTAGAAAGACAAGTATCTCTCTTAGAAGAACAAAATGGACTTTTAAAAAAACAATTAAGATAATACCAAAGTGAATTAAAAAATATATATTGTAAATAAAATGTTAGATATAAATAAAAAAGCATATACTCACAAGTATGTTGTAGGTGGAAGTGGAATATTTACAGATATAAGTAATGTGTATAATCAAGCAAAATCTTCTGATTTTTTTAGAGCATTATCTGGTATGAAAACAATGTTAACTAATCATTTTAATAAAAATGGACCTATAATTAAATAGCAAAGCCAAGATTCATTTAAAATGAATTAAAAAATATATATAGTAAATAAAATGTTAGTTATAAATAATAAAGGATATACACACAAGTATGAAGTAGGTGGAAGTGGAATATTTACACCTTTTTTAAGTATGTTCAATAAGCAAGTACTAAGTAATGCATTTAATGCATCTCGTAATTTTGCCAGTAGAGCAGCTGCTACAGACTTGGGAAAAACTGCTGTAGATGCAGCAAAGTCAGCAGGGAAAGAACTTGCAACTTCTGCAATATCTACTGCTAAAGAAATTGTAATAAATAAAGGTAAAAAATTAATAGAAAACGTAAATAAATCATCCAAACTGACACCTGAAAATAAACAAGAACTTAAAAATTTAATAAATACTTTAGATAGTAAATTAAATGAAGCAGTTCCAGATATTAGTAATATCATGTTTGGATCATCAATAAAAAGTAAACCAGTTAGAATACAAGATTTAGTTAAAAAACAAAAGGCGATGGACTTAGAATAATATAATTTTATAAATAGCTAAAAGTGATTTAAAAAAATTATATTGCATATATAAAATGGTAAAATCTGATATATTTAATATTACTGATAAATTGAGATTTGATGAGGAAATTAAAAAATATGAAGAATATGAATTTACACCCTCTGTTAATTCTAATTTAAATTCAGGAGAAATAAGAATTTTTATTGAAAACAGTGATTCTTTGTTTCATCCACATGAATCCTATTTAGAAATTGAAGGAAGGCTTGTAAAAGCTGATGGAACTGCATATGCAGATGCAGATGCAATAACACTAACACACAATGGACTTATGCATTTATTTGAAAGAATTGAATATAAGTTCTATGATTCAATCGTTGAATCAGTTAATTATCCAGGTATAGCAACTACAATGCTTGGAATGTTAAAATATCCAAATGACTTTCAACAATCAAAAGCAATGAATCAATTGTGGAATAAAGATACTACAGCAACAGCAAATTTAGCTAATAATTTAGGATTTTCAGCAAGGCAGCAATTTATCATTCAAAAACCAACTACAAAAGGTTCATTTGAATTTAGTATTCCATTAAGACATATTTTTGGATTTTGTGATGACTATGATAAAATTTTTTATGGATTAAAGCATGAACTTTTTCTGCTAAGAAGAAGTGATGATAATGCAATTTTTAAAGCTGCTGGTGTAGCTGCAGGAAAAGTAAATATTACTAGAATATCATTAATGATGAGAAAGGCAACTCCATCTCTTGTAGCAGATTTAGAACTTGTTAAAATAATTAAATCACAAGAAACACTTGATATAGGTTTTAGATCAAGGTTCTTAGATAGAACTAATGTTGAACAAAGAACAACATTTGACTGGAGATTAGGATTAAGAACAACTGAAAAACCTAGATATATACTTGTTGGTTTTCAAACAAATAGGGATGGAAATCAAGAACAAAATTCTTCAATATTTGATCATTGTGATTTGAAAAATATGTATATTGAACTTAATGAAGAAAGATATCCTGCTACTAATTATAATTTATCATTTCCAAATATGAAAATTACTAGAGCATATAGACATGCATCAAATTTTGCTGAAGATTATTATAATATGTCTAATCTTATTAGTCTATGTAGTATCACTCCTACAGACTATAGAGATTTATATCCTATTATGTATTTTGATGTAAGTAAACAATCAGAAAGCATGAAAGGTAAAACAGTAGATATTAGACTTAAAGCAGAATTTAATACACCTGTTCCAGCAAATACTGTAATATATGCTCTCATCATTTCAGATAGAATAGCAAAAATTACTTCTAATGGAGATAGATTAAGATTTGAATATTAGGTTCTGAAAGAACTAATGCTAAGTAAAGAAAAATAATTATTTTTAAAAAAATATATATGCAATAAAAAAAATACTATTATTTAAATTATTTGAAAATAATTTAAATAAATTTTCTTTATATATAAAAAAGAATGAGTGATAAAATAAAATATACAAAAAAGTATTTATTAAATTTACTAAAAGATAATAATATACAACAAACATCTAAAGATTCTATGGCATTAGTTATGATTGCTATGGATCATAATTTAATTGATAAAGATTCTGTAAAAACAAATATCATTACTAAAAAACAAAAAAAACCAAAGATTGAAAGAGTTAAAAGAGTTAAAAAAGAAAAAATAGTAAAAGAAAAAAAATCTGCTGGAAGACCAAAATTTCTTCCAACAAAAGAAAAAAAAGAAAGAGATCCTAAATATGATTATCTCACAACAATTAGAACAGATCCATGGGGAATTAAACTTACTAATATAGAAACTGGTGAAGTTAAAAATTACAAATCATTTTATGACTATAATAAAAAAGAAAAGCGCTCTAAAACTTATATTTTTAGTAGAAATGGGAAGATTGTAGATGGAGTAAAAATTGAAATAATTAGAGCAAGTAAAGAAAAAGATGCATTATCACAAAAATAAAATATATAATGAAAAATAATTATTTTTATAGACTTTTTCTATAAAAATATAAAAAGAAATCGTTTTTTTGTATTATTTAATTTTCTTAACATAAAAAATAAAAAATTGAAAATGATATAAATAATTTTCTTGTATATATAAAAATGGAAAATAGAAACGTAAAAGAATTAAAACAAATCGCAAGAAATCGAAAAATTAAATATTATTATAGAATGGGAAAAGCAGATCTCATTAGAGCAATTGATCAAGCAACTCCTATATTAGATATGCCTATTCCAAATAATATTACACAAAATACTTTAGCACCTACACAATATGTTCCAGTTAGTTATATTAATACCATTAAGAACAAAGTGAGTTCATTATCTAATTGGATTATGGATTTTGTTCCTGTACACCTTAAAAAGACTGCAAATGATAAAATTAAATCAGTAAAGTCTGCTGTTTCTGATTTATATGGTTTAATTATAAGTAAAAAACCAATAATAGAATTTAAATTAACACAATCAGCTATTAAAAATGTAACTAAACAATTTTCAGCTGAAGGAGTTGAAAGAGCTGATGCTTTATCTTATATGAAATCAGCTAAAAATAATGTATTAAATATTTTAAATAGTAATAAAGAATCAAAAATCTATATTGTTCTTTCATGTGAAATGGATCGTACTGATCTTAAAACAGGAGAAACTATAACAACTATTGCATCCTTTTCAACAAAAGCAGAAGTCGTATTAGAATCAACAGATTTAAATGAACTTTATGAAAGAGCTGAACAAAAAATTTTAGAATCCTTGTCAGCATTTCAACAATTAGGATCAAGTTGGAGATTTGTATCAGTTAAAAAGATGGATATAAATATCATTGAATATAAGCCTATTAAAGGTAAATCTTACATTCCTCTTCCTAAAAAGTTGGCAGCTAAAAAAGCAATTATTAATATGAAGAATGAAGACAACGAATGCTTTAAGTGGTGTGTTGCTAGATTTTTTAATCCTAAAGATGATCATCCTGGAAGAGTAGATAAAGATTTAAAAGAACAATCTGAGAAATTAAATTGGGAAAAAATAAAATTCCCAGTATCACTACAACAAATTACTCAATTTGAGAAAAATAATCAAGACATCAGTGTTAATGTCTATGGTTATGAAAATTCTGTTTATCCTTTAAGAATATCTGAAAACAAAAATAGACAACATGAAATAGATTTATTACTCATTTCAAATGATGAAACTAATCACTATTGTTTAATAAAAAGTATAAGTAGACTACTTTCATCACAAATATCAAATTCTACAAAAGTGTTTTTTACCATAATGGTAAAAAACATTTTTGTAGAAATTGCTTACAATCATTTAGTACTGAAGAATCTTTATCAAAGCATCAATTGTATTGTGATACTCATGATTCATTACGAATTGAACTTCCAAAACCAAATACAATGATTAAACTTAATCATTTTAAAAAATCTATGAGAGTGCCATTTGTAGTCTATGCAGACTTTGAAAGTTTTATAAAACCAATCAACACTTGTACACCTAATCCAAATGAATCTTATACAAAGCAGTACCAAAAGCATACACCTAGTTCATTTTGTTACTATATTAAATGCTTTGATGAAAGTGTATATCAAAGTAAACTAGTTACATTCACTGCAAGTAATGAAGATGAAGATGTAGCACAAAAATTTGTTAATATGCTAGAAGAAGATGTAAAAAAGATTTACAACGATTATTTAAAATTTCCAAAAGATATGATAATTACTTGTAAAGACAAAGAAGAATTTGATAATGCAAAAGTATGTCACATTTGTGAAAAAGATCTTAATGAAGATAGAGTACGAGATCATTGCCATATTACTGGAAAATATAGAGGTGCTGCGCATAGTGATTGTAATTTACAATTTAAAATTCCAAAATTCATTCCAGTACTATTTCACAATTTATCTGGTTATGATTCTCACTTGTTCATAAAGAAATTGTCAGAAGGAGGAAAATTAAATTGCATTCCTAACAATGAAGAAAAGTATATCAGCTTTTCTAAAGAAATTAAACTTGATGAGTTTACGAATAAAAAAGGAAAAAAAGTTGAAATTAAGAGAGAGCTCCGTTTTCTCGATAGTTTTAAATTTATGGCTGCTAGTTTAGATAGTTTAACTAAAAATTTGTCAAAAGATCAATGTAAAAATATTAGTAGATACTATTCTGGAAATGAACTCAATTTATTGTTAAGAAAAGGTGTTTATCCTTATGAATGGGTTGACTCTATTGATAAATTAAATGAAACACAACTACCACCAAAAGAATCATTTTATTCAAAACTAAACGATGAAGGAATAAGTGATGAAGATTATTTACATGCTCAAACTGTATGGGAAAAGTTTCAATGTAAAACATTTAGAGATTATCATAATTTATATAACGAATCTGATGTATTATTACTAGCTGATGTCTTTGAAAATTTTAGAGATGTATGTTTTAACAATTACAAATTAGATCCTGCTTGGTACTATACAGCACCAGGATTAGCTTGGGACGCTGCGTTGAAAATAACTAAAGTTAAATTAGAGTTGCTAAGTGATTATGACATGATTCTTATGATTAAAGAAGGAATAAGAGGTGGTATTAGCATGATTTCTAACAGGTTAGGAATTGCTAATAATAAATATATGGAAAATTACACAAAGACCAATAAAATATATGAGTATAAAAGTAATATTAATGATAATAAATGGATTGATGAAATAATAGATAGAGGAATACAAGGCAAAAAAAATTTAAAATGGGAAATAAGTAAAACACCTCCTACACCTGGTTTTGAATGGTTAGATGAAATGATGTCAACGATCAAGCAGGGAATACAAAGTGGAAAA
This sequence comes from Hydra vulgaris, assembly GCF_022113875.1. Taxonomy (NCBI): domain Eukaryota; kingdom Metazoa; phylum Cnidaria; class Hydrozoa; order Anthoathecata; family Hydridae; genus Hydra; species Hydra vulgaris. The sequence goes on along the minus strand of NC_061157.1, from coordinate 15,663,609 downwards.
CCTTGTAAATTAGAAAATATAAATAATAAAGTATCCGAGTCTACTAATAATTCTACTAGAGTATATGGATCTAAAAGATCTAATCACATTGGTGAAGAATATAATTCAAACAAGGAGTCAACATACATACAATATTTAGATGCAAACAATTTATATGGATGGGCAATGAGTAAACCACTTCCAACACATGGATTTGAATGGATGGATGAAGAAGAATTAAAAAATTGGAAATCTATTTCATGTATATTAGAAGTAAATTTAGAATATCCTGAACACTTACATAATTTGCATAATGATTATCCTCTTGCTCCTGAAAGATTAAAAATAGACAAAGTTGAAAAATTAGTACCTAATTTAAATCACAAGAAAAATTATATCATACACTATGAAAACTTGAAACTGTATGAAAGATTAGGAATGAAAATAACAAAAATTCATAGAGGAATAAAGTTTGAAGAAAGTGCATGGTTGAGTAAATACATTGAACTCAATACAAATCTAAGAACAAAAGCAACAAATGACTTTGAAAAAGACTTTTTTAAACTTATGAATAATTCAGTGTTTGGAAAAACAATGGAAAACATTGAAAACAGAGTTGATGTGAGATTGGTTTCTAAAAGAGAAGAAGCTATTAAATTAGCATCAAAACCAAATTATGAAAGTAGTACGATATTTGATGAAAATTTAATTGCAATACATATGAAAAGAACAAAACTAAAATATAATAAGCCTATTTACTTGGGTATGTGTATTTTAGATTTGAGCAAAACACTAATGTACGAATTTCATTATGATTACATAAAAAATAAATATAAAAATAAAGCTAAACTATTATATACAGATACAGATTCATTAATCTATGAAATAAAAACAGAAGATTTTTATAAAGATATTTCTAATGATATTGAAAGTAAATTTGATACAAGTGAATTTAATAAAGATCATCCAGCTGTTCAAAATGGATTTAAAGTTGGTGTAAATAAGAAAGTAATAGGAATGTTTAAAGATGAGTCAGCAGGAAAACAAATTACAGAATTTATAGGACTCAGATCAAAGTTGTATTCTTACAAAATAGATGAAGAAGATAAAAAGAGATGTAAAGGAGTAAAGAGAAATATAGTAAAAAATTATATTACACATAAAGATTATAAAGACTGCCTGCTTAGCAGGAGAAATCAGATGAGAAAAATGAATGTCATAAGATCTCATTTACATGATGTTTATACAGAAGAAATAAACAAAATAGCATTAAGTGCAGAAGATGATAAAAGAGTAATTCAAGAAGATGGTATTCACACATTAGCATATGGACATTATAAATTAAAAGAGAGTAAAACATTGGTTCCTTCGGAACTCAAACCCAACTTTTCATTTCAGATTGATTGGAATGAAAGTGATAGAATTGACAAACCTAACTTTTCATTTCAGATTGATTGGAAATAAACAGGCAAGCAGGCAAACACGCAGGTAAGTTATTTTTTATATCTTAAAAAGATCTAAAAAAATCTAAAACTATTAATAAAAATGGACAAACATATCAATGTTGAAGGAATTATATTACCAAATGTACCCTTAACAAACTTTCAATTAATAAAAGCAGCAAAAAAATTAAAAATTAAAAATTTTAGAGGTGTATTTGTAAGAGATGAATTACCTAAAAATACACAAAACAAAGAATGTGGAATATTAAATACTGGAGATTCAAGTACGAATGGATTTCATTGGATTTGTTGGTATAAAGATGGAGAAGAAAAATTAAGTTTTGATTCTTATGCATTACCACCTCCAGTTGAACTTGTTCAATATTTACACAGTCCTGTTTATTATAATAGTAAAAGAATTCAGTTTGGAGACACTTCTTTTTGCGGACACTTGTGTCTTTATGTATTAAAAAAGCTTGATGAAGGTGTTGATTTTCAAAGTATTGAAAACTCATTATATTGAATTAGCGAAGCAATAATCACAGAGTGATTTAAAAAAAATATGTATAGTATATAAAAAATGAGTATGAATATAGCAGGTAGTAATTCATTATATGGTTACACAACAGATGGATTAAATATTAACATTAATGTTGGCAATACAGCCACTACTGATGTTGATTTGAATTCACATAAATTGATCAATGTAGCTGATCCTACAGATGCACAAGATGCAGCTACAAAGTATTATGTAGATAATAATCAAACTTCTAGCAGTGCATGTCTAAAACTAGATGGAACTAATAGTATGAGTGCTAATATAAATTTGAATTCACATAAATTGATCAATGTAGTTGATCCTACTAATGCACAGGACGCTGCTACAAAAAAATATATTGATTCAACATATGAATTTATTACAAATTATATAGAAAGAATAATTCCTTATCCTCGTAAATATAAAGTTTTGATTGTAGCTGGACAATCAAATACTTATTATGGTAGAGAATGGGGTAATTCTAATGCAATAACTACTGTAAATTATATGCATAGACGAATAGTACAATTTGCAATGGATAATGGACAAAATGATGTGTTACTTCCTTGTTCTCTTAGACTTGAAGTAAATGAATCAGATAATATGTGTTATGCTGGATATGGTTCAATACTAGCCGGTTTAATAATGCAAGATGCTGATACTTCAAACACATTAAATATAATACATTCAGATGAAAGTTTAATGATACTTCCATGTATGTTAGGTGCAAGAGGTTTTAGTGATGATTATTTTATGCCATATGGTACTGGATTTAGAAATTTAACTCGTAGAATTAGATATATTTTATCACATTATAACGCAGAATTTTGTGGTATGACTTGGGCTCAAGGAGAAAATGATTCTATAGATGGTTGGAATAATAGTTATAGACATATTCTATTAAATTTTATTCAAACCATAAGAGATTATATAGGGTATTCATCTAATCAGTTTTACACGTTAACAAATTCCCAAGCAAAATCAAATACAATTCCATTCCTTACTTTTCAAATGAGGCCTGGATGGGTTTCAGCTAATTCAGCAAGAGCAACACCAGTTCAAAATGCGCTTTCAACTATTGGAGAATATATTCCATACGCTGCAAGCATATCTATTACTAATCTTCCACCTTCTATGAGAATTACAAACGACGACACCGTACATTACGACTCACGTCAACAAATATTTTTAGCTCAACAATTTTATAATGCATTAATTACAGCTAAAAATAATTTATATGCTAATAGTATTTATTATCCAATTTATATACCAGGAGAAACGCTAATTGTTAGGCAAGTATCAACAGATTTATTTCCAACTAATTATTATGGATCACTTAATTATGATAGTGCTAATCCATCTACAGCTACAAAATATAGTCAGTTATCTAATAACTATTTTTATAAAAACAAAGATGGATATTATAAATATTGCTTAAAATATAAAATTAATGGTGAATGGAAAAGTATTATATTTAAACAAGCATTCCTTCCAATGATGTCTATGCATTATCAAAATATTGCACAACTCATATCAACTGAAACACCATTCGGTAATACAAACACAGGACAAGGATTTTGCGGATTAAATTTGACAACTACAAAAAGCATGATGAATTTAGGAGCGGTACTTACACTAGATACAGGTGGTGGATATTGGGCACCTGTGTGTACAAATAGCAGTTTTACAGATGGATCTGCTAATGTTTTTCCTGTATATACTAATTACATTGAAAATAGTTCAACTACTTTAGTAACTGCAACTGAACTAGAATTATATGCTATAAGAGACTCTATATAATATTGTTAAGAAATAAATTCCAGCGCATGCGCATTAAAAAAATAAAAAAATTGAAAATGAGTTAAATAATTTTCTTGTGTATATAAAAAAGAATGAATCTAGAAAATTATTTTGAGAATAATAATTTTTTAATAAAAAACATAATTGAACCTTCATCTCAAATATATTATATTACTACAATATTAAAAAACTATGGGTATAAAAAAGGTAATAAGGTTGATTTTGCTGTAAGTATAGGTAAACTTGATTTAATTAAATTATTAATTGAATTAGGTTATGAAGGTCACCTTGAAGTATTAAAATATTTACGTTTTATTGGATATAGAGGAACAGAATTAACAATTGCTTATGCAATAGATAATGCTGCAATAAATGGTCATCTTGAAGTAGTAAAGTATTTACATTCTATTGGATATAAAGGAGAAGAATGGACAATTAATTATGCTGCAGAAAATGGTCACCTTGAAGTATTAAAATATTTACGTTCTATTGGATATAGAGTAAAAGAATGTACAATTACTTGTGCTGCACAAAATGGTCACCTTGAAGTAGTTAAATATTTGCATTCATTAGGTTATAAAGGAACAAAAGATGCAGTTTATTGTGCTGCAATGAATGATCACCTTGAAGTAGTAAAATATTTAATTGAATTAGGATATGAATGTGATGAATTGATAATTAATGATGCTCAAAGTAAAGGAAAAAATGCTAAACAACTTCTTAAAGTATTAATAGATTTACATTCTATTGGATATAAAGGTACGGAAAAAGCAATTAAATTAGCTGGTTGCCTTGAAGCATTTGAATATTTACAATCAATAGGATATAGATACAGTTGATAACGCTTTTAGAAACAGCAAGAAAATCACGTGACCTATGACGTCATGCAAGAAATTTTCGTAATATTTCATAACAAGAAATAAAAATTAACACTTATTTTAAAAAATCAATTTTTTTTAAAATAAAAAATTATTTCTTATCGAAATAAATTATATACAATATGGTTAACATTGAACCCTATATTAATATTAATTTATGGTTGAAAATAGGGTTAAAAATGAAAATGGCCCAGAACTCTCCTATTCCTACTACTAACATAAAAAAATATAAAAAAATATTGACTAAAACCAGTTTTTTATATACCTATATATACTTATTAATTCCGACTAAAGGCAGATTTATAACCCAAGTATTCCTATTATTTTCTGATTAAAACTGACATCGTAAGACATCATTCCTAAAGAATACTTGTTATTAACCTACTAATACAACTATTTTTTTAATACAACTTACTAAGTAATTAAAAAGGACTAAATTTTCATTAAACACTACCCACTTTTTTAGAATTTTTATAGTTTCCATGAAGTTTTACAACATGCTGATCAGTCTTAATAGTTTGCAACTGTTTATAAATCTCATTCATATTCATTTCTGACCAAATCTGCTCGATGTTCTCAATTACATGGTTGACTGTTCCCTCCATTATATGAAGCTCCGGTAAAACAAATCTGTCTACAAGAAATTCAGAGGGGTTTATATGTACTAACACAGGATTTATACAATTCTTAAAATATTGCGCAAACTTTTGAACCAGATTTTTTGAATTTTTACAGATTTCTTGACAGCTCTTGAATGTTCTGTATGTAGCATTTGTCCAGGTTTCTCTTCTATCCCACTCACATACATAACAGGGATAAATTGAACTTCTACTTGGAGTATTATTGTAAGAATCTGACTAAGTTTTATGTTGCATACCCCAATGTGCTTAACTTTTTAAAGATTTAGTTTTTCAAATAATATTTTAATGTTGAAATACAACTTACTAAGTAATTAAAAAGCTTTATTTTTTTTTCTTTACAAATTTAAATTACAATGTTAAAACTTTATTTAGTCTGTTTTTTATTTGTTGAAAAAAAAAATTTAATTTACCTTGAAATGTTATTTAAAATTCTAAAATAAGAAATCTAATAAACCCTAAGTTTTTAATATTAAGAATAACAACTCATATAATTTGTTATTTTTACTTAAATATTTGTTATTTTTACTTGTTTTTATTTTATTTGTTATTTTAACTCAAATTGAAGTTAAAATAACAAACGAGTTAATAAAAAAATATATTGATATTATTGAATAACACAATACATTTTTACATGGATGTTCTCCATAAATTTCAACAGCCATATAGCTATACTCTTTGCTACTTTTAGATGTAGCTAATTTTTTCTAATTTAAAAAAAAAATAAAAAATTTTAAATTATGTTAGATTAAACTACTATATAAATAGTTAAACAATAACAACAAAAATAATAATAATAATAAACTTTTACTAAGACGCTTTCCGTAAATTTCAATAGCCATATAGCTATAGCTGTTAATATCAGAATAAGTATTTCTAACAATTTTTATTTGACTGCCAACTTTTGTAGTATTTAGAGTTGATAATACAGGAGAGTAACCAAATTGAAAGTTACCAGGATAATTCTAAAAATAATAGTTTTTAAAAATATAATTATTTTACAAAAAAATAACTTTTTTTTTTTACTTCTCAGTAGGAATATTTCTAAACAGAATAAAGTGATAATTGTACTTATTGTTATATATATATATATATATATATATATACATATATATATATATATATATATATATATATATATATATATATATATATATATATATATATATATATATATATATTTATATATATTAAGCAAATTTATGTATAAAAAATTATGTAATAATAACCTATTTAAAAATGTATTCAACAAATACTGAAATTAAAACAGAAATGCATATTGATTCTCCCTTTTCCCAGTCAGATGAAAATAGTAATAAAAACAAATGAAAAATATTAAAAAAAGCATAAAGTTGTGCAATAAACAAGTTTAAATATAATATATGTGTACCTTCATATATTTTACTTTAATATTTTATTTTGTTTTTTTTTCAACATATTAATACCAATACTAGCCATTTATTACAATAATTAGTTGTTTTATATATTCTTTTATTTGTAGAGCAAGATAACTACATGCAATTTCTATAATAAAAGTTCGTTATTTCAAACAAACTTTCACAACTGAAAGTATTAAGACATCAAATATTACTTTTAAAGTAAAAAATATAACTGCATTTGAAGTCCCTACAAGAATTATGAGTGTCTCTAAGTTTTCTGGTTTCTGATTTCTAATAAACTCTATAAATTTTCAAAAAAAACTTTCAAAAGACGTTTATATTTTTATATATGTTAATATTAAATCTCTGTTTTAAATCATAGTTCTGAAAGGTAGCATTATCTAAATGGTCCAACTAAAAGTATCGACTGAATAAATTGTGTTTAAATTAAAAAAAAAAATTTGTTTAAAATTTTTTTGATTTATTCCCATGGTTTATTTCAGGAACTTCAGGAACAAAAAATTTGAAATGCAATATCAAAAAATAAGCTAATCTGTCTTCAGAGGTGTTTTTAATCATACTAATTCACCATCATTGAAAGTAAGATCACCAATAAAATCAAAAAACAAGGTGAAAATATTACTAAAGAATATCAAATAAATCTATTGATGCACGCCTGAAACGAAGCAAAATATAAATTCTTTACAAGTAAGAACATTATTAAAAATATTTGTTATAATTTGGAGAAAATATTGAAACCAAATCATTATAAAGTTATTGAAAACGTTACTTAAAAAGCAAAAAAACATCGTTGGAAAATTAAAAAGAAGCATTTGAAAGATAATTTAAAAAACTATATAAAATTTTTTACATTAAACAAAAATAAACAAACTGGAGTTTTAAACATAATGCAAACTCACACGGTTTTTAGCCTTAACTAAATTTAGGTTTTTTGAATTGTGTCTAAATCAAGGTTGATGTATTCTGAAAGATATAAGATAATATAGTCCATCAAATCATAAAACTCTTTGATGGACTATATTTATAAAATAAATATAGTCCATCAAATCAAAAAACTCCAAAAAAATAATTATGGCATTTTTAAGATTTTTTAATGCCATTTTTTGAAAAGGTTTTGCACCATTTTTTTGCTCCACCATGTTGTTTTCATTTAAAATTTTATTGTTAATTTCAGTTAATAGTTACATTCAATTTATTAGAAATAAATAATACAGAAAGTATTTTGTTTTATTACATTATTAAAGAGTTGATAATCATGTGTTTTAAATCTTTAAATGAACATATATCAAATGAATATATATTTACAAAAATAAAATTAAAAATTTATTCATGATTTGAATAACTAAAAAATATCAACATTACCAAGAAGAAAAGATGTTTACCATTATAAGAACTTAATGCCTTAACTCAATTATTTACAAATATTAGCTGACACCTTGTAGCAGTTCAAAGAGACAGTGTTGAAGAGGTAGTGAACATTTTCTCCTGATTGCTCTGAATAAACTTTGAACAGGGTATGAAATGTAGGTATTAAAAAAAGTCATGTTCTGCATCATCTTTTTATAACCTTTAAACTTTCAATAGTAGTTTAAAAGCTTTCTTCAAGTTCGGATCCAAAGCAAGACTCAACAACTAAATTTAACAACCTTAAGCATTCTCCAAAAGACTTTAGTTTAATTAGCTTATCATTAAACACTACCCACTTTTTTAGAATTTTTCTAGTTTCTATGAAATTTCCCAACATGCTAACCAGTCTTAATAATTTGCAACTGTTTATAAATCTCATTCATATTCATTTCTGACCAAATCTGCTTCATGTTCTCAATTACATGGTTGACTGTTCCCTCCATTTTATAAAGCTCCGGTTAAACAAATCTGTCTACAAGAAGCTCAGAGGGGGTTATATGTACTCACACAGGATTTATACAATAATTGTATAATAATAATTATATAAAAATAATTATAAAAAAAAACAATAATTATAAAATAATTGTATAATAATATTTTAGGAATTGAATTCTTAAAATATTGCGCAGACTTTTGAACCAGATTTTTTGAATTTTTACAGATTTCTTGACAGCTCTTAAATGTTCTGAATATCTTCTGATAGAAGAGAAACCTGGACTAATGCTCATTAGCCCAGGTTTCTCTTCTATCCCACTCACATACTTAACAGGAATGAATTGAACTTCTACTTGGAGTATTACTGTAAGAATTTGACTAAGTTTTATGTCGCATACCCCAATGTGCTTAACTTTTTAAAGATTTAGTTTTTCAAATAATATTTTAATGTTGAAATATGTTTCCAGGATTTCCGGAGCTATGAGAAGAAGAATTGAAGCATTTACTGACGAACTTTGAATTTTTTTATTACCACATAGATCATCCTAGTCCAGGCCTTGCGATGAATAAGAACTGCGCGACGCATAAGCACGACATGATTTTTGACGTCATTAAATTCTTTTTATTTGCTTTTCATATTTATCGACATTAACTGCACCAATTTAGTTAATTACCGCAAAACTACTTTAAATCGTTTATGTAGAAATGTTATTATTTAAAAATGTTTTGGAATGTTTCGTTTTTCAAAATGTAAAAACATTTGTTTATTTTCTCAACGTTTGTCACGTTTTGTCTTTACTAAACGAATAAAAAACATTATAACTTAAATTTAAAAAAGATTATAAAATATGCTAATATTTGATTTTTTTTTTCTTAAATATGTAATTTAAAGTTTTTCAAATAATTATTTTTTCTTTTTAAAAAGTCAGCGAGTAATAAACTGGAAATTTTAATATTGTACGATTAAAAACTGTGCAATAGCTAATATTTTTACAAGCAATTTTATATAATATTTATTTATTTATTTTTATTTATTTTCATAAAGCGGTTGATAAGCACAATCACTCGTATTATTAAAAAACTTTAACGAACAATTTGAATAGATTTTTAATGTCAACAAGGAATTTTATTTTTGGTAAAATAAAATAAAATGTTAGAATAAAAATCTTATAGGTATAAAAGAAATATTTCAGCGAAAAAATTATTCTTAAAGATTATTATTAAAAATTATTCGAAAAACTATTGACATTTTATTTTTCAGCAGCTGTTCTTGAGCATGCTTCGTTGAGTTTCGGTAACTTCTAACATAAAAGCGATCGTTATTATTTAAGTAATTTTTTTGAGTTACTTTTTACAAAAATTTTAATAACTGTACTTTTTTATTGAATCAAGTAGAATACGTTTTAATATTAATCCTTTTTTTTTTTTATTTGCGCTCACCAATTTTTAAAATGTTTCCTCGAAATTACTCTTAAATACTTTAAATACGTCAAACAGTTAATAAATATTTTTAAATCTATGGAATAATTTTAAAACCTAACAAACCCCCGTAAAATAATTATTTAAGTTTAAAATCTAAAACTAAAAGAAAGTATTTTTGTTCAATTTTATCGACAACTTTGCTATTGCTGAATAATTTTAATTAAATGTTAGCTTAAAAGATTTAAACTTTTTTTTGAATTTTTGAATTTTTTTCAACCATCATCACATCACCATAATGTTGCTTCTTTTTTGTATCTCGCTCTATAAACTTTTCTTTTCTTTTCCAGTAACTTCCAACTCCAATAGTGGTTGAATATTATTGAATATTATTAAGTGTAAATCACTAGATAGTCGAATTCCTTTTATTGTTGAATTAAAAGATAAAAAAGAGAGAAATTCAATTCTCAAAAAAGCTAAAAAATTTACAGGAATAAAGATTTACAGGAATAAAATTGGATATTTATCAGTCCAGTTTTAACACAAAGTGAAAGATATCAAACTAAATTGTTAAGAGAAGAATGCAATTATAAAACAATGATAATATTGACAAGAAATATTATTACACTATCAGAAATGATAAAATAATAAGAAAAAAAAGTAGCAATTAACAGTAGCACTATTAATATGACAGCAACAAAGACAACAAAAGTATTAGAATGAAAAAACAAGATTAGAAAGAGGTATTTAAAATCCTGGTACACAAATGCTACGTTGTTAAATAATAAATGTAATGAGCTGTAAGTAAAATAAATTCATCACACATAATTATGGTATGCAAGACATAGTGGACAGATAATTCTGTAACAAACATTCATGGATATTGCTTATATAGAAAAGTCGTTAGAAAAGTTGGTGGAGTGTGTATATTGTTAAAACTTTAAAAATCCTTTGAAATTTTAAATGTTGATCTACAAAATAGCCTAGTTGAACAAATTTGGTGTTCTATAAACATTGGAATGAAAATTACATTGTATTTTTTTCAGTTTAATATTGAAAAAAAAAAGCAACTGGCATTCACTTATGTAAAGAACTTAATTTCCCACAAATTGATTTTAACAATTACGCTGGTAAAGTAGCTGGAAAACATGAAATAGCGCAATTGTTCATAAATAGATTAAATAAATTCTGTATGTTTCAAAACATAAATAATCCAACATTTCATATTGAAAATAAAAAAGCTAATAATTTTTTAGATCTTGTTATAACTGAAAGAAATTCAAGAATTTTCAACTTAGTACACCACCTATCACTTCAAAATGCATTAAATGGTCATAATTGCTTTTTAGGATAACTTTAAAAGGATCCCAAACTCCCAACACATGTTGTGTTTATATTAAAGATAATGTTAAAAAAAAAGGTTTGAACCGAGTTTTTTTTAATTAAAAATAAGTAATGAATGCATATCGAGAAAAACTAATGTTGTTGTTTTAGCTGAAGCTTGCCTTCTTATTTTATTCAAAAACTTTGAGTCTTTAAATTATACCTCGCAATCTACAGACATTGGAAAAATAATACAAATTTATTTGTACTATTTTTCCAAACATCGCAAAAAAATTTGTAAAAAGTAAAAATAAAAAACTATTTTTATTTTATAGGAGTATTTTTTACAGATATCTTAACAATTTTTAGATTTATATATCTTACATATTTATTTTAAAACAAATATTAAAGCTTTACTTACCAATCTTATTGTACAAGTATTTTACATTCTATAGAACGTTATATATATGGTATCTCAATTTTGTGCAATAGTGCGCAGTATTATATATTCTGAATCTTACTTATTTTTATTTAAACAATGAAACTATTTTCTAACTTCACTGGTCATTTTTACGCTATGGCATTTTTTGTTTCCGTTGAAAAAAAGTATTTATTAACAATTACTTTCATAAACTGACAGTATTAATTAGAGATATTTGATGAAATGTTAAATTTTTTTATTATAAAAAATTTTTGATTACACTGATTTAATTTTAATTGCTAAATTTTCTGAATCGGATATGGATAAAAAGGAAAAATTATTTTAATTTTTATTTGGTTTTTGATAACAAAACTTTTAAAATGTCAGCAACTCCATACCAATTAAAACCTGATAAGGTTATGAAAAAAAAGTACAAGAATACACTAAACAATACAGTTGAAAGTAGTATCAGAAATGAAATTTTGTGAAATGATATGTGAGATCCTTGTTTTGCATTACAAGTACAATCAATAGCAGCACAAGTTGGCATTATAAATTTTGATTATAAGTTTACTGTTCAATATTTTATAACCATCAAACTAGAAACATGAAGTATATATATTTTTGCCCGTTTTATACAACTAATATCGAACAAAAACAAATTATTATTAATTAACACAATAACTAACACATTAATTAATGTCAATAATTCAAGATAGATGGTAATTTAAATTGTCAAAATGTTATAACGCACATTAAAAAACATATTATATTTGGTATTTCCCAATTTATGTGTTGTATTCAGCATTTGTCTCTTAAAATGGAAAACTAAAAAACTAAAATTGACAAATACAAGTTTCTAAGCAATTTTTTCTTCCAATTCTCATTTATTCAAAAAAAAAGTTACAATTAAACTTTTGGTTCTTTTATCTTAAAAAATAACAAATGACGCAAAAAATATATATTCTATGCAACTCTTACTTGTTCAAAGTTTAATTATGCGAAACTTTTCTTTCTTTTTTGTTCTACTCTTTTACAAAAAAAGTGGACGATAAAATAAAAACTTTTCTTTCTTAACATAAAATTAAACTTAGATATAAAATTAAATTAGAAATAAATCAACAATGAGCAAAGCAACTAACAGTTTAATCTGGGACTATTTTGATATTAATGAAAATAATCAACATAAACAACATTATCAACAACAGTAATCAAATAAACAACACGATATCGCATAATTTTAGGGGCTTTTTATTTTTATTGCTTAATCGTTCTAAATAATAAGCAAATTAAGTTCAAATTAATATTTCAATATTTACAATTGCAGTATAATAAAAAATGTTTGATGTAGAACTTTTTATTTAGTTATTTTTTTCTATCTACATTTGTTATAAAAAACTTTAGAACCCTGTAATTGAATCATTTGTTATAAATTTATTTTAAAGCAATATTAAGCAAATATGAATAAAATAAAAAGGACTCCATAGCTCACTAAAAGATTAGCAGCAATGATAAAGCTGAAATTAAAATTGTGATAAAAATACAGGAATTCCAAATTTCAAGACCACAAGCTATTAAAGAAATGAAAAATGTAAGCAAGTTTAGGGGTTGCCCATAAAGTATGTATGCTTTTTTTTTCGCCAACCTCCCCCCCCCCCCCTTCCCACAATTTGCCATACGCTTGAGTACTCTTTACCTCCCTAAAAGTACCTACGGTTTTAACCTACCAACCCAACATTTTATGATATTTTTTTAAATTTAGTGTCACCATACTTTTATAATTGACCAACTGCCCCCTTATCTCAGAAACGCCATTTGCAGACCTTCTCTTCCTCTCCGAGCGTACATACTTTATGGACAATCCCTTATGAAAAAATCTGTAAAATCTACAAATCTGTAAAATCTCGCAATTACAAAAAGAGTATGAGTATGAAATAGATACAAAAAGAAATAGACTATGAAAAAAATCCTAAATTGATATACCAATATATAAAAAGTAAAACTAAAATCAGTGCACTTAAAATGGAAGATGGATCAATATCATTTAAAAACTTTGGCATATAAAATTCGCTGAATGGTCACACACGAGCAGTGAACGCCTGAGGGAAGAAATGAAGTACATTAGAATAAAGGAGAATTATTTATTAGACAAAGCATATTTTGACAGTTGTCAAGACAAAAATAAAGATTAATAGAGGAATATTTAAAAATAAATAAGACAGGCTATACAATTAAAACAGTACTCAACAATAATAACAATTAAAAAAATTAAAAAAAATTAAAAATAAATAATAATAAAAAAAAAAAAAATAATAATATATACATATATATATATAAAAATAAAAAAATAAAAATTGTTTTATAAAAACCAATATGAACTAAAATATACAAAAAATACATAACCAGTCAAAAATTTGTAAAACAAAAAACCATTCAACAAATTAAAAATATGCTAACAGCAATGAAAGGACTAATAATGGAAAAAAAAACATTAATGCTAATGTGTAAACATAATTAGTGTAGTGATTAAGTAATAAACATCTCCTCAGAGTCGCGTCTATTATTACTGGCGTTTCGATGAGGATCAGCATTTATAACTAGTTTATCCTGTCAGACAAACGTCATCGCCACTTATGCTTTACCCCGCGACTTACGCCTATTCTATACTGCAGTAAAAAAGGACTCACTACAAATAGCCAAAACCCAACCAACCCCAAATTTGTAAAGCACCAATATTTTTTTTGATGATATGATATAAAAAGTATAGATTTACTGAACAAACAAAAATAAAAATAACTAAATAAAACACTTACTGTACCACCAAAAGAAAACATGAAAACAAAATAAATTAAAATTCTAATAGAAACATAAAAATATTAATCAATTTATTTTAAGAAATAAAACCATATAGGTATTATTAGCATAAACAAGCCCAAGATAATCAGAAAGCAGTATACCTCATTAAAAATTTTTTTAATAAACAAAACAATACCCTTAAATAAACTCTAACGCTGTCATAGATACCTCATTCGAAATATGATAAACAATCTACTGAACGACATAAACAGCACAGATTTACACATTTATATATGGTTACATGATTTAGATATGGTCTCAAAGTTTCTTTTAGTTCGGACCGTAGAGAAAACTTCACTTTTTAACAATTTTTTTTCCTGCTTTCTACATTGTTTTTATATCACGATTTATACCATTGTTATAATACCCACAACTAATTTTTTAACCACTCATTTGGCTTAAAATTATCTGGTTTTATTACAATATTTAATTAGTCTTATTGCTATATTTATTAATATATTACTTATCTCCTGATTTTCATATTATTACTGTTTACAGAAACTTTCATGTTATATTATCTTGCATTCATTACTCAGCTTTGTTTTAATTTTCACATGCACAATTTTCATCTTTATTATTATTCAGAGAATATTTTTATATCCTTCATTTAATGTTTACATATATGTCGCTTACATTTTTAAGATTTTTGTGCAACATTCTTTTTCGCTATCATATATTATTCTATTATTGTTATGATTTTGGGTTTCGCGGGTTACTCATTTTCCTACACTTTTGATTAGTTATCATATTTCGAATTAGGTATCTATGACAGCGTTAGAGTTTATTTAAGGGTATTGTTTTGTTTATTAAAAAAATTTTTAATGAGGTATACTGCTTTCTGATTATCTTGGGCTTGTTTATGCTAATAATACCTATTTGGTTTTATTTCTTAAAGTAAATTGATTAATATTTTTATGTTTCTATTAGAATTTTAATTTATTTTGTTTTCATGTTTTTTTTTGGTGGTACAGTAAGTGTTTTATTTAGTTATTTTTATTTTTGTTTGTTCAGTAAATCTATACTTTTTATATCATATCATCAAAAAAAATATTGGTGCTTTACAAATTTGGGGTTGGTTGGGTTTTAGCTATTTGTAGTGAGTCCTTTTTTACTGCAGTATGGAATAGGTGTAAGTTGCGGGGTAAAGCATAAGTGGCGATGACGTTTGTCTGACGGGATAAACTAGTAATAAATGCTGATCCTCATCGAAACGCCAGTAATAATAGACGCGACTCTGAGGAGATGTTTATTACTTAATCACTACACTAATTATGTTTACACATTAGCATTAATGTTTTTTTTTCCATTATTAGTCTTTTCATTGCTGTTAGCATATTTTTAATTTGTTGAATGGTTTTTTGTTTTACAAATTTTTGACTGGTTATGTATTTCTTGTATATTTTAGTTCATATTGGTTTTTATAAAACAATTTTTATTTTTTTATTTTTATATATATATATATATATTATTATTATTATTTTTTTTATTATTGTTTATTTTTAATTTTTTTTAATTTTTTTAATTGTTATTATTGTTGAGTACTGTTTTAATTGTATAGCCTGTCTTATTTATTTTTAAATATTCCTCTATTAATCTTTATTTTTGTCTTGACAATTGTCAAAATATGCTTTGTCTAATAAATAATTCTCCTTTATTCTAATGTACTTCATTTCTTCCCTCGGGCGTTCACTGCTCGTGTGTGACCATTCGGCGAATTTTATATGCCAAAGTTTTTAAATAAAAAGTAAAACTAAAATCAGTGCACTTAAAATGGAAGATGGATCAATATCAATAAATGAGTATCTGACTTTGCTCATGTTCTAAATAATTTTTTTCATTTAGTTTTTCAAAAGGAAAATGACAATACTAACTTTTAATAGATTACCTGTTAAACCAATTGCATATCCGAATTTGAACATTGACACCATTTTTAAAAATTTAAGCTAATTGAATGTAAATAAATCTACTGGAGAAAATAATATGCACCCCAAAGTTTTAAAGGAATGTTCTAATAGTATCTTAATTCCATTGACAATTATTTTTAATCAATTTTACTCAAGTGGCATAATTCTAAAAGTATGGTTGTATGTAAATATTCTTCCTTTTTTCAAAAAAGGAGATGAACTTTAAGTGGTTAACTATTGCCTTGTTTCACTGACCTCTGTCACTCGCAAACTAATGGAGAGTATGATAAGAGATGTTTTGATGGAACATATTAAATTCCTAGCATGGTTTTATTTGGAATAAAAAATGTTGTACAAACTTAATAGAGTGTATAGATTTAATTACAAAGTTCTCGAAAGTGGTTCTTTAATATATACAACATTTTTGGACTTTGCCAAAGCTTTTGATACACTAGCACACAACAGGTTGTTAATCAAATTAAAAGAATTTTGTGAAAATGAAGTTTTATTGTGCTGCTTTAAAGCATATTTGAGTAACAGAACTCAAAGGGTTGTTATCAGTACTAAAAAATCACAATGAAAGAAAGTATTAAGTGGAATATCATTGTTATTTGTTATATATATCATTGTTTGTTATAATATATCAAAATCGAAGTAAAAATAATTTTGTTTTCTGGTGGCATTTCAAAATTGATTTTTAAAGTTGATTGCATTACTGCTATTTTATGTATTACTATTTTTTTTTTTTTTTTGTCAGAATTGCAATCCTGTCATGTAGTGAGGGTTAAATCTCTATGTCATCTTTCAAAGTTAATCATTTATATCTAAAAAAAGATGCAATTTTGCTCTAAAAAATTACAGTTTTTTATCTAAATAATACAGTTCAAAATTAGAGCAAAAAATTATTGTTTTAATTTTATAATATAATAATTTTATTATTATAGTATATGATCAGACATTTATTGCCACTACTGCAAAAATAACAGTAACATTCGTAGCAGTAACAATGGCAGCAACAGCAACAGCATCAAAAACAGCAACATTGATTTCTTTATGTGATGTCTTTACGTCTTTTATATATACTAATTATATATTAAATATTATCATAATTTTTTCAATGGTTTTTGAGCAAATCGCAGAACAAATAAAGGGCCCGTAACCTATAAAGCACATTAAATTTGGGCCAAAGACTTTCCACCCTTTTATTGGGAGAATGTTCCCCTTAGACATAGTGACTGGGGCCTCAGCTAAAAATCAGTCTTATTGCAAACCCGACCCTGGCCACTGCAAAATTATAAGGTTTAGAAGGATTGATAACTGGAGCTAATTTATAATACTTTATACAATAAAACTTTATGCTTACATTTACTATTTATTAAATACTGGCATATATTTTTACTTTTTTAAACTCTAATTTACTTTCAACAAAATTGCAAGCAACCACTTTTAAGTTATAAGTTACTTTAAAATAGAGGATAAGGTTAAAAAGCTAGGAAACTGCTAACTGAAGACTTAAAAAGTTGTATGCTGTATAAAAAAAGAAAACATGAGGATGAGTAAGAGTTCTAAGGTTTTTTGATGTGCAAAGAAAAAAACTAGATTAATAAAAGTTTTTATAACATGAAATGACAGATACAGTAAAAGTATGCAACTTGTTAAATAAGAAGCCAAGCAAGAACAAATTTTGGTTTTTTTGTAATATAGAAAATTGTTCATTTGAGCATTGACCATGATAGTATTTGTAGAAAGATTTGCAATCTTACAACAATGGGAGAGTGACTCAAGCTTGGTAGATAAGCAGGTTTAGTTACATTTACAATGTGCTTTTGAATTTGCTTTTACAATGACTTTGTTTGAGAGTAAAAGGGTTGTTGTTTGTCATTGTAGGAATGCCATCAATATTGCAAAATTTTTTTGTAGTAAATAAATGAGTTTTGTTGTCTAACAAAAAATGTGGA
This sequence comes from Hydra vulgaris, assembly GCF_022113875.1. Lineage (NCBI taxonomy): Eukaryota > Metazoa > Cnidaria > Hydrozoa > Anthoathecata > Hydridae > Hydra > Hydra vulgaris. The sequence continues at coordinate 15,645,211 of NC_061157.1, read as the reverse complement.
TTTTAAGTCCAGACTTAAAATCCACAAGCCACTGCAAGCCTTAGGTTGTTGCAGAAAAGAGATCAGATTAAAAAATGGCTAAGTAATTAAAATAGGAAGTCTGTTTGACAATAATCTTGATAAAAGTAATTTATTAGTTATTTATTATTTATTATTAATTCCATTAGCCACTGTTACAGAAAAGAGATCAGATAAAAGTTTGCTGCTTGTTTTTAGCAATCAAAAAGTGAAGATTTTTTGTCAAAACAAAAGTATAAAGTTGAGTTGCCAGCAAATAGAGCCACTTTAGATGTAAAATTTTCATGAAGATCGTTATTGTAGATAAGAAACAATACAGGAGCAAAGATAGAACCTTGTGGTACCTTTAAAGTTAGTCAAAATGAAAAAGGGTGTACATCTTCAAGAACAACTTCAATAATGCAGTTAGAAAGAAATGATTTAACAATCTCAAAAACTTTATATAAAGAAACTAATAACAGAGTGAAGACTAAATCTCATAGGATAGTTTGAGAGCTCAAAGTGTTTTCTAAAATATTTAAAAATTGGAACCACTTATATAGCATTTTTATTACTTTAGAAAAAGTTGAAGAGAATTCTGGAGAACATTTTTTTAAGACTAAAAAAACATTCTCCTGAACTCTCTTCAATGATGGAAATCTTGTTTGAAGCACAAATTGTAGAAATGTTTAATTGAGAATCAATTTTTGCATTGAAAGCCAGAGTGATTTTGATGTTAAACAATAGGTTAATCTGTTTAACTGGCATGACAGGAAGAATAAGCCATTAGGTTCAAGAGTCAAGTTAGAGGAAAAGTTCTTTCCAAATAACTCTGTCCTATTCAAGTGAGAAGTAAAAAGATCAGACCCATGAATTAGAGATTAAATGTTAGACTTACTTTAGTTAATGACACTGTTGAAGACTTTCTAAAATTCTTTAGAACATCTGAGATAAGATACAAGATTTAGTAAATTAAGAATAGCAGAGCTCAACATCAGACATGACTTTTTTACAATGGCTTCTTGCAATAATAAAAGGACATTTGTTCTCAAGAGAGATGTTTTTGTAAAAAAGATGAAGAAAATGATTACGGTTTAATAAAGCAACTGCTCAAAATGTTGAATATTGTGGAGTAGAATGATGCTCGACTTGAAGTTAAAGAGATGGAATAAAAGCTTCTAAGATGTGCACTTGTGCATCCTTAGATATTTATATAAACATTTGTACTTAGATGCCGAAAGAGATGATCAGATGGATGTGTGGTGTGACTCTAACAAAATAAGAAGATACAATGTTTTGTAGAAAGAATAAAGTGATTTAAGTATCAGCATGTAGAGAGGTAGCAGCTTTAGGAAAAATGGTAAAGGTAGAAGTAAGAAAACTCTAAGAGTGCTTACATATTGTATGAATGAGCTTTAGTTAAGGAAAGAAAATGTTCTAGATTGATTATGTTATAGAAAGAGCATAAAAGAGGAAGGCTAAAGCCTAATGATGATGATGATGATGATGATGATGATGATGATGATGATGATGATGATGATGATGATGATAATGATAGTAATAATGATGATCATGATAATGATGATGATTATGATGATTATGATGATCATTACGATGTTTATATATGCATATATATACAAAATATAACATTATTTTAAGAGTATAAGTGTTTATGCAGCCCCTGTCACAAACCTTTATATTTCTATATAGGATTTTTATTAGCTTAGAAAAAGTTGAAGAGAGTTCTAGAGAATACTTTTTTAAGACTATGATGGAAATCTTGTCTGAACCACAAACTGTAGAAATGTTTAATTGAGAATTAATTTTTGCATTGAAAGCCAGAGTGCGTTTGATATTAAACAATAGGTTAATCTGTTTAATTGGCATGACAGGAAAAATAAGCCATTAGATTCAAGAGTCAAGTTAGAGGAAAAGTTTCTTTCTAAATAACTCTGTCCTATTCTAGTGAGAAGTAAAAAGGCCCTGGCTATGTTTTATCAGACCAAATTCAAGCGAAATATGAGAGAAGGGAGTGGTGGTAAAACACTATCCTACTAATTTATGCTATCTATTATTGATAAATAGTATTTTTGTAGTTTGTTAATCAACTATTAGAAAATGTATTTAAATGTTTTATCTCTTTCAGCAGGCTGTGACTTAAAACCTTGCATATATATATATATATATATATATATATATATATATATATATATATATATATATATATATATATATCACATTAATTCTATTTTATATCACATTAATTCTATCACATTAATTCTATTTTAGGTTACAAACACTAAAGGATTTTAGAAGGAAAGACCTCCTAGACTAAAACTTAAGCACAATAATAAAGGTAAGCAGAATAATTCTGTTAATCAGTCTCAAACCCCTTTTTCATTTAACACCATTGAGTAGATGTAAACCTGTGCATCATTGTTTCCTGCCTACAATGGCAAAGACTTTATTTTCTCGACTCTACTTAGATTTTTGTGCGTGATGATAGAGGCTATGCAACTCTTCTATGCAATCCTATGACAGAGGCTAGGCAACTCTTTCTGCTATGTCCTAATGAGGGTACAGCTCTAAAACTCAGTTTAATGGTTCTAGGGTCTGTAATTTCTGATCAAATTGACCATGCCCTTTCTCTTTACCCCTCTTCCAATATTGTTGTTAGTGGTGATTTTAATGCTCATCACACTGAATGACTTGGCTCTAAAACCACTGACCCTGCTGACACTAAATCCTATAAGAAAATAGACATTAATATAATATAATAGGTTGTTAACTTTGTGACTGGTTTTCCTGACAACCCTAATCATTTACCTTCACTCCTTGATTTATGTCTTGTTTCTGGCCCAAGCTTGTGTTTAGTTTCTCCATTATCTTCCTTAGGTGGTACTTACCATGCAATGATCTTTATAAATCTTTTATCTCATACCTCTTCTTCTGACTCATCCTATATCGCACTAGATACTATTACCATAAAGCTGACGGGTATTCGCTTTATGATTTTCTTGATGGTGGTCCTTGGACTGATATCTTTTCTCTCACAGCTGATAAATGCGTCTCCTACATTCAGACAGAAATAGTAGTTTTAATTCATTCTCATTGGTTCCAAGTCAAGTCTTATTCTACATGGTTTTCACTTTCTTATGCAGCTGCTGTATCTAATCAAAATTAATTTTTTCATCTTTTGCAAAAGAACAAGTCTTTTGAGAACAAATGGCTATTGCAAATCAATTTAATGTAGATTCTGTTTGCTGCTAAGCTCCATTATTCTTAGTTCACTAAATCTCATATTTAATCTCAGAAGTTAAGCTCTTGGAAAATCTTCAACATCAACATTGACAAGGGAAGGTCTGACATTCTAGCTTTCATTCATGGGACTAATGTTATTACCGCTCCCTAGGATAAGGCAAAACTATTTGCAAATAGTTTTTTTTTAAATTCAACTCTTGAATCTTATGGCCATTCTCTTACTTCAATTCCAATTAAACAGGTTAACCCATTGTTAGACATTCAAATCATATCAGCTTTTGTTGCTTAAGTCATATGCGTCTTCTTCGACTTGTGGTCCAAACAACATTCTTGTCATAGCTTTACAAAATTGTCCTCCAGAACTCTCTTTAATTCTCCCTAAAATATTTAATAAGTGCTTGACTGAGTCTTGCTTTTCTGTCTGCTGGAAAATGGCATCTGTTGTTTCCAATTTCAAAAACACAGGAGAATATTCTGACCAATTGTCTACTTTCTGTTATTAGCAAACTAATTTCTCACATCTCCTCTCGAGTCAAATAACTTACTGTCAGACAAAAAACACATTTTTTGATCCTCTTGCTCTACGACTGACTTTCTATGATTCACTGTGATTTCTATGAGTGACTATGATTGGCTGTGACTGAAAGATTTTATCGTGCAATAGATAAAGGCGGCAAGGCTAGGGCTATTGCTCTTGACATATCTAAAGTTTTCGAAAAAGGTTTCGAAAACTTTAGATATGTCTCGCATATTGGTTTTCTCCATAGGCTTGCTTCATATGGTTTATCTGCAAAAGTTTTTGAGATTATCAAACCATTTTTTTCTAATTGCTTTATTAAAGTCATCCTTTAAGGCCAACATTCTTGTTCATTTCCAGTAACTTTTAGGATACCTCAAGGTTCTGTCTTTGGTCCTGTTTTGATTTTTATTTACATTAATAATCTAAACTCATGATTAAACATCTAAATTGACTCTATTCATTGCATTATTTTACTTTATTCATTATTTTACTTTATCTGTTCCTGCATGCTATAAAAACCTTTATTTGTCTAGTCTTTTTACCCATACTTCATCCCTTAAGAATTCTCATATTATTATTCATATTTTATCTTAATCTATATATAATCTTCATATTTTCCTGACTCATACAACCTGCAATTTTTTAAGTCTTCTCTTAATTTTCCTTGCTCTTAAACTCTATTCTTTGTTTGCTAGCAACTTCATACATAATAGTGGTTGCTTGCAGCTGTGTTGGGAGTGAATCAGAATAGAAAAAAAAAATTGAAAAAAATATTGATGTCAATGCTGCTTTTGCTTCATAAAACTAGGCAACTATTTTATTTATATTTATTTAACTAGGCTATTTTCACAGCCACAATTCTGTTAAAAACATTACTAAGAAAATGGGAAAATAATTCTTTTTCTATCAATTATTTATTTTTTGTAGTAATTAATATAAATCAAGGGAACATACAAAAAATATATATATATAAAAAATTTATTGCAATTCAAATCATTTAACTCTATATTGAAGTAATTGAAAATGTTTTATCAAAATAGTTTTATCATAAATCCTCCTGATCATACATATATATGATTCAACTGAAGTTTTTTTACTAACTTTTTTTTTTACTGATTTAATGTATATAAAGAGTATGTATGTCTGCATATAATGTATTAAGAATATGTATGTATGCATATTATAAGAGAATTGTATGTATAAAGAGAAAATTATTTAAATTTTGATAAAAAAAATTCTTTGAATGACATATTTTGAATAACAATATCTTTTTTGTAAAATATATTTTCATAACTTTAAGTTCCAAATGTTGAAAAGTGTAGGTAATGTTCTAAAACAGAGCTGCCCCATACCCTTATATGTAAATAAGAAACATAACACACACCCCATTGGGTGAATGAAAAACAATATCAAACAAATCAACTTTAAATTTGAGTCACATATTCCATATTATTTTTAATTTAGTCACAAATTTTCAACATAAAAAATTTAGTTTGTTTTAAAAATAAGCAACTAAAACCCAGAAAGCTTAAATTATCTTTTATACCAAGATAACCTGAATACCTTTACAATAACATAACCGCACCGCACCACTAATACTCATAACTTTTTTACATTTTTACATTTTTGTTTAATTTGAGTCATATATATCTAATATCATTTTTAACTTAATTGAGTCACAATTATAACATAAAAATCAATTTGTTAAAAAAATAAACAACTTACACCAACTAATTCTTTATCTATATTTTCTTTTGTACCAAGATAAACCAAATAACTTTGAACAACACTATTGCTATAACTTGTATCATCAGTACCTTTTATTGCCACACCACTAATTTTCATCACATGTTTCATATCAATTTGTATAAACAGTTCTTTATCATGATAGGAATAGAAATCACCAGACCCATAATACATGCGTGCTTGGGATATACCACCTTTTGAATCTTTACTTGTAGAAATCTGTGAGTCAATAATTATTTGACTTTCCAATCCAATTTCTTCTAAAGGATCTATTAAATAAAATAAAAGTACTTAAACTCCTTTTTTTTTTTTAAATAAAAACTTTGTTTAAATAAAAAATGGTGCAAAATAATAATTGTTTGATGTAATCATTAAAGCTACTTTGAAGCAAAAAAAAAAAAACATTTGCTATTAACGAAAACAAGACTACTGAAATTATTTGATGATCATATGCCAAGCAAAGGTGAAATGAAACAACGCTAAATCAAATTTGAAGATATTTTCACTATTCTTAGGTCACAAAATCACAGATTTCATCTCCAAAATTAGGCTCTCGTGACTTCTAAAGAATCTTTACCAGTATCTATAATAAGAAAAAATTTGTTCTATCTATTCCACCTATCTTGCATGGTTTAGATTTTGTTACCTCACCTAAAGACAAATATAAATTGTTTGTTAAGAACTTTTCATCAATCTCATCTCTTGATTCTATTAATTACATCCTACCTGACATAGCTGACAAACAAGTTGATCTATTGCTTGACATTCATATCACTACAGCCTCTGTATCTAAAGTTATCTCCTGCTTAGACTCTTCTACAGCTTGTGGCCCAAAAAACACACCTGTTATAATCTAGCAGAAGTGTTCTCCGAAGCTATGTCTATACTTTCAAAACTATTTAACAAGTGCTTATCAGTGTCTTTTTTTCCAGCCTACTGGAAAGCGGCATCTGTTATTACATGTATTCAAAAATTCTGGAGAGCGATCTGACTCTTCTAAGTACTGTTTCATTAGTCTTCTTCCTATCATAAGCAAAGTTTTCAAGTCTTAATTAACAAACAATTGGTTTATGATAGGTTTTATTGTGCATTAGATAGAGATGATGTGGAGAGGTTAAGGCTATTGCTCTTGACATTTCTAAAACATTTGATAAAGTTTGGCATGCTTGTCTTTTCCATAAGCTTTCTTCTTATGGCGTATCAAGTAACATCATTAAGAATATTGAATCCCTCCTTACCAATTATAGTATAAAAGTTGTCATTGAAGGATAGCACTCTTTTCATTTCCTGTAACTTCAGGGGTTTCTCAAGGTTCTATTCTTGGCCCTAAAATCTTTATAATTTACATTAATGATTTCCCAGAAATTCTTGCATCTAAGGTGGCATTGTTCACTGATGATACTACCATTTATTCTTGTCTAAACAAGAAGCCAACACTACTTATTAATTGGAAGGGCATTTGATTTTGAAAATGATCTGACTTCTGCTACAGGGTTATTCTATATGAAATCACCTAGTTTTTTAAAAGTGCCTCAGGGTACCACCTCAAATTTGCTTCAAAATTTGAGCACTCACAGCGTTTATGAAAAAAACACAATCCTGAAAATTTCAGCCTGATTGATTAAACCCTTCAAAAGTTTTAATTGAATTAATATTGACCAAAATCAGAAAAATTTGAGTATCTGGAGCTTGCATTAGATTTTTTTGATTTTTAACTTTTTAAATAAAATAGATGATCACCTGAAATTTTTTAGGTTAATAGTTTTTCACCCAAATTATCTATTTTTGTAGGTATTTTTGACTGATTTTAAACAATTTTTCGAGTTCTTGTACCTTGAGTTGCAAAATAACGCAATATTAGAAAAATGTTGGAAACTTTAATGTGCTACAGTTCAATACCAACAGATAAGCTGTACCCATTTTTTGTTACTTTTATGTACTTAGAGTAACCACTTGTGGAAAAAATTAAAATTATGTGTTAAAAGTTATTTTAGCACTTGCAGCAGCCTGTTAAAATATCACTTTTTTTAAAAAAATACAATAAATTACATTCACTTTGTAGGCATAGAAAGTAGCGCAGACAATTAAAATAAATTATGAAACTTTTTACTGGCAAGGTTCTATATATAGAGAATCACCAAAAAAAAATTAAAGACCTATACTCTATCTTATGACATGATTGCAGCCCGTTTAACTTAAGTGTATATTTTTATTTTTTCCTAAAATACATTAGTTTTCCCTAAAATAAAATTATCAGTGTCTTAACCTAATTTATTTGATATGATTTTTTAATATGTATTTGTTAAATTTTGTGCATATAATATAATTATAATGATACAATTTTCACATGGTTATAATTTGAGTGTAAAATACTTCAATTGCTTCAAGAGTTTGCATTAAAATCTAAATCTGTTCAGTATTTTCTGGATTTTATCATTTTAGTTTTTAATAAAAAAAAGTAAAAGTTTGGTGTATGCAGAAATATTTATATGTAGAAATAGTTTATTGGTTGCATTTTAGACAGTTTTAATCACATTGATTAAACTTGTACTTGAGATTTCATTTTTAAGATTTTATTACTGGAAAAATATAAAAAAGTTTTTTTTAAACTATAATGTTACATGTTTAACCCTAGATTTTAATATTTTTAAATTAGTAAAAGAGGTATGTTGTATGGAAGATTTTTAAATAAAAATTGTGATAAAATGTCATATTGTAGAATGGTAGGAAGAATAAGACTAAAAAATATTGATATTGATGAAAACATATCTCCTCATTTCTAGATATGCAGTACTTCAAAAACACAGTTGTGATCCATTTAAAGTCCGCAAGAAAAAAATTATCAAAGGATTGTGTAAAAAACCAACATTAATAGCAAATCTAGAAAATTCGCAACAACTATGACAAACCTAGTAGTGTCAGCATTGGATATAAACCCAAATATAGTATCCGAAAAAGAGCAAAATTGTATAAATTGT
>NC_061157.1:15471709-15631709 GCF_022113875.1 Hydra vulgaris | reverse complement strand
ACAACTTTACACGGCGCTATTGGGGTGAAAAAAAAACGATAAACAGACTGGAAAGTACTAATTAATTAACTCAAAGAAGCTCAGAGAATTATAGACATTATTGACGAATTGTAGGCCACCTTCCTTCCTAAAAAACATTTTAAAAAATTTTTTAGGAGGGGTGGGGGTACAAAATTGTTGCGTAATATTGGAGAGAGAGGAAGGAAGGGGGGGGGGGAGTTTTAAAAAATGTCAAAAACTGCGTGATACAATTTATGGACAACCCCAAACTCGAGTTATATATGTTATGTTCGAGCCTGGAAGTATAAAACAGATGGAAGTTCATCGAGCCGCAAACATCAAAGCAATTTCAAGTTGTCTCGGGAGTATGCTTGAAACCGACAATTAAAAAAAAAAAACAAGTTTCACTAGACAAAAATACAACAAAATTCACTGAAATGATCTTTATTAAAACATCATAAAATGAATTATTCTCAGGATATGCTGCAAAGTTTTAATCATTAGTAATTGCAATTATTCAGCAAAAGGTTTATTAAAATAGTTAGTTTTCTTGATTAAAGTCATAACACAACATTTGATTAAAAAGACAACTAAAACAATTTTAAAAAAATCAAAAAAATTGTTTTCTGAATAACTTAAGTTTAAAGTTTTATTAGCTGTATATCATAATTCCATTAATTTTTGTAGCACTCCATTTAATATGAAGTTTATAAAAAAGTTGTTATTTGCCTTTCGTTGCGCCATTTTTAATGTTTTTCTTGAATATTATTGGCAAACCTTCAAAATACTATATTTTTAAATTATTATAAACGTACCAATTTGCGTATAAAGATTAAGCGTTTATGTACAGTCTTGATGTCGTTTTCTTATTGTTTACGAAACAAAAGGTTTCAAGCATAGTCCCAAAGAATTTCTGTTTTATACATCCATAGTTTGGGTTTTCCAAATTTAATGTAGAAGAACTTCATTTTTTTTATAAAACAAAACAAACGCGATCAATAAATAAACTCTTTAAAAGCTCAACTTATATTTATTTTATTTTAAAAACAAAACTAATACTAGTACTATAAATATAAGATACATAAATTTAAAAATTATACTGATATTTGTTAAAAACACATTCTAATAATAACATCTTAAAACCGAAAATACTATTTTTCTTTTTGGATTTAGTAGGAAATAGTAAGAATACATTAGGTTTCACAGTACATTAAAAAAAAAATTTAAATGGAAAAAAAAAACGAAGAGCGGTAATCTTCGTAAAATTACAATTTTTATTTTATTAAAAGCTAGTTACTAAAGTTACTTGTCACAAAACAAATATTTTAAAGAAAAAAATTAAGTTTAAATTAAGTTTAAAAGTATAAGATTTTAAAATAAGTAAATTTTTTTTTAATCTTTTTTATAACAAGATTGTTTAATTTAAAGATATTTCATTTAAATTAAACAATCTTGTTATAAAAATTGATTAACAAATTTCTATATCTAATCTTTTAGTAATTTATTATAAAAAAAATTTTACTTAAATTTAAAAACATAAACTGTTATTCACTTTGAGATTTTATTTATAAAGATTTACATCAAACTATTTAGCAAGATCTACCTAAAACACTCATGAAAAAAAATTAAAGGTATTTAACATACAGATAATGTTAAAAAAGCAGATGCCGAGATAACAGGTTGCATATTTGCTTTTTTTTTTAAATAAACGTTTTTATAAAATACATTTACACATTAAAATATTTTAAATAATGCTAAACTCATTTAAATTTCAAATGAATTAAACACACAATTTTCTTTCAATTAGACTGACCAAAAAAACCATAAAACCAAAAGCATCATATATATTCATATATATGAAACAGCTAAAAAATTTCTAAAGGAAATAAGCAGGGTTATAGTAAGAATATAATTTTTTTAATTATTTTTTAAAAATGCTTTTAAACTTATCTTTGCTAGTTAACCATAATACAATTTACGAGCTTTAATTAAAACTGATTTTAAAATTAACTAAAATTGATATACATGACAACATGAAGCAAAAGAAAAAATTTAAGTACTCACTATTTAAACAACCAAATAACTCAATTCGAAGACACGGCCAATCATATATTTTAACAGGAATAATTTTTATATGTAGAGCAATAATAGGATAGGAAAACCATCTGTACACTACTTCATTCTTATCATTTACACCATCAAATTCCTAAAAAAAATATATCTTTCTCTCTGGATATATACATATATATATATATATATATATATATATATATATATATATATATATATATATATATATATATATATATATATATATATATATATATATATATATATATATATATATATATATGGATATAGACTTTTGTATTGAACTTTTTGTTTTGTGTTGATATTTTTTGATATCATATAAAACTTTGATTTCATATACATTTTTGAAATACATTGATACATTTTGGTTCTTTTAACCCCAATATGTACTTTGACAGCATACTTTGCTTTATTTTAATAAGGAACCACTTTCGATGGTTCCTTATTAAAATAAAGCAAAGTTTTTCTGCAATGTTTTATTATACTAATTGCCACTTCTGGAACAAATCGTGGATTTTTTTGTGGGTAGTTATCTTATATAAATTTATGTAAAACTTTTTTAAAGATGAGTTTAATTCAGAAAAAAAAAGAAATTTATTTGGAAAAAAGTTTGGAATTATTTGGAAAAAATCATTTGCAACAAAAAAATTTTTTTAAGCAAGGAAAATTACAAGCTAGCAGAGCATGGATTCAAGTATGAAATTATTGGATATGTTTAAAATGTATAATGAAACTTTGGACGCTGCTGTTTGGATACAATGAACAAAAGTAATTGCTAAAATGCAGAATGTAAAACTAGAATTACTTTTTCCAATCCTTCTTAGAAAAACTGCTTATATTTGATATAAGATGCTTTAAACGCTGAAGTTAAACAAGACAATGAAGAACTCCAATGTATTTTGTAAGCATTTTTATAGCATATTTAGTGGTTGCTTATACTGCATACAAACTTTTTGTAAAACAAAAATTAAAAGTTGGAAAAAAAGTTGATGTGTTTTTGGCCAACTTAAAATGATTGGCTTACCTAGCTAAATTGTCAGAAAAGTCTGTTCCATTGGCGTTTGTCATAGGATTGCCAAAAGATTTATCAGCAAGATTTTAAGTCGTTGTGGATCCAATTGATGTTATGTTACCCAAAGTAAGACCATCTTTGAATCATGAATGCGTAGAAGGTGTTTTAGGTGCTGTGTTTTGAAATCAGCTACAAAAGTTCCGTTGGTGTGTTACAACTGCAAAGGATTGAATAATATTGCAAAAAACTGTTCACTTGCAAAGAACCTGGCTCCAAAGTATATCTTTTAATGTTTCAAATATGGGGATGAAAGACATGTGGCTGTAAAATTGTTAAAGACACTAGGAAAACAAGTGCAGGAGCAAGGAATATGCGCTATCTCGCTCCTGAACAAGGGTTGAATCAATCCATTGTCTATTATTCATCTGAAAGTTAATGGTGTGGTAGCAATAGCTAAGATAGACACAAAATGTTTACAGACAATAAATCAAAATTTGCTGTCAAGAAATTAAAATTAGCCCCAGAGTCTTCCAAAGGTGGTAATTTTTGACAGAAAAAATCATCAATGTAATCAGCAGTTGTTACTATTAAGATTGAAGGTATCCAAGTCCGAGATAAAGTTACTTTCATGGATTTTTGACCGTTAGAAATTGATATGATGCTTGGAATGAGTTCTATTAAGTTGCTATGAGGAGTTTTTATTTTCCCATGGAATGGCAAAGTTTGGGTCCATCTCAAAAATGTTCTGGACTATTAGAAATTAAAAATTTATTGAAATTTTTATTAATAACATAAATCAGACTCATGTACAAAGATCAATACAATGTCATTATAAAAATTAGTTACCTAGAGATAATTTTAAAATAGAAAACTACAAAAAAAGTTGATTCTAAATTTATTTTTTCTATTTTTACATAAAAATTCTTAAAGCTATTTTTTATATCAATTTTTTAAAGCTATTTTTTATATCAATAGACTATAGAATAGAAACATAAGATTTTTAAATAAAAAGAGTTAAGTTATATTCTTTACATCAAAATTTGGAAATTTGTTATTCTTTATTTTTAACTAAGTTACAAATTTTGATTTTGATATTTCACTATTGACCTTGATTCAGGTATGCCTTGAGCAATATGCAATTGTACTATCATTTAATTTTTTGCTGTATTCTGGATGACCCAAATTTAGTTTGTAAGCACCTATTTCCCTGATGAACTGATTTGGATGCTTGTTCACTCTAAAACCCAAGAACTCTTGAAAATACTTTTGTAGAGTTGGAGGAAGTCTTTGCTGAGTAATATCATGCTTTTCTGTCTGGTTGTCAATAAACTCAGGTATTTGCTTAATGACATTATAAACTTTAGTTGCAATTAAAATTTCAAGGGCTTTGTGTGCTCTCTCAAATAAGAGAATGGAATTTCTATAAGAGGAAACTAAGACATTCTCAAAGTATGCCTATTGGATTGCAATAAAGTCATGTTTTAAATACAGCAAGAATTTTTTTTCAAAAGAAGTTTTTCTCCATTTCCAATTTTGGCATTTACAAGCAATTCTTCCAAAACCCTAATATTGCTTAGGATATACCACCATTGGTTCACATTAAATTCTCCTCCTTGTAGGTGCTAAGTTTGTTTGACCAGTCAGTAGCTTTCAAAGAACAAAAATTGTTTTCACTAAGGATGGTTATCAAATGATCAAATAGCCTTTTGGTAATTCCTGGAACCATGTGCACTTCCATCATTGGCAAAATGTTTAGAATTTTTGTTTTATCTGAAAGATCAAACAAAAGGAGATTCATGCAACATTTGTAGCTTGCTGCCCAGAGCATTGATTTTTTTGAGTGAACACTGAGATCTTTCTGATAATTTTTGGCATTGGATCTAATCATCCCAAGTGTCCTTAATTGCCGTGTTATTTCTTAGTTTCTAAAATCTTTCTTTAAAATTTCACACCAAGGGCAGGTTTTTGTGAATACAGTAAGCCTAATCCAAGAAAAGCATTTGCAAGTTCTATGTTCGCAGCTGCAGTAAAAGCAACACTTTTAAGACATAAGATTCCTTCACAGACTCAACAATTGGCAAGATCATAAGTTTCTTCACTACACCACAAAAGGTTCGAGAAGATGCACTTTTTGAATAGGAAAACTTAGGCATTGTTTGTTTTGCTTTGGCTATCCAATATATTCACACAAACCTTGAGAAACCCACCACTTCCATCAATGCTTACTTTAATCATATACTGTTCAACCAATTCAAAAATTTCATTACAAAAAATAATTGCGTGCTGAGCTTTTGCAATTTGTTCATCAATATTGGAAATTCAAATTCCATTGTTGTAAAATTGTTGAAAGATTAAAATGCTTTTTCTTGTTGACTTAATTTTGCAAGTTCTGAAAAAAAGTAGCTGCTTTGTGAGTTTGTTTCAAAGAGAGACCTAAAATAGATTGCAACCTTGAGCTTTTGATTTTTCTTTTAAAAAATTTACACTTTTTGTAACTGTTAAACCCCTCCCTCTTGTTGCTAAAATAGCAATTGTGCCTCCATTTCCAGATTCTGCAAACTTCATTTTTATCACATCAGAAGCATTAACTTCTGCTACACGAAGAATTTGATCAATAACTGATTGAAAATTTTCTCTTTCATCTTGAACAATTCAAGGATTTGGATGTGCTATTTCCCAACCAACTGGAAACAATGCTAACACACATTAACTGCCCCATCAGGTAGTAAAAATTATTTGGCTGCTACTGGAAGTCTTCCTACTTGGAAAAGAACAGCCTTAGCTGATTCTTGGCTCATTCAATAATAAGACAACAGCACAGATTGATCTTGTTTAAAAATTAATTTTGTCAGAGTTGTTAGAATAACTTTGGAAAAACCAAAAAAAAGCCAGGTAGCTCATTATTTACTTTCTCCCTTTTTTCAATCTTAAGAAGAATTAGTCTTGATCTAGCACAAACAACAGAAGGTAAATGCTCTTCATTTAGATAATAGTTCTCAATGAAATATTAATGGATTCTTGAGAGTAGCAAGGCTCTTCTAACTGGCACAGTTAAAAGATATCTGAACCTTTTTGAAAGCACACCAGAAATACTTTAGCACAATTTTCAGTTTGAAAAACAGATATTTATGTGCTACTACAAGTGTGGATTTACAAGTTTCTACAAGTAATAAATTTTTAATAGTATTGCTTATCTATTTGATTGGAAGCCGAGAAAACTTTTTACTTATAGGGATCCCCAATTGCCAAGACAAGTTGTGTTCATATCATAGATAAACATAAGAAAATAAGTTAAAAGTTAATTAAACTTTCCAAAACAAATTATTGAATGAGATTATTGAATTGGTATTTTTATTTATGACGATATAGAAACAACGACGGTTTTAACAATCGAAATATTAACCACAAAAAATATAAATATATACTTTTTTAGTGCTGTTATTGCCAACCAACTGGCGTAATTAAACATTTTAATAACTTTTTAAACAAAGTAACCACGAAAAGAAGTTAAACTATTTAACTGGTGATTTTAATTTGGATTGTTTACTGTATCACGTCAAATACAACATTAAAGAGTTTTACAATGATTTATTTAACAAAAAAAGATTATATAAAAATGTGTTCTGCATAAAAATAAAGACACTTGTCACCTTATAAAATTATAAAAATAACTTATAAAATCTTATAAAAATATAAAATATTCTGTATCTTATTTATTTTTAAACATTGTAAAATAAACTTTGCTATTCTCTGGTCTCTTTAACGCTATAACTTATTTTCTCATAACGAAATGATGTATTTATCAAAATAATAAAATAATGCAGTTATTAGTAATTTTAATAACAGAAGGCACGGTGTGACACTTTAGAAGTTGATGCCCCCTCACCGTGCCTTATGAAGACGAGGGGGATGGTCAAAGCACCAAAAAAACCTAATATTCCAAAAAAGTACTTATAAAAACTATTTTGTAAAAAAAAAGTCCTCTTGAAAAAATATGGGGGCTCCCTCGGTTCCCCAGCCACTCTTTCGCCAAGGCGTATGAATAAACAACAATATTAATTGAGAAATTTGACAAATTGTGAAATTTTTATTTTAAAATATTTAACTTATTATATTGTTAAATAACAAAAGTTAAAGATAAATTAGTATATATATATATATATATATATATATATATATATATATATATATATATATATATATATATATATATATATATATATATATATATATATATATATATAATATATATATATATATATATATATATATATATATATATATATATATATATATATATATATATATATATATATCTTGTATCTTGCAAGTATCTTGCAAAATATGCAAGTATCTTGCAAAATATGCAAGATAGCATATTACAGTATCTTGCAAAATATGCAAGATAGCAACAGTAAAAAGTCACCATTAACAATTAATAATTGCGCAAACTTCTTTGTTCTTGCAATAATTTTGTCTTTAGATTCATTACGTTTTGGCACGTATCTTATATATAATCTTTCTTTTTATTCCGATTTCCGCCCTTTTTAATACGCTTTTCGTCATTACTAGAAAGTAACCATATCGCTTTTTATCTTTAACTTTTATGGCTACAAACATTTGGGATGGTTTTCACCATGCTATTCGATACTTTAGCTCAAAAAAACTGTCAAGGTGATATGACCGGCTTGCATTAAAATTGTGGTCAAGTGCCGCCAAATAAGCACCCATCACCATGTGATCATATTCAACATGAAACAGTTTTGGTATGTACTTAAGGATAAAGTTCAAGCATAAACATAAACCTCGATATTAGTTGTATGAATTGCTTTGGTAAGATGTTTCATCAAATCTTTCAAAGTTTTATTTTTTACTTTAAGAATCAGAGTTGGAATCTAACTAATCTCATTTCTCTTGATGTTCACATTTTATAAAATACTTACATCCATCCCATTCATGTATATTTTGAAGATGGTACAGAATAGAAGAAATTTTTCTTACATCAGTTGGGGGTTTTTCATAGATGTTTCAACATTTCACCAAAAAATGGTTCACTATAGATTGTATCCAATAAATAAGCTGCACGCAGCCCTTGACTTTAGATGCTTTATTAATTTTTTTACAAATCGATTTAGCTACGTGCCAAGGATCGAATTAATAATTTATGGTTTTAAATTGAAGATTAACTTTTAATATTTTTTGAATTTGTTGATGCCAATCAGTTGATATAAAATTAATTACGTCATTTTTTTGGAATTTTATCAGCAATTTTATGAAACCTTTTTTTCCATACAATTTGAATTTGCTACTTCCGTTACAGATATTCTAGTTGTGGCGATGACATGCCCTGATTCTGGTTCCATAAATGTGTTAGTGTAATACTTAGCAAGCTTGGTCAAGAAGCAGGAGCGATCCCTCTTGATTACTGACCACAGAATATTTAGTTGTGAAAAACTGTCCAGACTTTTTATTTGTTTTGAGAACATTTCAAAAAACAAAAAAAAAAGCGTAAAAAAGATTAATTGGACCGATGAGAGACAATTACAAAGAAAAAATAAACTAGGAAAAAAAAATAACAAATAAAAATATAAAAGAAAAATAAAAAATAGGAAAAACATAAAAGAAAAATAAATTATATTTAGAACAAATATTTTCAAAAACATTGCTCTTTATAATTTTTTTATAAAATTAAGTGACATATTTTATATAAATTAACATCTTATGATTGCTTAAAAAGAACCAAATGCTCTTTTATTTATTTAAAGTGTATAATATAATTTTTATTTATTTACTTGTGTCTTATTTCCAGTGCAGTGATGAAGAAGGGTTGGGGTTAGAGAGGGCTATAGTCCTGGACCTTGCAATGGCAGGGGTCCCGAAATAGTCAAGAAGACCTTTTTTTTATTCATTTTTACGCTGTGGCACATGAAAAAAGCCTCCAAAAATGCCCCAAAATGCCCCAGCTCCAAAAAGTCCAACAAGATTCTAATAAAACTAATAAAACTAACACTAGTTTTAGCTTTATTTAATTATAAATAAAATAATAATTTTTTTAATAATTATTTAATGCTTCGCGTAGTTTGAAAAGTTTAACATATTTGAAACAATTTTTCTTAGTAAGATGAAGAAATGAAATAATTAAATCATTGAACTGCTGTAGAAGTTAAATTAACTAGATAGAAATCAACTAAAAAGATTAAAAATACTTTATGAAGAGAGAGAAGAACTGCTTCACAATAACGCTGATGATGTTTAGTGAGTGGGCTTTTTAATTTTAATTAGTATTTAAAACAGAAAAAAAGTATATAAGTAGAAAACGGGTCTGAATTTACACTGAAAGTTTCAATATTTATCAGCTACTTGTATGTTTTTTAATTTCTTTTTAACATCTTTAAGATTATTGAATCCTTCCTTTTTAATCGTAGTATAAAAGTTGTCCTTGATGGACAGCACTCTTCTTTTTATTCTGTAACCTCAGGGGTTCCTCAAGGTTCAATCCTTGGCCCTATACTCTTTTTAATTTACATTAACAATCTTCTAGATATTCTCACATCTAAGGTGGCATTGTTCGCTGATGATACTACCATTTATTCTTGTCACAATAAGAAGCCAATTCCCTCTGATTGCTTCCAGGGGGCATTTGAGCTTGAAAAGGATCTCACTTCTGCTACAGCATGGGGCTCACAGTGGTTGGTGAACTTTAACTCAGATAAAACTCAATTATTTTCAGCCAATTGTTATCGCAATAATTTAGACCTTCCTATATTTATGAACGGTAATGTACTCGATGAGTCTCCTACCCTTCATTTTCTAGGATTAACTCTTACTTCTGATCTTTCTTGGAAACCTTATATCAAATCCGTTGCAAAATTAGTACCTTCTAAAGTTGCTTCTCTTTATCAAGCTCGTCACTTTCTTACTCTGGATTCTATTCTCTATTTCTATAAGTCTCAAATCCGGCCTTGTATGGAATACTGTTGCCATATCTGGGGCGGATCTTCTAATGATGCCCTTTCTCTTTTAGACAAGGTGCAAAAATGCATTGTAAACATAGTTGGACCTGCTTTTGCAGCCAACCTTCAACCACTGTCACATCGTCGTAATGTTGCTTCTCTTTCTCTTTTCTACAAATACTATAATGGGCACTGCTCTAAAGAGCTAGCGTCTCTTGTGCCATCTACTAAAATTCATTCTCGTGTTACTTGTCATTCAATTAAGCCTCACCCTTTTTCTGTTACTGTTCCTAAGTGCTCCAAAAACTCTTATTCGTCTAATTTTTTTCCTCAAATATTAGTTCTTTGGAATTCGCTTCCTTCATCTTGCTTTCCTGATTCATGTAATTTGCAATCTTTTAAGTCGTCTGTCAATCGTTATCTTGCTCTGCAACCTTCATCTTTTCTCTTCCAGTAACTTCTAACACTAATTAGTGGTTGCTTGCAGCCTTGTTGGAAGCAAAGATGTTAAAAAAAAAAAAAATTCTTAAGGCCGATTTTCACATAATTTTTTTTTTTTAGTTTTGAGAAATAATTTTTTTGTTGATAAGTAAAAATTTATAAATGGGAGGGGAGGGGGGCTTAATGAGCATAGGCTGGATGGGAAAATTTTCTAAAAAATAATTAATAAACATTCGCCCCACCCACTTCTAGTAAATCCTTGAGAGTATATATATATATATATATATATATATATATATATATATATATATATATATATATATATATATATACATATATATATATATATATATATATATATATATATATATATATATATATATATATATATATATATATATATATATAAAATATGTAAAATTCAATAAAAACAGCTGCGTATAAACTTTTTAAAAAATATATATTTGTTTTTATTTTAATATATTTAAGTTCGACAAAAACTTGGAAGTGATGAAAAAGTTTTAAATAGGGATGATGGTGATTACGTGACGACAAAAACTTGGGGGCCATTTTTTGTTAGACTATTTGACGTCAACATTTAAAGCTATTTTGTATTTTGTTATGCTCTTTTTAATGTTATCTTTTTAACGGTTAGTTTTTATTACAACAATTTTCTTTGTAACAATTTTTATTTATTACACCTGATGACGCTGATCACAATAGATCAGCGAAATACCGAAAAAATATATTAAAATAAAAACAAATATATATTTTTTTTAAAGTTTATACGCAGCCATTTTTATTGAATTTTACATATTTTATTATTATCATATAACAAGAAAATGACTTTTAAAGATTATATATATATATATATATATATATATATATATATATATATATATATATATATATATACACACATATATATATATATATATGTGTGTGTGTATATATATATATATATATATATATATATATATATATATATATATATATATATATATATATATATATATATATATATATATATATATATATATATTAGACTGCTTCATTTTGAGGTCATGAAAAAATTTTAAGTACCATGGAGTGTTATCTGCTGCGTTGACCCTTATTTTATTAGTAGAATTTTTTTTTTTTTAAATTTTGACCTTTTTTAGGGGTTGCTCAAGTGCCTCAAAAGTCATATTTTAGGCTTTTTTACCCTTTTTTAAGCCCATTTTTCGCATATTTGAGCAAGTACTAAAACTCAAAAAAATTGATTTTTTTTTTTTTCTAGAGTTATTTCCAAGTTAGAATAAAAAAATTAAAATGCATGGTAATTTTATTTTATTGAAATAATTTGTGTAAATTTATCTACAAAAACCCAAAGTTATGCAGATTTTTACCGAATATTACGCATTGCAATATTTTTAATGGATATGTTAAGCCATTTGGAAAAAAAAACCTAACTATGTTGCATAAAACATCTATATATAGCATTAAAGGTCTATAAAAACTTAATTATATTGCATGAAACTTCATTAAATTACATGAAACAAAAAAAAATCTAATTATATTGAATAAAACGCCTAGCAATTTTGTTTAACAAACTTCTTTATAATTGAATTTCTGTAAAATTTATAATTATTTTTTAAAAATGTTATGTTATATTTTTATATTGTTTTTTTGTTTTTTTTCTTGGATTTCTTAGTTTTTCCTCCATACTTCCTTTTGTAATTATGCAAAAATAAAAGTGAATCCTGTCTTTTCTCTTCTTTTCGGGCAATATCAATTTTGTCTTTTATGAGTTTAACGATTCTTTCCGAGCAATCATTAACAACAGAAAGATTAAAAACTGCCTCCTGAAATTTTAAGTAGAAATCGTTGCAAGTCCAATATTCTGGAGGGGTTTTCATCCATTGACAGTCACTTTTACTTTGGCCTATCATAAGGAACAATAGCCACGAATTTTCTGTGACCAAATGAACTAAGCTGGGAGGCTTCGGTCCACTGAAGTCTAAAGAATTAAGGACCTCTATGTTAGCACTTATTCGGGGTAACTGATATTCATCCATACTATGAAATTCATAGCTGTATAGTTTTTGAGCAATATCACCTCTTTCTTTACATTTTTCATCAGCTAGAGCTAGTACAATAAGGTAAGGGTCCAGAAACCATGTGTGGCGTTTGATAGATTTAATGACTGATTCTGCCCCAATCAAATTGTACTCCTTAAACCTATTCATTTGCCAAAGCGCTCTCATATCCTGGATAAAACAAAAAACTGTTAATCTTTCTTTAAAAAAAAATTATTTCTTAGATTACTTTTAATAATTATCTAAACTTTTTATTCAAACTAGAACCCTTTTATATACTATATATATATATACATATATATATATATATATATATATATATATATATATATATATATATATATATATATATATATATATATATATATATATATATATATATATATATATATATGTATATATATATATATGTATATATATATATGTATATATATATATATATATATATATATATATATATATATATATATATATATATATATATATATATATATATATATATATATATATATATATATATATATATATATATATATCATACTTTTTAAGTTGGTACCTACCTGATTCGGAGCAGCAGCGGATAGTTCAGCTTTGAGAAACCAGGTAGTATAGAAAACAGAGACAAAAGTTGCCACTTCAGTAACTTCATGCTTCAGCCATTTTTCCAGACTAGGTATAGCATCCATCATAAGTTGGAGTTTTAGGTAGTAGATACCTATAAAAAAAGTCTTTTTTTTTTTAATTTTTTAAAAAGACTAATATTTGATAATGTAAAACAAATTCCTTTTTTTTGCAACTTGAACCTTTTTTTATCATGAACCTACAATTCCTTACCTTTTGCCATAAAGCGGGCATGGTGGACTGCTCCGGGAGTACGAAATTTGTACCTGTCCTCAGAAAGCACAATAAGTGTAAGCTCTGCCAGCTCAATGTAGTCCTTCCTTGTAGCCCCATCCTAAAAATGAAATAAAATAATAAGTATTTAGGTATAATAAAATAAACCTATTTATATTTTAGTATAATAAAAGATAATAGAATTAAAAAAGAAAAATTTATAAAAAAATTTCAACATAAAAGTACATACTACATAGATACCTACAAATTCAGATATCTAGTTATTGGCTACCTTTTTTAGAGACCCACTGGTGATAATACTGGAATAGTCAATCTTCTCAAAACCTTATTTATTCAAAACGTAAAAAAAAAATTCAAAGAACTCAAAATTGGAAAAAGAAAATTATTTGGAAAAAATAATATTTCACAAAATGGTAGCTAATTTTGTAAAAACCTACCTGGTTGTCTGCATCAAGATCATTCCATGCTGATTTTAAAGTTTTAAACAGCAGATTATCTGGTCCAGAAGTAATGCTACTTTGATAATTTTTCCAGAAATGTGTTATGTGTAGCTCATTGACATGATGTCGGCATGCAATAGATAGAACTGGTCGTTAAAAGACTTCATTTACCAGTAAAGATACAGCTCCATTTTTTTTTCCAGCGTTGATTCTGCTAGTATCAAATGTTACAGCTTGTATATTGTCTGTAAGGTTAAAGCAATTTAAGATATCTCTGATTGCATTTTTTTGATTTTCGCCAGTTCCAGAAGAAATGGGTGGAATTCCCAACAGGTGCGTTTTCTTGTTAGCGCTTATTAATATTGCTAATCGATCTTGTTCCAATTTTTTTCCATCAGTATATTCATGACATACTTTTCCATCAAAATGGAATTGAACTAAAATGTTCTTATTGATTTTTTTTAAACTTCTTAAATCATCCTTGATCCTATTTGATTCATCATGAATGACCTTATCTGCAGCGCGTAATGCTATAGAGGTTGAAGATTTAAATTCAGCTACATTTCCACCCGATTTAGCGATTATACTATTAATCATGGAAGCATGCTGCCTATGACTTATTCCTTTTCCAACAGCAATATCAGCAGTTCTCTTGAGAATATCTTTTGGAAGCATAACAGTATTAGTTTTTTTGACTTTTTTCTTTAACTCTGGATCTGGGTATGAAAAATCATCATTACCTTCATCTTTCTCCAATCCATTTGAGCTGAATTCACTCTCTGACATGGTTTCATGCAAATTTGATTTCCTTTTAATTTTGGATAAACTCCTGTTTACAGAGTAAAGGTACCTTGTATCGATTCCACCTATTCTAGTTTTTCTATCTCCTAATTGGTCTAATAAAAATGCAATATCTTCAGTCTTGTCTTGATCCTTTCGTTTCCTATCAGCTTTAATGATTGCAACCAGAGTATCGAGCTCAGGTGCAATCCAAAAGATACTTTCATCTGAGTTAAAAACCTCCTCCTTTTTTCAATCTCTGATAAAGTTTGTCTTGCTTTGTTTTTTTTTAACATTCTCCAGGTTCGGATCAGCTTCTCTATCTTTATACTAAAAAATGTGATTTATAGGTTCGGTATATTTTACAACACACCTATTTCTGTTTATTAACTTATTTAACAGCAGACATTAGTTATATTAATATTTTCCGCTAATAAGTAATAATATATAAATAAAAAAAACATATACAGTCTGGTACCTACCTAATTGTTTGTAATTGTAAAATCTGAAATCCACCCTTCAACCTAGGTGTAATTAACTTTGAAAGAGTGCAGCAAATATGTTTTTCATTATGGCAGCTGATTTCAAAGTTTTTTGTCAATGGACAGTGGATAATTCTACTTTCTTTTTGTTTTGGGTACTTCTCCTTCAAATGCAAGAAGTATTGCAAAACCTCTTGCTTTGTAGCAAACTTGTCTTTTGGTAAGGATGACCTGGATTTCCTTACCAAAAAATGTGTCAACTTTTTTCTTACTTTTCCCTGACATGAATAAATCGGTAGTAAATAGCTTTAATTAGTATATGGAGTAAGTATATCATAAGAGTAATCTATATTTATTTCCCGCATTTTTTTAATCAAAATTAAATATCGTTTTTGTTAAAAAGTAATTTGGATAACATGTTTAAGCAAATACGCAACATTTTTAAATTAACGCGAAGCGCAACAATTGCATAACTTTGCGTTTTTGTAATTAAAATTACAGAAATTATTTCAATAAAATAAAATTACCATGCATTTTAATTTTTTTATTCTAACTTAGAAAAAACTCTAGAAAAAAAAAAATTCAATTTTTTTGAGTTTTAGTACTTGCTCAAACGTGCGAAAAATGGGCTTAAAAAAGGGTAAAAAAGCCTAAAATATGACTTTTGAGGCACTTGAGCAACCCCTAAAAATGGTCAAAATTTAAAAAAAAAAAAATTCTACTAATAAAATAAGGGACAACGCAGCAGATAACACTCCATGGTACTTAAAATTTTTTCATGACCTCAAAATGAAGCAGTCTAATATATATATATATATATATATATATATATATATATATATATATATATATATATATATATATATATATATATATATATATATATATATACATATATATATATATATACATATATATATATATATATATATATATATATATATATATATATATATATATATATATATATATATATATATATATATATATATATATATATATATATATATATATATATGTATATATATATATATATATATATGTGTATATATATATATATATATATTTATATATATACATATATTTATATATATATATATATATATATATATATATATATATATATATATATATATATATATGTTTAGTAACCAGGTATATATATGTTTAGTAACCAGAAACCTTTTTTATGTTTATTTCATAACTAGTTTTATCAACTTTGATGATTTAAAACGCAATTATTGTTGAAAGTCTTTTTTTGTACAAAATAAATCTTACAAAATTGCTTTAAAAGATTACATTATAATAAAAAACAGATACACAAAATTACATTACAAAAAATTTACATAAAGAATATATACTTTTTAAATAAAAAATAAAAATATACTTACAAAATCTATAATATGTAATAAACTTTCAAAATTTTGACAATTTAAAAAATATAATTTAAACATTTATTTTAGTAAACAAATAATAATATAAAAAATTTACTGCTTTGCAGATGTGGCTCCGAGAACGAGCCCTAATATTAAAATAATAGTTCATTTGATAATATATTTTTAAACCAATTTATGCTAAAAATCTTAAAACCAAGTCATGCTAGAAACCTCAAAACTTAACAAATATTGAATGATGCAATTTTTAAAGTAGTCCAGTCGAATAAGATTATTTTCGGTAAAAAATTTTTATAAAGCTGAAACTTTGCCCAGTAATTCCCTAAGGTATATAGATCACGTAAAAAAAAATGCCCCACAATTCTCAATAGGAGAACCCCCTTTTTCAGGCCCAATTTCTAAATGACAAATGCCCAAAATGGTCAAAACAATATATTTTTGAAAATTGACTTATTATATACCATTTTAAAGCATTTTTTATGCTGAACAACTTTTTGAAAGACACTAAGGTCTTTAAATGAAAGGGCGACTAGTTATTTAACAAATAAATGCTATAAGTAATACATTAGGCAAATTTTTTTTGAAAGTTTTAATAAAAATTTTCATTAAAATGGTCATTTGTCACATTTAATTAAATCTAAATTAAATCTTTTTTTTAAATTATATTTCTGGATTTAGAAATCAGGGAAACATAATATATTCTTATCATCATCTTCATAATTTTCCATTTCGTTTTCTTCTTCAATTTCATTGCCTTAGAGGAAATAGACAAGCAAATTTACGACTGATATTTTTTAGAAATATTTATATGTGATAATAAAGATAAATGATGAGAGAACACAACTTTTTTCTAATTTTCATTGTTTAAATTTACCTTTCTATTCATACATTCTGTTCCACAACATTCTCCACAAAATTGCAAGCACCATATTCCGTATTTCCTGCACGAACATGCTTTGCCACCACATGGATTTTTTATTGTGTTCTTAATGATTAGCAAAATAGGAAATTGTTGTAGTTAGAAATAAAAAATATCTTAGTTTAAATTATATAGATAAAGTTTTGTATGATCTTTTCAAGGACTTTGAAAAAATACATTAATTTACATTAAAATACATTAATTTAAAACAAAACAAATCTTGCAATTACATCTAATGACCCTTGTTAGTGCTTCTGGCGCAATGTCTTTATCGTTTATTATAGGTGTGATTACTCTGTGGTGTTCTTTCCAGCCCCATTCAGTTTGTTTTACTTTTTCCAAACACAGACGAAACAGTGTCACACCCTAACCATGCATGGACAAAGAGCAGGTGTTATTTTATGGTTTTGTTTTTTAAACAAGCATCCTTGATACTTCAAGCTTTATCCCATTTATCTTGCAAAACTTAAATGTCAGACATGTTGCTTTTCCAATGATGAATAAGGATCACTGCGATATCTGTGTCACCTGCCACAACAGTTACATGCTGCCAGCTTGTGTTTGCTATATCAAGAACAGTTTTAACAGCGGTGCTATCAGCATCACCAGGGCAGTTTACAGTCAAATACACTAATTGATTTAAATGATGTGAAAGAAAGTTTATGAATTTAGCTTTTTTTTCAATATTACTTAGAAAACGATTCTGAGTAAATGACACAACTTTATCTTGTTTAATTACTACATTGCAGCTTTGTGGAACAGAATTTCTGCGTAGATACTTGTGACTCTTTATGCCTTCATCTTGGTCAGGGTTGCCATCTGGTTTTTTTTCAAGGGTTTGGTTTGTTTTTTTTAGGTTTTGCTTGAGATTTTTTTCCTGGTTTATTTTAGAAAATCTGGTTTAAATCTGTTTTTTTTTAAGTGTTAGGTGTTTTTTTTTCTTTTTGGATTATTTTATTAAATCTGGTTTAATTCTGGTTTATTTTTTGTTAAATCAATTTAATCAAGCTGTTTTGTTTCATAAAAAAAGTGAAATAGAGCGAAGCAAACAAAAATGAATTAAAATTCTATTGAAATTATGAATAAAAAGAAAAAAAGAACGAAAATAAGTAAAAAAAATTTTTGTTTACCACGATTTATAAAAGAAACTCAAAGAAATTTAAAGAATGAATAAACTCTCACTCGCGAGTTTCAACAAGTTCAAACAATTTATTTGGATTCGTTCCATTCATTTAAAACTTGGTTTTTTTCTTTCTTTCTAAAAATTTTTTCTTTCTGAAAATTTTTTTCTATAAATTATTGCATCTGCGGAAAATATTAGAAAATTTTGGCATTTAAAAAGATGATTTAAAGCGAAATACTTAACGTAAAAAAGGTAAAACAAGTTTTTAAAAACTTTTCAAAAGTTTTCTGCAACTCGTTGGTTGGTTCGAGGAAAGTGTTTTTATAACTTGCTTGTAAATTGGCAAGAACTATAAGCATTTTTTATTTGTGCCAAAATGAATGCAAACTCTGATGTCCGTTACAAAATCTCTTCAATAAGCAAAATGTTCCAAGACAGCACCCTTTATCTCTATGTTGTTTTTCTCACTCCAGTCATTCAAGAGTTTGAGCGTCTAAACTCTCTTTTTCAAGGGTCAAATGTTGATCCAGAAGATCTAATGAGTGAGCTAAATATGCCTCTCAAAGGCTTAAAGCAGTGTGTTTTTGATACCAAGGGCTTTGTACTTCCTCTACAGTGTGTTGATTTTGGAGCCAAATTCTCCTCAGAGTGCCAGATTTACATTCAAGAGCAACCTCCAAATGCAAAACTGAATGCTGAAGAATCGGTCAGAAATGTAAAAATTCGCTGTCATGGTTTCCTTCAAAAGACTATAACCGAGCTTGAAAAAAGACTACAAGATAACAGATCAATTTTTCACGGCTTGTTCAATCTGTCTCCAATGAAAGTTCTTTCCCAAGTTAAAAAGGTTCCGTTTTCAAAGCGACCTTTTCCTCACCTAATGGGTACAAAAAGTCAAGAAATTGAAAACCAATACAGAAAAGTGAGTACCATTGAATGGACTGAGTCTGCCATTTTTAAATAAATAGAAGTTCCTAAAAATACTGTTGAATTCTGGATAGCTTTAAGGGACTATGTCGACATTTTTGGTCATCCCGCTTTTTGCGACATTTGCGACTACTGCCTTGCTTGCCTGTGGGTTCCTATTTCTAACTGTTTTGTTGAGAGAGTCTTTTCACAGGTCACCTATGTGAAAAGCAAACAGAGAAACAGAATGTCAAACCAAGTGTTGGATGCAGTCATTCAAATAAAATCTTATTTAATGAGCCGAAAGATTTGTTGTAAAGACTTTAACATTCGCGATTTAACGATTTCAAAGGTCGGAAATGAAATTTACGCAACAGAAGCATGCGAAAATGAAGATGAACATCAAGTATTAGCGGAACTTTATTAAATGTTTTAAAGATTTACACTTAACAAAATAAATTTTTTAATAAAATAGTTCTACTTTACTTAATTTTTTTTTTTGTTCTGGTTTATTTCTGGTTTATTTTTTATATTTTTTTGGCTTGTTGCCAAAAAAAAAACTGGCAACCCTGATCTTGGTAGCCATCAAAAATAACTGTGACAAATCCCTGGTAATTTTTTTTTATAAAACTTGAATAAATATCTGCTACAGCATTGAGTTTCATTCCTTTAAACCATCTAACTCTATGTAGCAATGCACCACCATCTAAAACATAGTGGTTTGGAATCTTCATGTTTAGCATCTTTGTCGCACATTATTACTTTGTGAAGGAATGTTTTATCTGGCTTTCTCATCATGCCTTGTTTAAAAAGTGACATTGGCTCATAAGTTAATTCATATTCAAATATAGATTCTAAATCATCTTTACATGCTGCGACAGTTATTAGCCGGTTAAACATTATGCTTGGTTTCCTATTGGTTCTTTACTACTTTTTACCTTTGCATGCAGCAACGAATCTAATGTTAAGATTTGATTTTTTCTTTTAATTTTTGCGTCTTCAAAAAATACATTATCCAACCCATTCTGAATAATTTTATCAACTTCTTTAGCAAGCTCACAGTTTACACCAAGTAAATGAAACCATATCAGTCGACAGTGAGTGGAGATTTTTGTCAGGAATACAGAATGGGTTTTGATCAACTAACCATTCATAAAACTTTTTACAATCTTCGTAATCTTGCTTTGTTCTTGACTTTCCGATTTCTTCATGTTGCTCACTGGAGTTTGCCGATACATCTGTTGGTTGAATCATAGCATTGTTTATTAAAGTTATCTGTGAAAGGCTTAATGTCCACACATGACAGACAGATTCTGACATTCCATGGCCACCAGTCAATTTGCATACTTTTATACACACAACTGTGGCACATAAGAAAAAAACACATAGGACTCTATTAAAAGTTAAAGATTGAAAATTTCTGAAAGACCAATTAAAATGCAATGTTTTCTTAAAATCAACTTTCAATAATTTTAAACGTGTTGTTATTTTTATAGGCTAGGTTTTCAGACTATTTTTTATTACTTATTAATAATTAATTATTATTTGAATGTATAGCATTTATTTGTTAAATAGCTAGTCACCCATTCATTTTACAACCTTAGTGTCATTTAAAAAGTTATTCCGCATAAAAAATGCTTTAAAATGGTATATCATAAGTCTATATTTGAACACGTTTTTTTTTTACTTTTTAGCGCATGCGTCATTTTAATAAAGGGCCCAAAAAAGGGGGTTCTCCTGTTGGGAATCATGGGCATTTTTTACGTGATCTATATACCTTAGGGAATCACTAGGCAAAATTTCAGCTTTATAAAATTTTTTTTCCACAAACAGTAGTTTTTTGAGTTTTACTCCTGGACTAAAGCATTTTAACAGAATACTCTAGAATACTCTAGCGTATTTTTTGAACCAATAGAATTCTTGTTCTTAGATAGAATTCTTGTTCTTAGATTTGGCGGGTTTTTAATGTTCGCGAATATTCTTTTTATTCTTCACTAAGATGTTTTGAGAATATTGAGAAAAAGTTTATGTATGTTTCCATGTATGTCCGTAAAAAAATTTTGTTTTACTGACGTATATAAACTTGAATGTTTTCAAAAGGACTAAAAAATCTGGCCAGTTTTTAGCAACTAAATATTATTTCCGTGGTCAGTAATCGAGAGCAATTGTTCCCGCTTCCTGACCAAGCCTAACTTAGCATTGTGACCAGGGCTATCACATCTGCCATCACCAATGAGTGTCTTTTTTTAAAAAAGCATTTTAATCATTTTTTAGTGCTCGAAATTCACTTACCCTAAACAACTAGCATGATGTAGACCTTTTTTTATGTTATAATAAGTGGTATCCGAAATAAACTTCAAACTGGCAGTGTAGGCAAAACGTTTTTAAATGTCATTTTTAAATGAAGCAATAATCTTTAATTTTCTATATTCTCAATCATGGAGCAATCAATAGATTTACCACACTTTTTACAAGTTAAAAGTTCAAACAAATTCTTTTCAAAAAAAAACAACGTACGATCATTGCATAGTTTGTTTAGTCCGCGACTCTGATTGTTACCTAAGTGATGGCACTTGAATTAAAGTCATCTGTTGATGCAACATAGTTTTCATCACCCGAGGATTTTTTGAAAGAATAACCAGATATTCTTTCATTATCTATACACCAGTGATGGATCCAGAATTATTATTATTTTTTTTTTAAGGGGGGGGAGGGGGGGTTATGTTGATACCAAAAGTGGTTAGCGTAACTTTTTTGGAAATTACGAATAAAAAGATATCAACTGATAATATTGGAGTTGTACTATGGGGAGTT
This sequence comes from Hydra vulgaris, assembly GCF_022113875.1. Taxonomy (NCBI): domain Eukaryota; kingdom Metazoa; phylum Cnidaria; class Hydrozoa; order Anthoathecata; family Hydridae; genus Hydra; species Hydra vulgaris. The sequence continues at coordinate 15,609,421 of NC_061157.1, read as the reverse complement.
AGTTTCTTATATAGATAGTTACAATTCCTCAGGAAATAATTTCACATTTTTTTATAGACTAATAGGGTTTTTTGTTTAATAAATAAATTAAATTTTTTTTTTTTTTTTTTTTTTATTTTAATTCACCTCCTCAAGGCCGAGAAAGCCACTACAGACGAGGAGGCTACTTATTTGTGGTTATAACCCTCTCTCAACTCTATAACTCCGAAACACGAACCTTGACAAGCAAGGCCGCTGCGCGGAGAAACGAGTTGAGCGCGGTACTACCAGGGACGTGGTGGGGATCAAACTCAGAACCACTCGTTTATGAAGCGAGCGCTCTACCACTACACCACTACCGCACTAATACAAAATCTACAATGCAAAATCTAAGCGTCTCTTCTTACTAGCTGCAAATCTATCAATTATGTCGTTTACTTCAAAAGGCATGGTATTATAAATATATAATAATGCCAAGCCAGTTAAACGCTCATCATTGGTTCGGTTACGCAAAGGACTTTTTAAAATATTCATGGCGCTAAAGCTCCGTTCAGCTGTACATGTTGTGATTGGAATGGTAGAGGAAATCTAAAGAAGTGTCTTGATGGTTGCTAATCTATAAAATAAAATTTACAGAGTAAGTTAATAAGCGACAAAGATTTAAACTGATATAGTATTTCTTTTTTATAAATCATACCTATCAGGAATTCGATCTAAAGCTGCTAACAAAATTGAAGGATGGCTTTGCATATGCGAGCAAAATTCTTTCCACTCCAAATGTTCATTATGAATAGTTTCCTTGTCTTGATACCCAATTACAGGAGAAAACATTTTTACAGTTTCAACTACATCAGTCCAACTATGTTGAGAAATCACTGATGGTAACAGAGCAGACAATTTTATAACTAGTTGCAGGTGGTTAGAAAACCATGCATTCATAGATTGAATCACTGAATCTAGGTACGGAAACTAAATTGCTCTTTTATAATATTGGCATGCATTTTCAGCAGGAATATTGTTTCTATGCAATTGCCTACATGCGAGGACTACACGAGGAGTTACTAAGGCTATATTTAAGCAATTTGCTAAATAATTAGCTTTAAATAGGCCGAAAACAGCATTCATCCATATTTCATTCTCATCACAGCGCCATGTTAAAAGTGACTGTTTCACAAAGTTTATGGCATTTAATGCACCAATGAGATCATTATTGACTGTTTGCAATAATTTAGACAATGTTACTGTTAATGCCATAACCTTTTTGGCGCAACAAAGTGCTACAATAATAACCGGATGATACAGGCACCTTAGTAGACTTCTTGCAGTGTCTGCAGTTTTACTGTCAAGTTTATTAACAATTTCCTCTAAACATTTTACAATGCATGAAACAGAACTTTCCGACTCTTGCAAAAACTTTTTTAATATCTCACTTCTAGAATCTTTTATAAAAGTTGTGCATTTCTTAACTGTACTAAACATATCCCTTATTTCTGATACAGAACAAGTAGAATTTAAAACTAAGTTCAGGATGTGGGTTCTGCAATGTACAAAGACTGCGGCATTAGCTTTCTTAAAGTTTAAAAATTCTTCTCTGATTGTATGAAAATCATTTATCAAACACACAAAACGAATACATACACATAACTGCTCGTGATGAGCAACATCAGTCGTTTCATCTGCAATCACCAAAAAGTACTTTGCAATTTTAGCCTCTTAAATTATTTTTTCTGTTATAATTTGACTACTAATGTCTATTAATTCATTTTGAACCGTTTTTGAAATATATGTTTCATTTTTTCCTGACCTTTTTAAATGGTGTTCTAAAATATATATATATATATATATATATATATATATATATATATATATTTATATATATACATATATATATATATATATATATATATATATATATATATATATATATATATATATATATATATATATATATATATATATATATATATATAATATATATATATATATATATATATATATATATATATATATATATATATATATATATATATATATATATATATATATATATATATATATATATATATATATATATATATATATATATATATATATATATATATATATATATATATATATATATATATATAAAGACTGCGGCATTAGCTTTCTTAAAGTTTAAAAATTCTTCTCTGATTGTATGAAAATCATTTATCAAACACCTTATTATTTATACAATATTGGCAGACAATGATTATAATAATTAAATTATAATGATTAAAAACCTAGACAAAGTGTTACGTAAAAGTTATACAATTGCGCATCATCTAATAATGTATTTAAAAATTATTTTGCTGCATACTAATATGGTTCATTTATACAGTTATTCATTTATACAGTGATTGCATAAATAAATTGTTGACAGGGCCATACTAAGAGAGAGAGAGGGGGGGTGAATAACCCCAAACACTGGAAATCTGTCAGAAATTTTGATCTTTAGATTTGGTTGTTAACACAGGGGGAGGGGTACACCACCTGCCCACTTTTTTTTTGGGTTTTTTTTTATTATTATTTAAGAAATGTATGGTTTTTCTTGAGAAATCAGTCCCCCTCCCCTACCAATGAAGTGTTGTTTTGAAGCCCTCTCAATGAAGGCCCTCTTTTGAAGGCCCTCTCAATAAAGCGCCCTTTTGAAGGCCCTCTTAATGAAGACCCTCTCAATAAAGTAATCGGTCCCCCTCCCCTTTTGAAGGCCCTCTCAAAGGCTATGTTAGACCTGAAGTCAGCAAATGATTTTTTTTTTGACGTTAATTGTTTAAATTTAGAAGACGTTTATTGTTTAAATTTAGAACTTTAGTGGGCAAAAGTACAAATTGTACTTTTGAAGTCATTCCATGGATACTCTTCGGGACAGCCCTACTTGCTAGCAAGACTATTTACAAAATAATAACAGATTATTTCTAATGACTTATTGTGGATTATTGGCAAAATGACAATATTTAGCCAATAATTATGTTAATGATTTCCTATACAATAAGGTCAGGAAGACTTCCCTGACTTCATGAAAAAAATTCAGAAGAAATATTGCCTAATGCCCTTCTTTTTTTAAATGAAATGCTAAAACCTTATTTTTTTAAATGAAATGAAAATGAAAGGAAAAATATACTAAACCTTTTGCTAGGTTTCTCTGCTTCACAAATGTTTCATATTACTAATGAATTTTATCAAAATATTCTTATGAATAATAACCATAAATCATAAAGTATATAAATTTTAAAAGAAAGCAAAAAAAATCTCGCTTATCATTTCAACCTTAGCGTCTAACATTAAATCCTTCAAAAAAAAATAATTGCAAAAAAATAATACAATTAAATAATTGTCTGCCCCCACTCAAAAATACGGATTCCTGACAGAAAAACCTGTAGTAAGGAGCAATGTCCTTATTGTTTTAAATTGTGAGTTTCACAAGAAAACTTTGCACTATATCTACTGGCTGGGCAGCCGTTAAAAAAAATATCTAGGTTTGACTCCAGAGCCTAATCTTCCCAGATTGCATTTTTAACTCCAGCTCCAAAATAATTGATTTTTATACTGAGGAACCAGCTTTAGCTCTGGCTCCAGTGTATAATGTAAACAAAATATATTATTTCATTTCCATTTTGTGAACAATTGTTTAATAATTTCTCAAACTTAATTTCTCAATTAAATTTTTTGATATCAACAGTTAATTGAGAAAAATCTCAAATTTTTTGAGAACTTTCTCAATTAAATTTTTTGATATCTACAGTTTTTTAGATATCAATATGCTTCTTTTCTAAATGCCATTTTAAATTATAGTTTTATACACTAATTATAAAATTAGAAACAACCTTTTTTTATTTGTCAGTTAAAACAAATTTTATCTTTACTTTTTTTTTTTTATTATTTAAATTGATTTAAATTTAAATAATAAAAATTTAAAGCTGATTTTAATTTGTTATCAATTACATTTTTATTAAAACATTTTATTAATTTCCTATGAAATAAATATTAGGGTTAACTGAAGAAAATTAAATAATGATATTTTAGAGCCCCCAAAAAAAATTAGTAAAACATTCTAATAGGCTTTGCCTAACGCTTATTAATTAAAAAAATATCGGCCTATTCTTAGTAACTGAGGTATTCTGTTGCAGTTTTCTTATAATAGTATTTGCAATGACCTAACTGAATTTCAAGAAAATGCTGGTTTTTGGAGAGCTTAAAACCAAGTAAAAATATATTTTTTCAGACATAAATTTTAAACATAATCATAGTTTTAAAAATTAATAGTTTATTATTATTAAAAGTATTTTGTTACAAATAAAATTACATGTTTATCTAAAGGAATCATAATACACACAACAACATGGTTGTAACTTATAGTATGTTTAAATAAACTAAATAAGAATCGATGAATAATAAAATAAGTTTTAAAACATTAGTTTGTTATACTTATAAATTGCATAGCAGAAAATAAAAAGAAAGCAAGTGTAAAGCAGAATCTTAAATGAATTTAAAACACATTGTTGATTTAGACAATCTTTAGTAGCTTTTTAAGATGATAAACATAGGTTCTTTAAGATTGCCTTCTCAAAACATAAAATTTATGTTGTCAAAACTTACAGTAGAAGGAAAAAATCATTGTGTGTAAAATTGAATGTATAAAAAAAAAAAACAGACAAAAGTTTGAAAATGTTTAAGACAATGCAATATTTAACAAAAAATACCAGCCTTCATTATTGTATTATGAACCAAAGTATATGAAGTATATATTAACAATTTTACAAAAACTACACAATAAACAACTATTACTCGGTGTAGTTAAGGCGATTTACAAATTATTCAAATTCTTTTATTTGAAATTTGCATGATTTTATTAGCATCATATCCAAACAAGAGCTTTAGATGTTATAATTCTTCTTTTTCAGATTTTTTTAATATTAGAAGAAACTTTTCTTTTTTATAATTTTCAAAACCATTTTACTACCCCTAATAGTGAATCTAAAGAACACCATTTTGGAGTCTTTAGATCACTTTCGCTCACCAGCATTAACATGAATTTAGTTAAAATCTTTTGAAAAAGTGCCTTAACTTACTATAGATTCTAGTTCTAATCAGTTCTGACATATATCAACTATATACAGTTGTCAAAATACATTATTTCTATCAATTTTAACAAAAAATACTAAAATTCTGACCATGAAAGAGTTTATATTTAAGAAAAAGCGCCAACAATTGATCTGAACAGATCATATTATTCAGGGTTCCCACTACCAAAACTGGGGCTAAAATTAAGGATATTAAGGAGAATTAAGGAGATATTTTCCTATTATTTAAGGAGATTCAGTCGCGAACGACAATTTTTTGAAGGAAAAAGTAAGGAGAATTAAGGAGAAAACAATTACACTAAAAACGGAATCTTTCTTTTTTCAATCAATTTTAAATATAAATAGATAAACTATTATAAATAAAAAAAGAAATATTTATATATATATATATATATATATATATATATATATATATATATATATATATATATATATATATATATATATATATATATATATATATATATATATATATCTACTATAGCATATTTATATGCGCAATTGCTCACTTTTTTTGCTAGCCTAATTTAAGTGAGCGTTTTTTTTTTAAAGTTATTTAAGGACTTTTAAGGAGTTTTTTTTTTTTAAGGATATTTAAGGTTTTTAAGGAGGAGTGGGAACCCTGTTATTAACCTATGATGTTCATTTTACCTAAAAAACATATTTATTAAAAATCTTATTCTAATTTGGAAAAGCAATTGGGATTTTAAGAAGATTTTTTTATAAAAAATAAAATCTTTAATCTGGGTTTTTTAGCTATAAACATTTATATTTTATGATACGGCATATCATACCATTTTAATTTTTTTCGTCTTTTCATAATTCACAGATCTGATCATTTAATGGAAATATGTCATAGGGAGATTTCATGTGAAAACATCCAGGGCATGCAACCCTAAGTCTCAGATTTTGCTGATTTTTAAACCACTTAAAGATTTTAGTAAATTATGAACATCCTAAAAATTTTATTGTCTAATTTACATCGGTTCCTAAGATATAGCTATTTTAAGTTTGCCTCCAACCAACAAAAATCCGCCATTTTTAAAAATGGTTTTGGTCCTAGTTATTGTTATATGTGTGTTGGAAAGCTGAAAATTTGTACCTTTACATATTTTGGGCCAACGAATCCAATGAAACAACTTAAAATATTTAAAAACAAGCATAACACCTAAAATTTGAACATTTACCACAACTTTACTGGGGCAAGTCCAATTACAAAAATGCTGATGTGGCTCGATTTTTTTTTTTTTTTTTTAGAAGTTGTCCTGAATAGTTAAGCTTTATAGTTACTACAAAGCTGAATAGTTACTACAAAGAATTGGAGAGTGGTCTTTTCTAAAACAGAAATAAAAATATGGTCAAATCTACTTAAATTTATTGCTTAAAAAACAGGAATTACGATAAATTAAACTATACAAAAAGATGCGATAATTTGACAGTTCTGTAGCTGAAACAGTTTTGGCAGGCCTTGCGATAAAGCGTCGGGCGATGTGAATTTTACGTCGTCCAAGGGCGATTTTGCGTGTAGCTAGGGCTATTTGCGTCGAGCAAAAAAATTTTTGTTTGAGTATATTTAAAGATATTTTTGAGCGGAATTTTAATGAAGTAATTTACAATTATTTTAACATTTAATAAAGTATTTTAAAAACCGCACGCAGTTGATCTAAAAGTTTGAATTACAAAAAAAATAAACATGCTCATTAGTTTCAAGTAGAAAAAATTCAGATTAAAAAAAAGTTTAAATCTTTTTAAGCTAGCATTTTAATAAAATTAATCAGCAATAGCAAAGTTGTCGATAAAATTGAACAAAAATACTTTCTTTTAGTTTTAGATTTTAAACTTAAATAATTATTTTACGGGGGTTTGTTAGGTTTTAAAATTATTCCATAGACTTAAAAATATTTATTAACTGTTAGACGAATTTAAAGTATTTAAGAGCAATTTCGAGGAAACATTTTAAAAATTGGTAAGCGCAAATAAAAAAAATAAAAGGATTAATATTAAAACGTATTCTACTTGATTCAATAAAAAAGTACAGTTATTAAAATTTTTGTAAAAAGTAACTCAAAAAAAATTACTTAAATAATAACAATTGCATTTTTGTTAAAAGTTACCGAAACTCAACGAAGAGTGCTCAAGAACAGCTGCTGAAAAATAGAACGTCAATAGTTTTTCGAATAATTTTTAATAATAATTTTTAGGAATAATTTTTTTGCTGAAATATTTCTTTTATACCTAAAAGATTTTTATTCTAACATTTTATTTTATTTTACCAAAAATAAAATTCCTTGTTAACATTAAAAATCTATTCAAAACATTCATTAAAGTTTTTTAATAATACGAGTGATTGTGCTTATCAACCGCTTTATGAAAATAAATAAAAATAAATAAATAAATATTATATAAAATCGCTAGTAAAAATATTAGCTATTGCGCAGTTTTTAATCGTACATTATAAAAATTTCCCGTTTATTACTCTCTGACTTTTTAAAAAGAAAAAATAATTATTTGAAAAACTTATGTTTTTTATTCCTTTAGTATAGACAAAACGTGTCAAACGTCGAGAAAATAAACAAATATTTTTACATTTTAAAAAACGAAACATTCCAAAACATTTTTAAATAATAATGTTTCTACATTAATGATTTAAAGTAGGTTTGCGGTAATTAAGTAAATTGGTGCAGTTAATGTCGATAAATATGAAAAGCAAATAAAAAGAATTTAATGACGTCAAAAATCACGTCGTGCTTATGCGTCGCACAGTTTTTATTCATTGCAAGGCCTGTTTTGGCTATATCGAAATCTTCTTTTAGATGTTGTTAAATTGCTGTTTCTATTTTTTTAGTAGTTTTATGATTTAGAAATGTTTATAAGGTTGTAAAATTAAAGTTAGAATGCTTACTAATTAGGTTAAAATTTCTAATCCTAAACAACCTTGACCCCATGAACACATTGAATGAATCATAGATTTTTCTTGCATCTTTTTTAGAAATAATAAATAATAGTATATTGATAAAATGGAATCTTGTGGGTTTGGAAAAGTTTTAAAAGATGAATGTCACAAAATATATTTTGTTCGAAAACAAGGATTAAAAGATTTTTGTAATCTAGAAAAGGACTTTCAAGATACTTATATTTGGAGGTCTGGTTTGCTTGAGACTACATCATACGAAGAGATAAATTTATTTGTTATCATCATGAGCAGGTTTTTGGACCGATATTTCTACTAAAGAATGATAAGTGTTACGATGTTTTAAAAAGACACAAAAAGAAGGTTAAAGGTAATATATATATATTTTTTGATAATTCACCTCCTCAAGGCCGAGAAGGCCACTACAGACAAGGAGGCTACTTATTTGTGGTTATAACCCTCTCTTGAATCTATAACTCCGAAACAAGAACGTTGATAAATAAGGCCGCTGTATGGAGAAACAAGTTGAGCGCGGTACTACCAGGGACGTGGTGGGGATCGAACTTGAAACCTCTCGCTTATGAAGCAAGCGCTCTACCACTACACAACTACCGCATATATATATAATTATTTATTATATATTAACTTATATATATTATATAAATTAATATAATATATATATATATATATATATATTATATATATATATATATATATATATATATATATATATATATATATATATATATATATATATATATATATATATATATATATATATATATATATATATAAATTTAGAAGCAGAGTATGTTTATTAAAAATTAATGATTTTATTTTAGGTGAAACAACCATATCTTTTGAAATGGCTCATAACCTTAATTCCAAAAATCTAGACAGTAAACCAGGATGGAAATTTTGTCACTCATGTCAGGGCGCGACAAATCGACGAACGTGCAAACGTTTGTTAAAAAAAAGACAGAAAAACGAACGTTACGTTTCCTTACTTTTACTTAAGCAAACGTTGGCGTTCGCTTAAATCTTTTAAAAACAAACGCATATCTTCAGCACTTTTTTATTTCCAAATAATTATGCGATTGATAGTTTTTTATTTATTATAAAAAAAAACAAAATTAATATAAAAAAATAAGTTACTAAAATTTAAAACGCAGTTTCAATGACATTAAAAGAAACCGCGCTAATACTTTCTTCAATAGCATTTCTTTAAAGTATGCAACTGCAGAAAAAATTATATTTAGCATGGTTTTTACATGCGTTTACAAAAGAATGGCAAGTTTCACTTAAAATGAATGCATTTGCAATTACTTTAAACAGAACCATGCTAAAACATTCTTTTTCCAAAGGCGTGCTTTTTTTAAATTTTCTTATTATCATTAAAATAATGTTTATTTGCTGTTTTTAAAGTTTTAAAAAAATTTGCAGAAATATATAAAATTTAATAGATTTTATAGAACTATTATGTTGATTATAGTTTTCATTTTTTACTGTGCGTTTAACAACAACCAATAATATAATATTTTTTTATTAAATACTTAATACTATAAATATTTATTATATTTATAATATTGAGTATTTAATAAAAAAATATTATATTATTGGTTGTATAATAATATATAATAATGTATAATAATAGCATATCAATAATAATGTATAATAATAGCATATCAGGTATTTGATAGTAACTTATTAAATTATAAATTTAATAACTTATTAAATGCTTAATACTATATTATTATTTTTAAATATTTAAAAAATAAAAATGTCAAAATAACATTTATTTTATTTTTATATAGTTCCCTTTTATTTAAATTTTATCAAGTTTATATCTTTTTTTTATAATTTAACAAACTAAATTGAGAAAAATTCACTATTTTGTATTAATAGATAACAGTTTACAGACAAAAGGTTATTGCATCATTAATTTATAATTAATTTGCGCACACTTTGCAAATGCGTGAAAAATTGTTTTAAATTAATAAAAATTGATAAAATTCGATAACTATCTTTGATATATCTAATTATTATATATCTTATTAACTAGAATAAAATTAATTTGAAAATAAAACTCCCTTATAATTAAATAAAAAAACTATTTAAATAAAAAAAAAAAAAAATTAAAGAAGTTAAAATGAAACTGGCTTATTCTGGCCGACACACGGGTTCGAAGTGGAGGTGGGCAACCATCTATTAATGAAAAAAGTCCTATATATCTTGAATTTCTCTTAAATAAAAAAAAATATATAAAAAAAATTAAAAAAAGTGTTTGTGTGGAGGGAAGGGGGGTGGATATTTAATATATCTCTTAAATTAGACGTTCGTCAATAAATAAAGAAACGAACGTCAACGTTTATTAAAAAAAAACGATTTTTCGCGCTCTGCATGTATTCAGTTTTTGTCAAATCGTGAAGTTTCTGATAATGAAATGGATTGTGAAATTGATGGTGATATATTATTTGTTAAAGATAAATTTTGTAATAAACAACAGTGAGACAACTCTTTAATATCAATTGGAGTCTCACCAATTAAAGTTCATGGTGTCGCAAAGCATCAACGAGTTGTAACAGCAAAAAGAAAATTAGTCAAAGCCTACACAAAAATGGAAGAAGGTGTAGCAAGTGCTTATGGAGTAAATATAGATAACTTAAGTGTAGCCTCGATTTTTTTCAGTCATCCTATGGATAAAAAAAAAGCAAATGATCTTGATCATTTGACAACTTTAATGAAAGAAAAACTTAAAGTTGAACCATTTTAAAAAAAATTCAAATGTAACACTTACACCTGAATCTTGGTCTAGAAAATACGCTTCAGAATATTTTGAAGTTTCTGAACATCTTATACGACGTGCTAGGAAACTTAAAAGTGAAAATGGAATTCTTGCTATACCTGATAAGAAAATAGGCCAAAAAACACCTGACTTTCTTACAGCTTTGGTTCAAGATTTTTTTCAACAAGATGAACATTCTAGAATTATGCCTGGTAAAAAAGATTGTGTTAAAGTTAAAAGTGGTGCTCCACAACAAAAAAGATTATTATTGTGCAACCTTCATGAGCTTTATACTGATTTTAAAAGTAAATACCCTAATTATAAAATAGGATTTTCAAAGTTTTGTAGTTTGCGTCCAAAATGGTATATTAGTGTGGGACCAAATGGTACACACTCTGTATGTGTTTGTATTCACCATCAAAACTCAATATTGCTTGTAAATGCTGTCCAATGGAATGTTACATACAAAGATTAAATGTCAAAATTAGTATGTGATACAAGCAATAATGAATGCATGGTTCATAGATGTCCCAAATGTCCAGGTTATGATAACTTAAAGACATTTGTAGATGAGGAACTAATTGAGATTGATGAAGAAGAAGAAATTCAATTCAACCAATGGCAAAGTACTGATAGATCACAATTAATTACTCAATCATTTAACTTATTTGAATATAAAGAACTAGTTGTTTCTCACATTAATCATCTAACTTCACATTCATGTATTGCTAAATGCCAAACTCGCTATTTGAAAAAACTAAAAAATAATTTAGGTTACAATGAATGTATTATACAGGCAGATTTTGCAGAGAACTATCAATTTGTTATACAGGATAAAATACAAAGTTATCATTGGAATAAACAACAATGTACACTTCATCCTGTTGTTATATACTTTAAGGAATTTTCTAAAACAAATATTTAGCATAAGTCATTCTGTTTTTTAAGTGATGACAATGATCATGATACATGCTTTGTGTATGAATTTCAAAAGAAAATTGTAGAGTACATAAAGGAATATTTAGTTGGTATCAATAAAATTTATTATTTTTCTGATGGATGTTCTGCTCATTATAAAAACTATAAAAACTTTATAAATCTATGCCACCATAAGGAAGATTTCAAGATAACAGCTTAATGGGTATTTTTTGCAACCAGCCATGGAAAATCCACTTGTGATGGCATAGGTGGTATCGTTAAAATAATAACAGCAAGAGCAAGTTTGCAAAGGGCATTGGAAAACCAAAACTGTTTTAGTTGCAAAACTGTCAAATTACCACATTTTTTTTCTTGTTTAATTTGTCATAACACCTGTTTTTTAAGCAATAAATTTAAGTAGATTTGACCATATTTTTATTTCTGTTTTAGAAAAGACCACTCTCCAATTCTTTGTAGTAACTATAGCTTAACTATTCAGGACAACTTCTAAAAAAAAAAAAAATCAAGCTACATCGGCATTTTTGTGATTGGACTTGCCCCAGTAAAATTGTAGTAAACGTTAAAATTTTAGGTGTTATGCTTGTTTTAAAATATTTTAAGTTGTTTCATTAGATTCGTTGGCCCAAAATATGTAAAGGTACAAATTTTCAGCTTTCCAACACACATATAACAATAACTAGGACCAAAACCATTTTTAAAAATGGCGGATTTTTGTTGGTTGGAGGCAAACTTAAAATAGCTATATCTTAGGAACCGATGTAAATTAGACGATAAAATTTTCAGGATGTTCATAATTTACTAAAATCTTTGACTGGTTTAAAAATCAGCAAAACCTGAGACTTATGGTTGCATTTTCAAAAAAAATTGGATGTTTTCACATGGAATCTCCCCATAGTCAACAAAATATCATACAGACAGTATAATATTTTAAAATTGCCTTAACTACACTGAGTACTTTAAAAAATTTAAAAGGTAAAAACAAATATAACAAAAAGTTGCAAATATACTTTCAAAGGAGGCATGAATGACTGTTCTCTAAGCCAATAATATTGTTGATAACTTATTATATATAACTTAGCCAAACACTATATTTAATGAATCTTACTTGGTTCTAAGAATCTTTTGAAATTTGATCATTAAAATTACTATTTTCCATTGGAAAAAACTATACATAATTAGAATATTAGGATAAAGGACCTGGGATGAAAGGGAAGAAAATAATTTTATCTCGCTCAACTTAAGGTTCTGTTAATAAAGTTTTTCTTAAGATATTAGTTTACTTGGTCTAAACTGTTCCACATACATGTTTGCCCCATGAGAAAATTCACTATCTTAAAGTTAACAAAAACGATCCATTTAAAATTGAGATTAGACTTCTATAAAATTAACTCAATTTCTTTCAGAGATGTTGAAGGACTGAGAGGTAAACCAATACAAATTTTCATACAATATATTACAAACAATAAATATTTTAAATTACGCTTAGAAGTGGTTTATGGTTTGTATTCTTCAATGCCATGTTTATTAAGAAACCTACTGACATCTCTGCAGTAAACCAGCTTCTACTCTTTGGTGAAGAAAGAAAGGAAGTAACAAGCTAACTCTTTTTTAGTTTGGAAGCCAGCAGTTCAGTTCACAAAATAGCATCTACTGGATTATTGGCTCCGGCCATATCATTGGTACAGAAAACTTCTTCCAGTCATTATCTTAAATGCTCTGTAAATTGTTTGCAGACACTACGTAATGCTCAACATATATCTTTGTCTCAAAATTAACCACTTTTTCAACAAAATTAACCTTCATTTTAATCTGATAAGTCAATGAAGGTTAATTTTCAATTCAGGAGAACTATTTGATGTAGAAACGATGTTTATTTTATAAACACTAAAAAACTTGTTAACCAGTATAATTATTAAAATTTTAACAGACTATAAAAATATACATTTTAGTTTATGTTTTATAAACATTAAAATCAAAAAAATATATATTTTTTTTGCATTGATTTTCTTTTAAAAAGTAAGAACAGGGGAATTAGTAAGTTGGAAAAACTATAATATCTGAAATGAAATAATTAATAAATAACAAAAATTATACAAATAAATTGTTTTTAAACAAAAAACTTCAAAACCTGGCCATCAACATAGTCACCATTGCTGAGAGAATAATTTAAAGAAAACTTTTTCATGTAGCTATTTGAAGCATCTCCACAACCTTGAAGAGCAATGCCATTAACAGCTGTTATGTTTTCAAATTGAACCTAAACGTTACAAAGTAATTTTAACAAAGCAAGTAAATATAATATGCATTATTATAAAAATTTAATAATAGAAGATAAAATAGTTAAAATAGTATTTCTCTTTATTTAAAAATTTATATAAAAATAAAAGTAAAAAGTTTTTAATAGTTTTGTTCAAAATTTTATAAGCTTTTTAATAATGTATAACATTATATACCTAGGATTTTTTCTTTGAAAGATATTTATGTTTTTCTAAGAATCCATAAAAAGTTTCTATTTTTCGGCCAAGTCGAAAGAGTTAATAATGGCAACAAAGGTTCTAATCTAATATATAAATTATATTGCTTTTTAGATATTTTTTTGAATCAAAGTTGCATAAGAAAGAGCATTTACTTTTTTCTTAATTCCAGGTATTTCAAAATTTATCCCACAAATTTATCAGTGACAAACCCAGAGTTTATTTGGGGATACCGCTTTTATTTTGGTGACATTGGGAGAGGGGGTGATATTCTTGAGATTTCCCACTTTCCCTCCCCCCCTTCTTCCCTAGTTAAAACTCGTGCCGCAACGATAATTTTTAAATCATATTTTTATTCATCATTTTTATCATTTGTGTTTACCTTATTTAGTTTTATCTAAAAATAAATGGTTGATTTAAAAGCATTTCTTTGAATACATGAATTTACCATCGGATGTTACTTTGTTACTTGAGTTATTTAAAAAAAACTAATTTAATTTAATAAAAATAATTTAATAAACGCTTTTGTTGCAATTACCATTCTATTTGTCATTAAATTATTGAAAATTGTTCAAAGTATTTTACACATTTATTAACCAATTTTATTAAAATTAAATTTAGTAATTAATTGTTTAAATACTTTTAACAATTTTTAATCAATAATTTAACCCTCGGAGTAAGGAAAAATGTGGTCGGAAAATTATTGCTGACCTCAATCTTTTTTAGGTCAGCATCAGGTCAGCAAAAATTATTTGATACAAAGGTCTAACCATAAAACATAGAAACGAGGTCAGCAATTTTTTGCCAACCTCAAAGTCTTTCCTGAAAGTTTTTTTTCCTGAAAGTGTTGGCAGTTAGGTCTCGACTCAACTGCTGACACTTTCAGGTCAGCAGTTAGGTCGGCATTGCCTAATGCCGACCTAACTGCTGACCCTAATTCCGAGGGTTGATAATTACATTAGTTATAGTTATTCAAATACAAGGCATAAATCTATTTTGTTAATTTTACAAATATTACCCAAAAAATACATTAAAAATTGCGTAATATTTGTAAAATTAAAATTAACTATTTGAATTAAAAACAATAACTATTTAATAAACATATTATTACTCTAATTTTAAGATTTTAATTTTAGTATGAGTAAATCTGTTCATTTAACTTTCATTAAAACTTTAAAGTGATTTTAGGGCACCTTTTAAATTAAAGATTATTAAAGAAGAGATAATTACGGTAAACATAATTTTTAAAATGCTATATTTTTTGAATAAAAATTATTTATTTTTAAAGTTATATTATATTTTTTTAGTTATTAAGTATAATTAAAAAATTACATTCAATAAACAAGTTTTATTTACTATGGACTTTTTTAAACATTAAAGACATTGAAGTTTAAAAATAACTAGATCTTAATAAAACACTTATTAAGTTATTGTAATCGTTATGTTTATTATTTTTTAAGTCAAAAAGTATATGGAAAAGAAACAAAACTTTCTGAAAAAGTTTAAGTTTCATTTTTTTGTTTTCCTCACGTAAACTAAAATAGCAAGCTAAAGGTCAAAAGTTCATTCATTCAAAAAATAATTACATGATAGTTAAAAAGACTGAAATTTTTTACTTTAGTACATCAAAAGCAGTTCCCCAGCCGGCACATCTGGTATTGTAAATAATCAGAGTATTTATCACATATTATATTCCGCTGTTGATACCAGAAAATTTTTAATATACAGTTTTGTTCAAATATAAACATTAAACAAAAAAATTAAAATTAAGGCGCAGAACGCATGCGTACACTAAATTCTCTAGATCAAAGTCAAATTAAACAAGTAGTTTAGTGAAAAGACGTCATTTAATTTATGCAACTTTTAAAATTGTCTAAAATTATTATCTTGTTTTAATAAAAACTTATATTCTATAACTATATTCTGTCAGGAAAATTTAGGTATATAGAAGCTATATTCTGTCAAAAATATTCAGGTATATACAAGAAGCTATATGAAAAGTCTTCATATAGCTTTTGTGATATATGTGAAATGTTTTAGCAGAACAATATTTTTTCAGAAAAGATAGTCTTTTGATAAAGCATTTCACTTGTATCAGTGCTTTTTTCATTAATATAATATTATATAATACAATATATAATTAATACTATATAATTAAGTTATATAATATCAAGTTCATTAATATAATATTAAGTTATAATAAATTATTTTGATCCTTGTTATATTTATTATTATTAATTTATTATTGTTATCGTTATTATTACTATTATATTATTATCATTATTGTTATTATTATTATGCTATAATTTATAACATCATAGATTTTTACACGTCATTTTTTTATAACTGTTTATAAATGTCCTGCACGATTGTATATATATACAGTTATTATTAAAATGAAAATATATTGATTTGATTTGATTTGATATCAAGTTCATTAATATATAATTAAGTTATAAGAAAAGATATCGTTCAGTTTAAAGCACTATTTTAGTTATCATATGATATTATTAAATGATGTTATCATTTACAACTGAAACAGAAATATATTTGCTATCACATAATATATGTGATAACAGCTATTAGATACAAAAAAAAACTTAAACCTTGATAA
The DNA here is from genome assembly GCF_022113875.1 of Hydra vulgaris. Lineage (NCBI taxonomy): Eukaryota > Metazoa > Cnidaria > Hydrozoa > Anthoathecata > Hydridae > Hydra > Hydra vulgaris. The sequence goes on along the minus strand of NC_061157.1, from coordinate 15,592,614 downwards.
TAGGTTTAACGTTTTTTTTTAACAATATTTTATAACAATATTTACTGTTCTGCCAAAGTATTATTAGATATACAAAACATATCAGTGCAAACTGTAATGGAGGTGTACCTACATAGATATATTAGATATATTACATAATATGTTGTCGAGTTCATTAGATGAACTGTTACCTGAAGATCTTTTGCCACCAAAAATAAGTAAAAATGATTTAAAAGAATTTTATCTCTGTAAATTGAATATATAAGTGATAGTCAAAATAGAGTATCAAATATGGTTGGTTTTTCTGGTGATGTTGAGTTCAGTGATACTGATTCTGAACCAAACCAGTGTATGTTATACACAATTAAATAAGAGATGCAGTAAACAATATACTACTAACACTAATGCAGTCTAGAAAATTTGAAAAATGTAACATACCAAAGCATTAACTAGAACTCCACATTATATTGTATCCACATTGTACAGAGCAAGTGTAATAGCATCTAACTTACAAAAGTTTGAAGTAGAAATTACCTTTATAACTATTGATGTAAATACTGATGGACTTCCTATTCAGTGCTCAAATAGTTAGCAATTGGAGCCAATTTTTTGTTCAATAGTAAAATATAGTATCTTGTCCTTTTCCAGTGGCAATTTATATTGGAAATGAAATGCCATCAAGTTTTCACGACACAATTTTATTTACAAGATTTTGAAGCAGAAATTATTAATCTAACAATTAATAGGTTAATTAATATTGAAAAACATGAATTTATTTTACATTGTTTTATTTGTGATGCTTCAGCATATGCATTTGTTAGATGTTCACACATCAAAAAATGAGTGTGATGATTTTAATTATTCTATCACAGAAGTTTACCAAAAATGGTGAAATTTAAATCAAAAATTTGTATTTTCAAAAGCTTTGAGAAAGATCAGAAATGACTGATTTTAAATCAAATGCTGGAAATCAGTCTACTGCATATTAGAAGTACAAGAAGTCTTTTTAAACAAGAACATAATTTCGTCAATTTATCTTATATACAAGAAATATTGTGTTTGAAAAAGTTTTAGACAATGAAGTTTAAAATCTGTTAATTGCATTTGCTGTAACTGTAAGAATTTTAAACAAAGAGAATGATAATAACAGAAATTAATTGCTACCATTTGCTAAATGCCTTTTTTGCTACTGTAATTTTTAAAGTTCATAACTTGTTTCATATTGTTGATGGTTTAAATGTTATAGTTGTTCTGTAAATGATACAAATGCATTTAAATTTGAAAACTTACAATATTAAAAAAATATATATATATATGAAATGCAAAATATAATGTAGCTAAATGATTTAATAGAGGCTCTATTCTTTTAAACCCTTCAGGGTAAAATATAAAATGTACAATTATCAAAACTTTAATTTATAAAAGGAACAAATACATCTCTAAAAATGGAATCTTTAAAAAGAGAGTATTTACATATAAAGATAAAAAACTTGATATCATAAATAGATCTCTATGTATTGAAAAGTAATGAAAACTCTTGCAGTTTCTTAACAACATCAGTTTTAAAAATTTAACTAAAATTATATATACCTAATAATAAATACAAAATAAACTTACTAATTTAGATATACAATAAGTTATTATTTGAATTTATCTATTTATTGTATGTTAAAGTTGTTAATGACATGTGTATTATTAAAAATTTTATTAAACAAACAAAAATTAGAATTTTTTTATATTGTTTTTAAACTTTGCTTTTACATATCTAGTTATATAGTGTTATACAAAATATAAAGTTCTTTGCTGTTTGTCTTCTTAAGGATGATGATGAAGGCAAAATGAGAAGCAAAGAATACAGACAGGTAAAACTAACTCAAATGAAACTTTTTATATTTTGTGGATGTGGTATGTGTCTCACTTTAAACTGATTGCATGCATTCAAATTTAAGCAAGAAGTTTTCCTTTGACTAAATTAATTTCTTTTTTACTGATTTCTTAAATTTGGAAGAACTATTCAAAAACATTAGAAGTTTTAGTTTTCTTTGAAATCGTCCTTCTTTATGATGTACAACCAAAGGCAAATGCCGTCAAATCTTTCAATTAAATGGATTTCAATTGTTTGCCTATTAAATTTTGTAATAACAGTAATTTGTAAGAGATAATACATTTATATAATTAAAGGTAAATAATACATTTGCATACTAGTAGAGAATTTTGCTGCAATTTTGTTATTATAAAATTAATATAACATGCATTTTTATATTATAAAACTATAATATAAATACAAGTTAATTTAGTAAAACTTTCAAGTATTAGTTTTTTGTTATTATTTTTAGAGCCAATGCGTGTGCGCATTTGTATATACATGTAATAAAAACACATTTTAGACGCCTGTTATGTCTACAATAATCTATGGGTCTAAAATGTAATTCTGGTACATATTCTACTCAGTAAAATGGCAACACGCATTCGTGAATAACACGTAACCTGAAAAGTTTTAAATGTGCATTTAATACCAAGAAAGCACCGTATTGAATAATATCTAATTACTGTGCTTTTTGCGTATTTACAAGAGTTTCAAATGCAAGTTTGATACTCAGTTGGATTTGCATTGCATACTTGTTTTTAAACACATCTGAAGTGTATTTCTAATGTGTGTTTAACAAGATAAAAAGGCTAACATACATACCAGAATAATACATATTCAAACAGGTTTTAAATGCGCATTTACAAACTAATATGCCGGCTGGGTCACTCTTTATTGCCAACAAACTAAAGTTAACTCTGAATGGATATTATAAAATCATATCTTTCAAAAAAGCAAATATTTTATACATTCCATTGTTATTAAATTTTGTAACAAGTTTTTAAAATTAAGTTTTGTAACAATCTTCATTTTTTTTAATTAACATTTAACCAGTAACCGAAGGATGTCACATGAAAAAAGCAATTGCTTTTTAATTTATTTTATTATTATTACTGAAGAAAAAATTAAGTAGTTAAAATAAACTGAAAATTAGTTATATACTACTGAATATAAAACCAAAATTTTTTCTTTTATTTTTAATAAAAAAGCAAAAGAAAAATTAAAAGATAAAATAATTTTTAATCCCTTTTTTTTGGGGTGCTCATACCGCTCCAGTGGTGCTAACACAGGTCTGGGTTTATTCCGGCATATTTTGTACATATAAACTATATGATCTATTGATCATAATTTTTTGTATTAATTTATCTAAAGATTTTAACTAGAAATTAGTTATTTTGAACTATGAGGGAGTTAAACTAATTTTTACAACCAGATGCTCTTCCTGTCACTAACTGCTTTGAGATTATTTTTATTTTGTTACTAACACTAGGAAGATTGTCACCCAAGGTTTACAAGCTCCTCCAAACCTTTGTCCAAAAGTTTTAATTTAATTTTGGGATCAAAAATATTTTTAATCACTTCTCCAGGTAAGTTATTCTCATAAAAATTAAAGAGCCTTATCTGCTATTAAAAACAACTACTAAAAAAAAAATGTTAATAATAAAACTAATAACAGCTTATTTACATAATTTAAAGTTGGCTGTAACAAAATTTAAATTTGTTAATATGACAAAAATGTTAAAATATTTTAATATTGAAATGCCAAGCAAATGCTTGGCATTTCAATATTAAAATATTTTAACATAAACAAAGTAAATTAGAACTTAGAAAAATTACTTATATAATTTTTATGCAAAAATATTTTATCAAAGCTGACATAGACATTTTCTCAATATTTTTAAATATTTCAAATGTAACAAAATAGTTAAAAGTAGTTAGTTAAAAAATGTTAAAAGTACATCGTAAAAAAAATGTTAAAAGTACAAGTAGAGTTTAACTGTGCCCACATAAAACATCTTTCTCTTCTCAACAACTTGATAAGATAAACTGCAAATTGGTTGTGGTACATCAACTAGTAGCATCAAGATGTTGAACCTACGCTTAATCTTTACAATTATATATAATTACACATTGTACAAAGGTCTTGCCCACTCAGATTTATCAATATTTATATATGCATTTTTTTACACAAACTTTCTCTGAGTCAATATGTTATATAACATAGATTGATATATATTAATCTATTCTAATATTTTAAGGATAATTACATAGCATACTTTTTCATATATTGAAACATTTTTAGAAAGTACAATATTAGTGAAAACAAAAAGAAACAAAACAATTTTTTTTTTATGATAAATATATATTTAAACTTCCAATTATATTACAATAAACTCTTTCCTCAAGATTAGAAGAATCAGAGAATAGATGAGCAGGACAATGGAAAAATTCCATTTTTGCAATGTCCTGATTTAATCTTTTGTCATGCTCCTCACTGACATCACCAATGCCTTAGGGGAAGAAATCTAGGTGTGAATGTAACATATAAATCTTGAATTTTTGAATAAGCCTTGCAACCAGATGTTTGCAATTAGGGTCATTGTGACTTCGTAGGAATCCATGAACTACATCAACAAATGCACATCAAGCTTATTTATTTTTGTAATTGCCCTTTTAAGTTTTTCTGACTTCAACATTGTTTTTATTTGGAATTCAATGAATATACTATTTAGATGAGAAAAAGTTCTTGTAAAGCTTCTCCTCCAAAAACTAAAGTTTTTACAAACTGCTTTATCAATCTTAGTTAGATATAAAGTTGGAGTAATAAGATTTTGCTGCAATCTACTAGAAGTTGCTTGAGAACATTAAACAATCCTGGTTGTAGTTGTAGTAATCCCTACATGAAGGGGCTAATGAACTTTCTTGTAATGATCATCATCAGCCACAGTTAGATAAGGATATATACTTCCATTTGAAATAAATATTCTTATCTAATTCTGTTAATAAATATCATCATTTAAATAATATCAAAACTTTGTTTTGAGATATCTATGAACAAATATTATTGTGAAGAATCATGCTCAAGCCCTGGAAAAAACAAACCATTTATACTTTAACTATAACATAGACTATAACAAAATTCATAGTAAATTTCAAATTCTTTATATTGTTTCTGGTACACATATACACACTACAGTCTTTACCGAGTATATTCAATTCCATCAGCCTTATTTAAGAAGTTCAGCTCCTGACTTAGTAAGACCTAAATATCTGATTAAATCATCTAGCTCTAAAATCATGGTTGAAATACAAAACTACATTGGAAACACATGTTGATTTTGATGCTAAAAGGGTAAAACAGTTTGCTTATTCACTGATACTTTTATACAATCACTGATTTTTTTTTTGAATTTAAACTTACATTTTTATCACTATCATTATGGGAGTCATCATCTTCATGGCCAAATGATAACTTAAATTTTTTTGATTCCACTGTCACCTTTTTAACTGGAACTATTTCACAGAACTTTTTTGTCAGATAGAAATCTGACAAAAATTCCTTCACGCATTGAAAAAAAAAAATTTTATACTATTCAAAGTATTAAAAACTTTTAAAATTTGGATCCAAAAAAAGGGGGAAAAGGGGGCATAAAAAGCGATTGTTCTCTAATTCATATGAACTTTTGTAAGTTTATAAAGATTCTAACAAATGCAATTTTAACAACATAGTTCATAAAGGAGTTTCATTTTTTTTTTTAATTAAGTTGCTTATTAAGGTACTTTATACTTGAAATAATTAAAAATTATGTTGCATAAGTATCACCCGAAAATGAAACACTTGATTGAAGCTTGCTAATGCATTTACTGTTTCTTTAAAGTTAACTATTTCATCTTCATCAAGAAATTTTTTTTTCATACCCTTTGTATTGGTATTTTGAATTGAAGATGTCTTTTACATAGAAGTGAAGTTTAAACATTCTTTCTGCCATTAGAAACGTGGAGTGTTAACAAGTTTTCATATCTTGAATCAAATGAAGGATATGATTTCTTTTAACACCTTGCATTTGACTTTCTTCTTATAAATTATTAAGCTGAGTAGAATGATTGAAAAAAATAACAATTTTTCTGCACTTGGTTGATTTTTTAGCAATGAAAAAGAATTTAGTCGAACTATCATTTTTACCTTCTTTAACTAAATTTATGAAATATGTTACTACTAATTGCAAATCTTGCCCCATGCATCTTATTGGTTGAGTGTATAAACTAATTTTTAAAGAATATAGACAGTTGCATATATTAATGGCATTGTCTGATACTACACTCATTATTCAATCATCCACTTTGAATTTTTCTAGTATTTTCAGCAAAGCCTCTTTAAAATTAATTTTTGGGATTGTATACCTTAATGGGCGCATCATTGCGCACATTAAGGTATACAATACCAAACAAAAACTGATGAAATTGGTTTTGTCAGAAATGAAATGTGCAGTTGCTGATATGTAACTATAGTTTTGACAGGACACCCATACATAGGTAGCAATAATTTTGACAATAAGTTTAACTTTTTCTCAATAAAAATCAGTTAAAAGAAATCTTAACTATTTTCGGCAGGCACTTTGTACATTTGATTTAAACAAAAAACAAGTTATTTAAAGGCATTACTTACTACCAACATAAATGGAAGTCAACAGGAAATAATGAAGATTTAAAGATTTCTATCAATCTTATTGTTATTTTATTTTTCTTACTCCTGTTTCGTTTCTTTTTTGGCGTTATTATTTCCTGATCATGTTCAAGATGGCTATCTAGTACACTATTTGATGTTTTTACTAGATTACCTTTTATATCTGTACCTATTACATTTGTTCCATACCCATTTTGATGTTTTCTCTTTAATTGAAAAATATTTGTATGTAGTTTTAGCTGCTTCTTCAATGGACTGTGCATCAATTTCAGTTTCTTTTTGACTGGATTGAAAGAGTTTTGTTCTTTTGAGGTCTTTCTCTTTTCCAACCTTTCCTTTAAATCGGATATTGAAATGGTGTTTTTAATAAGAGAAAATGCAATATTGTTTGACATAATTTAATAATTAAATTTCTTATAATAAGTTTATAGATATTGTTTAGAAAAACTCTTGTTCTAGTATAAAGTAGAAAACTTTGAGATTTTAGATTTTAAAGACAATTTTTATGGAGTGTCTACTCCATAAAAATTGTTAAAAAGTTAAAACTATGACAATTAAATTCATTAGAGAAATTCATTAGAAATAATTTAAATTTCAAAAAATATCTTTAATTTGTGACAATTAAGTAATAACAAAATTTTTTTGGACCTAGTATTTCCCCCACTTTTTTCTTTCTGAATTAAATAATTGGTTTTTTAGCAGAATAACTCAGTCAAAAACAGCTGATAGTCTATACCAAATACATAATTAGTTGACATCATTTTAATTTTTGAAAGAAAAACAAAAGGGATAGTTTAACAAAATATACATTCAATTAAACAATATAAATATAATTAAAAAAATTTAAATATCCAAGTTATACAATCTAATTGCCATCACTGTAAATATCTGCAATTTTATGAGTGTAAAATTGGATAATTTACAAACTATTACATTAAAAAATAAATGGAGGTGTTATATATAGGAAATCCAGAAAGAGTTTAACAAAAACAAAATTTTTAAAAGTATGGAACCATCTATTTTTTGTAAATTGATTTCACATAAATGTTTTTTATAATATATAATTCACATTATAAATTGAAAGCCCTTTCTCCAAAAAATTTAAAAACAAACCTTAAAATTGATGCTATTTAGGGGCTTTCCATAAATTACGTCAACAAAGTAGAAGGAAGGAGGGTCTGAAGTTTTTTGACAATTATTGATAAATAAGGGAGGGGGAGAAATCAAAACAAGTTGATGTCAACAATGTTAATTTAAAAAAAAAATTAATTATTTAAAAAATTAAAATTAGGCAGCGTTTTCAGTCCTGTGTTACACACTTGCTCAACCTTCAGTATTTTAATAAAGATACTTATACTCCTACTTTTTAAAAACCATACTGTGCTTTAAAAAAACTGAATATATACAGAACTAAATATGCACACATAAGATGTTTACACATAACACTATTATTTTTTCAAAGTTGTTGTTAATCTGCTGTGCAAACAAAAAAGATTTAGCAAGTACATATCTACATTATTGCTTATAATTAATGTTTAATTTAACTCTAATGCTACTAATGCTGTTACTCATTTGTGTGCATGACACTGAGTTTTTTAAAGATTTAGCAACCTTGATCTTTTAATCATTCTCAGTATATTTTTGACCATACGATAAGGTATTCTTAAATCTTTATAATCTGGTAATATCTGATTAAACGGTAATAAGATCTAAAACCTCTATATCAGATAATAACTCATCTTGTCTGCATACTTGGCAGCATGGTAGTAAAAGCATAAAACTTAGATGCCAGACAGTTGTAATACGCATGCGTTTAAAGAAAAAAATTGTCACCAGCAAACCAATGTCATACTTTGTAATAAAGGCCGGGTACTTAGTTTTTAGGTAGTTTTTTTCTTTCTTATGTAATAAGAAAGTGCTAGATTGATGAAATATGAAAAAACCGCACGCTAGACAGTAAACTTATTTATTTTTTAACTTAGGTGTCAGGTTGATAAAATATGAAAAAAATTAAGATAAACCTTATATTATTTTTAAATTAGTATAGTAACTTTCAAAGTCAGGTAATTTATTTAATTCATGCATTTTAAAAATAAAACAATTTATGTCCTTTGTTAAGTATATTAATCTGTAATTTTTATTTTTTAGAACTCGAAGACGATGCTCTTTTCAAAGTACTTTTGATAATGGTCTACAATTGATAAAGTAGGCGTTTGTTTCCAAAATTTTACACAGTCAACTCTATGTTGCATGTTCAAGAAAAAGATAACTTACCTTATTATAAAGAAATTACAGAAAACCTGTTTGCTTTTATAAAATAAAAAACCATTTGTTCATAAGCTTTTTAAAGTTGATAAACATTCATTACAAGGTATGTTATTAAACAAGAATTAGAATAATAAGGTTGTATTTGTAAATGTTTCTAATCTATATATTTTTCCTAATTGATATATTTAATTATTTTTACGTGTTATTTATGATGTTTATTTGTGTTAAGGTTATATGGGCTTATATTTTGTAGGTGTGTTAATATCTTTAATATATGAATTGTTTCTATGTTTGTGATGTGTTATAGTGTTATGTTTGAGATTGCATTTCAAAATTCGAAAAATCCGCAATTTGTTTTCATAATATAGTTTTGAATTCCGAAAATTTTTACAAAGAATTCCGAAATTAAAATTTATTTTTTTGTGCTCTTTCAAACTTTTAAATTGTGTTTTTTTTCTGTACATGTAAATATTCTACATTCTAATTCTATAAGAAGAAATAAAGAAAAAAATTGTAAATTACAGTTATCCTGCATAATACAAGTAGACATAAGAAAACATTCCTAAATTGCAGTTAACGATTTTATGTCTTCATTTCACATCCACACGTAATAATTTGTTGAGATTGCGTTGTTACGTTATTGCAGTTAACGGTTTTGTGTCTTCATTTCATATCAATTTGTAATAGTTTTTATATTTGGTATAACCTTGTGCTCTTGTCTTATATTTTATGAATTTCAACAGTGTTGAGATTTGGTTATTGGAGTGCGGTGTGTATTGAATTATTTGGATCAATATTTTTTTTAAATAGGTAAGCAAATAATAGTAGGAATAATAGCAGATTTAATTTAACAACATTAATTGATAACTATTTAATTTTAATTTTTTTTTTTTTTAACAAGTTAAATAGAATACGCACAAAAAATGCGGGCTAAAATGATGAAGGATTTTATAAATTTAAAAGAAGATGAAACAAGATTTTGCTTAAATCTAGATGAACGGACATCTTCAAGAAACTGATGTTACTCAAATGTGAATGTCCATGGCAAGAAACAGTTTTGGAATTTAGGTTTAGTAACTGTTGAAGGACATTTTCCTGCAGAGAAATGCATTACAGCTCTGAAAACTACATTGCAAGACAACAATCTAAATATCAATAAAGATATTACGTCTATAACAACTGATGGTGCAGCTGTGATGGAAAAAGTTGAACGACTTTTACCATGTAATTAACAGTTGTGCTTCGCACATGCGATACATTTAGCTGTAATTGATGTTCTGTATAATAATTCGAATACAAATGAATTGGTGGCTCACACATATACAGAAAATGTTAGTTTATAAGATCAAGTAAGTGACTTCGATAAATCGGATGAGGAATACATTGAAGATGAAAATGTTGGCTTAATTGAACAAACTTATAATGAAGCAGAGCTTGTTGAGACTGAAGAATTTGGATTTAGTTTTCTCATCAAAAAAGGTCGTTCGATTGTAAAGAAATTTCGTTTTTTGAGAACATCAAATGATATTCTTTAAGTAAACGTAAAACAAGAATTTGGAAAACAATTGAAATTTATTATGGGCACTAGATGGAATAGTCGAAATGCTTGAAAAGTTTAACAAGCTAAAAAGCTGTATTAGAAAAGCATTGATTGACATTGATATCGTTATTCTAGATGCTGAAATTTTGTCAATTAAAAACATAATCTCTGCACTTCTCCCAGTGAAGCTTACTGTTGAAGCCCTTTGTCAAGAAGATACATATCTGCTTTCTGCTGATGCCGCATTTTCTTTTATGTTTGAGAATTTTGGATCTGATGAGCTTTCATTAAAATTAAAAAAGCAACTAGAAGACCAAATAAGCCAAAGACGAACTAATGTGTCTGGAACTCTTCAGTATTTACACAATGATGGAAAAAGTAAGATTAACGCATATTTCACTAGACCTTTGAAAAAAATAATAGCCACAGTTATTGAAAACTTTGCACAAAGATTGATATTTAACACTAACATGAAAACTTTCTCAGGCGAGCAGTCAGAAGCTGATGATGTGATAGAAGTGATGTTGAACAAACTAAGCCCTTAACATTAATGCAAATATTGGAGAACAAAATTCAATTGAATTTATCATCCAATATAACGTCCAATATAACGTCCAACTCAACTCAACAAATAATAAAAAGGAGCCTAATTTCAAAAATTAAATCTGAAATGAAATTCTTCGAAGAAAACGGCGTTTGTGGCAAAATATTAGAGTCCGCCTACTCATATTTGATTTTGATTCTGCCAGCGAGCGTGGAGTCTGAACGAGCCTTCTCAATTGCTGGTAACTTTTGTACAAAGTTAGAACGAGACTCAGAGACGCAGCTTTAAGTGATTTCTGCTTCCTTAAGGCATATTTTAGGCAAATAAAACAATAATTTTATTTTAAAAGTTATAAAAATATTAATAAAACAATAATATTTTTTATTATAAAATGATATACTATATTAGAATGTTTCTGTACTAATTAAATTTGATATAATTTTATGTTCCATTTTTATTTTTAAAAAAAGTATTTTTTATGCTATAAATAATAATGAATTATCTCAAATAAGTTATTTTTATTATTTTTATAGACAAAAAGAATTTAAAATATTGTTGGAATCCGACCGAATTCCGAAAAAATTTAATTTCGAATTCTGAATTCTGATTTTTTTATTTTCGTCAAAATTTGCATTCCCTATGTTATGTGTTTATAATTTGAAAGTGGCTATTATGTTGTTTTCATGGTTTTAAGGTGTTGCGACTTGGCTTAGTTTACAGCAAGAGTGTTGTCCTAGCCAGTCAAGTGGTATACTGTCATGATGAAACACATAGATGAAATCTGTTGTAGTTAATGTGATCATAAAATGTGTTGAAAAAATATTGTTAGAAGAATTTGTTGAAGAGAAATGTTGAAAAGATATACAGTTTTTTAATATCTATGATTTTTTTAATATTTGTAACTTTAGGTAAATATTATTGAAAAGATATATATACTTCATTAAATATTTATATACTCTTACTTTTAAAGTAAATTTAGTTGAAAATATATATACTCTGTGTAATGTTTTGTTTTCTTATTTATTATAAGATAGAGAATTGCTTTAATATTTGTTTGATATTTATTTCTATATCTGTATATTAAATTGTTAGAACTATTTATTAAATTAACTGTGTGTAGTTAGCGCTACAGCTTTTAAGTAATAATTCCTCATGTGGAATTAGCCACTTAAGGAATAGGTTAGCAATCTTAAGCACTTAAGGAATAGGTTAGCACTTAAGGAATAGGTTAGCAATCATTTTCTGTGTAATTCTCCAAAATGAATTACTTATTCCACAAATGCTATTAGTTATTTTGAACGATTGTTACGCAAACAATTCTCTCTTGTCTAGAGAATTGTTTGCATAACAATCATTACACTCTGTTCCTTTTTGTTAACAATTTGTGTTTTGTTAATTTAAAAAAAAATTTGTTTTATATAATATATTATTATTTACAATATTATTTTATAATATTGTTTTATAACTTCTAACTCTATTCTTTTTTGTTAACAATTTATGCTTTAAGTGATAAATAAATTTTGTTAAAAAACGAGTTCTTTTTTACTAATAGCTCCTTCCAATTTAAACATTTCTATGTGTATGCTGTTAGTAGATAAAATATGTACAATAAACTAAAGATAAAAATAGCGCTATTCTCACTGTCTTTATCTAATTCAGTGGTTCTAACCCAATCCCTAAATTATATATCATAAAATCTTCATGGACCCCTTTTCTTTTAAAAGTTAAAAGGTGAAAGTTTTAATAATTACCAGCAACTAATTTCTGAAAATTCAGTTTAGTTTTTGATAGAGCACATCTAATATTTGCATTGATAAAGTCTATTTCTTTTTTTTAGTCTTAAGAGATAACTGAAAACCCGGCTTCACACAAATATGGTGTTGAAAAAGGAATAAGGGCTTTAAGTGCAATTGATGAACACAATGAATATGAATTCCTCATTTTCAACCAGAAATTATTTAATGGCGTTGTTTTGAAGTGATCCTTAGCCATGGTATCATTCTTTAACTCTATAAATTCTTCTTGTGCTTCCTCTATCATATTTTTTACATCACAAGAAAATGGTGTTACAATAAATTTACAGCTCAAAAGGTTCAAATCTGGAAAATAGTTACCAAATTCATTAATGAAATCATTTAGGTGACAAACTATTTTTTGTCTCTATAACTTCAGGAAGCATGTTATTTCCAATTACACTATTTAAATTTTGAAACATGATCATATTTCCATTATTAATTCTAGTCTTATATAGTTTGAGCTTTTCAATAAATGCCTTCAGTTCAATGACATTAGCATTTTTGCCTTGCAGTTGCAAATTTATTTATTAAAATGACCCATAATGTCCACAAGATAAGCAGTTGTTATTTCAAAATTTTCAAATTCAAAATATTCTATTAGTCCACTTTTCATTTAACATTATTTCACTTCATTTCTAAGCTTGAAGAATTTTTCCAAAAAATTACCAGCAGATAGCCATCACACTGCATAAAACAATAACTTATTGTGTTCAGCAGTCAGAGCAAAAGTTTGTAAAAAGTTGAGTTTTAAGAGCAGAAGATTTTATATGATTGACCAATGAGACTAATTGTTTTTATTTTATTATTTTAAAATAATAATTAAAAACAACTTTCAAACTACCAGGTAAAGTTTTGGTTGCCAAAGCCTGTCTATGAATAAAACAGTGTACACCAATTACATTTGGAGCAATCTCTTTTACCCTAATCTGCAATCCAGACTTATAACCCATCATGGCAAGAGCTCTATCAGCAGTAATTCCAAACAAATATTTCGATTGTAATTGATTATCATTGAAAAACTATTTTAAAATTTCCATATTATCAGATGCTTTTGTTGTTGTTTCAAGTTATTTGTTATTCTAAATATACCTACAAAATACAATTAATTGCGCCATTGAACTTACATCTGTGGCACTCATCCAACTGAATAGAAAAATATGATGATTCTTTAATTTCATTAATAACATTTTCTTTAATATTTGATGAAATGTCAGTTAGTCTTTATTTGACTGTAATATTTGATAAAGATATATTATCTATCTTCTTTACAGCTTCTTCTCCAAATAATAATCTAAAGATTTCTTTTGTACATGGAATTATAACATCTTCTACTAATGTGTGAGCTTTTTTATTCTGTGCTATTATATATGAAACCTTATATTATATTATATATGAAACCTTCTAAGATGCTTCTACTATATTCTGTTAACTTTGGTGAATAATTCCAATTTTATCCAATTTACATTTCTTCAGTGATATTCTTTGAAAAAATCAGTATCTTTTGTTCGAAGATCAGGATGGCACTTATTCAAGTGAATAGCAAGCTTTGAGGGTTTCATATAGTCATTTCCTAGTACTTTATAACAAATAACACACTGTTGGTAGCTAATGGTTTTTTTAAGCATGAAGGTAAAACCATATCTCATATATTCATCTGAATATGACCTTTTTTTACTTTTAGATCTTAAGTATTTAAAAAATTAATATAAAAAGCATCTATAATATTAATATTCATAAGGAAAAATATTTTTAGCATAAAATAAGATTGTATTTTATATAGCATTTAAGATTTACAGATGAAAGAATTATGATATTATATAGCATAATTTATTGCAGATCATTACAAAGTAATAAATGCATTTATAACTTTGTAGTGGTACGCAAGCCCTCAACAGTTAATGTTGAATCGGTTAACACAGATTTTGTGTAACAGTTTTCTAGCATAAATTACATTTTCAATTTAAGATTTAATTTGTTTCATTAAACAGAAAAAAAACGTCAAAATTAAAATTCACTAACCGATAAAATATTTAGAATTTACATTTACCTTGTGGTCTGCCAAAAAAGTTCCGATGGACCCCCAGGGGTCCATGGACCATTGATTGGGAATCACTAATCTAATTTACAATAAAATCTTTCAGCCATAACAGTTAGCAAGTCAGCTGTATTGATTGAAAACTGCTTTGATTGATTTCCATTTGAACCATATTGTTTGACAATAAGTTATTTGACTCAAGATAGGATATGAGAAACTTGTTGATCAAAAACTCAAAAATCTTGCTAATAATAGAAAGAAGACTGATTGGATGATAATTGGAGGGGTCAGAATGTTCTTCAGAGATTTTGAAAATTAGAACAAACGATGCCACTTTCTAGCAGGCAGGAAAATAAGACTCATTCAAGCACTTATAAAATAGTTTAGAGAGAATTGAGGAGAATTCTGGAAAATAATTTCCAGAATTCTTCAAAATTTTCCAGAATTCAAAGACTATAACAGGAATGTTGTCTGAACCACAAGCCATAGAAGAGTTTAGTTAAGATATGACTTAATTAATAAATGCATTAAAAAATCAGCTGGACAACTTTAGTAGCATAGTAGCATAGTTGCTACAGTGACTTATCCATGGATGGGCTACTTTGTGTGAGACGATAAGCTCACATTGCAGCGTATTATAACTAACTAATATCATTTTGTCACAATTTTACTGTCATGTTAGTCAAATTTAAACTAATTTTAATCAATATGTCTAAATATTAATAGGTAAAGTGTATAAAAACTTAAAAAATTTAAAATGAAACAAAGCCATTTAGTTTTAAGAATTACAAAATTGGTAACATATTTGACTTTCAAAATGGTATGGCTAAATTTTAATAAAAAACTTGTTTCTTGATGCAGCAACCTTGTTTGTCAAGGTTCTTGTAGCCAAAATAAAGTAACCTCCTTGACTGTAGTGGCCCTTGTGGCCTTGGGGAGGTGAATAACATAAATAAATAAAAAGAAACCAAAGAAGCTATTATATTAAAATCTTATTAAAATCTTGATTAAAATCTCCATAGAACAAAATAATATAAAATAATAAAAAATTGTTGTTTTTGAAGCAACAATACAAATATCAAAACCATTACTGCTCTAGCAACTATACAAACATCCTTGTTTTTGAAGTAACAAGGCAAATCAAAATGAGTATTTTCCAAGTAACAATACAAAAGCTAAAACGATTTTTTAAAACAGAAAATGTGAAAAAAAAAATTAAAAAGATAATCATATATAGGTCAAATTTTTTTTAAAATAAAAAATAAAAAAGTGAAGTTTAATGTTATACAATAAAGTTGGTAAACAATTTTTAATATTATTTTTTTTAAATTTTAATTTACCTCCATCAGGTCATGAAGGCCACTACAATTTTTAAT
The DNA here is from genome assembly GCF_022113875.1 of Hydra vulgaris. Taxonomy (NCBI): domain Eukaryota; kingdom Metazoa; phylum Cnidaria; class Hydrozoa; order Anthoathecata; family Hydridae; genus Hydra; species Hydra vulgaris. Next base: position 15,576,525 of record NC_061157.1, on the reverse strand, counting down.
TGTGTTTACAACCCTATCTAAACTCTCTGACTCTGAAACACAAACCTCGATGAACAAGGCCTCTGTGAAGAGAAACAAGTTGAGTCCAGTACTACCAGGGATATGAATTTTTAAGCATGAATTGGAACTTGCCTCAAGTTGACTTCTTAATTTGTTTTTAATAGATCTTTTGCAAAAAATGTTGAGAGAAGCCCAAATGAAAATATCTTCAGCTGAAAATAGATGTTGGATAAACAGTTCTAAACATCAAACATAATTTTATATTGTTTTCTAAGCTTGTGTTTCAAGATTTCCAAGTTCAAGGATTAGCAGGCCTTGCGATGAATAAGAACTGCGCGACGCATAAGCACAACGTGATTTTTGACGTCATTAAATTCTTTTTATTTGCTTTTCATATTTATCGACATTAACTGCACCAATTTACTTAATTACCGCAAAACTACTTTAAATCGTTTATGTAGAAATGTTATTAATTTAAAATGTTTTGGAATGTTTCGTTTTTTGAAATGTAAAAACATTTGTTTATTTTCTCGACGTTTGTCATACTAAACGAATAAAAAACATTATAACTTAAATTTAAAAAAGATTATTTATTTAATTTATAACACATACAATACAGCTAAGTACTAATATTTTAATATAAATATTAGTACTTAGCTGTATTGTATGTGTTACAAATTAAATAAATAAATTATCAAGTACTACAAGAAATGTCATTAAAACAATTAAAAAAGATTATAAAATATGATAATATTTGATTTTTTTTTTTCTTAAGTATGTAATTTAAAGTTTTTCAAATAATTATTTTTTCTTTTTAAAAAGTCAGCGAGTAATAAACTGGAAATTTTAATATTGTACGATTAAAAACTGTGTAATAGCTAATATTTTTACAAGCAATTTTATATAATATTTATTTATTTTTATTTATTTTCATAAAGCGGTTGATAAGCACAATCACTCGTATTATTAAAAAACTTTAACGAACGTTTTGAATAGATTTTTAATGTTAACAAGGAATTTTATTTTTGGTAAAATAAAATAAAATGTTAGAATAAAAATCTTATAGGTATAAAAGAAATATTTCAGCGAAAAAATTATTCTTAAAGATTATTATTAAAAATTATTCGAAAAACTATTGACATTTTATTTTTCAGCAGCTGTTCTTGAGCATGCTTCGTTGAGTTTCGGTAACTTCTAACATAAAAGCGATCGTTATTATTTAAGTAATTTTTTTGAGTTTTACAAAAATTTTAATAACTGTACTTTTTTATTGAATCAAGTAGAATACGTTTTAATATTAATCCTTTTTTTTTTTTATTTGCGCTCACCAATTTTTAAAATGTTTCCTCAAAATTACTCTTAAATACTTTAAATACGTCAAACAGTTAATAAATATTTTTAAATCTATGGAATAATTTTAAAACCTAACAAACCCCCGTAAAATAATTATTTAAGTTTAAAATCTAAAACTAAAAGAAAGTATTTTTGTTCAATTTTATCGATAACATTGCTATTGCTGATTAATTTTATTAAAATGTTAGCTTAAAAGATTTGAACTTTTTTTTTAAATCTTTTAAGCTAACATAAGAGTTTTTTCTACTTGTAAATAATGAGCATATTTAATTTTTTTTAATTCAAACTTTTTTTAATTCAAACTTATTTCAACTGCGTGCGGTTTTTAAAATACTTTATTAAATGTTAAAATAATCGTAAATTACTTCATTAAAATTCCGCTCAAAAATATCTTTAAATATATTCAAACAAAAAATTTTTTGCTCGACCCAAATAGCCCTAGCTACACGCAAAATCGCTCTTGGACGACGTAAAATTTACATCGCCCGACGCTTTATCACAAGGCCTGGATTAGGTATGTAAAATTTAAACACTACAATGCTTTGTCCACTAAATCTGCCAATTTAAGTTCAAATTGAGCATGCTTGATTTAAGTGATTGATGAAAAAATTTGTTTGAAAATGTTTGTTCTTATTCACTATATCAAAAATGTTGCATTTTTGTCTCTAAATTCTTGAAAGCAATAATTGCCATTTTCTGAACAGCTTTAGAGATAACTTCTCAAGTAAGAAGACCATAACTTTTTGCTAAAAAACATAAAGTAGAGTTTTGTAACCAGGGTCTGATAACTAAGAACACATAATTTTCTTCTCTTTCAGAAAATCTTAACTTCATTAAAACAAGCAGCAATTTACTTCAGAACTTAACCTTGAGATTGCCATTTTATCATGTGCAAAAGAAGATCAAAGTATTTGTGTCTGACTTCTTAAAGAAATTCATTAAACTAATGGTAATTCAGACTAATGATGGTGATCTTAACAAATAATCCAAGTATCCTTTAAATTTTCTTATGGAAAGATTGTGAACAGAGGGTTTCATGGTAAATAATGCAGTAAAAAGAAAATACATTATTATTAACACTTTTTGTTAATAAAATAATGAAATCATTTTTCTCTCTCTCTCTCTTATGCTTGGAGCCTCGTTTGTAGCAACTGATACAAGGTTGCTGGTATCTATTATTTTTATCCGCAAGAATTCAAAGACACCCCTTGCAATATCTTTTCTTTGAGCCTGTTCCCAGAGTGGTAGTCATTCAATATACTCTTTTCATGGTACTTTAAAGTTTATATATTTGCAACATACAAACTCTATAGAATTTATTTTTTTGAAAATTACTAAAAAGATGCTTAGATTTGTTAATAATACATTCTTTTAAATATTTTCTACTTAAATATTCTCCAGTTAAAAATGTTTTCCAAAATGCACAATTACTTGGGCAGACACAAAAAAAAAACTGTAACTGTAATTACTTGATGATTTTAACCATGAGGCAGATGTATCTTGAGTTTTAGATACTTTGTGATCAAGTTTTTTTTTCTGAAACAACGATCTGGATATTTTTTTGGGCAAATACACTTTTATTAAAATATCTTTAGATGTGTCATTTCTTACTTTTGATAAGTTGTTCATTGCAAATGAAACATTATAAGAAATCCACTACTTTATTATGTGAATAAGGAAATTTCACTTATAATTTTCTATAACAGTCTACTCACTTTTAAATTTTCCATTTGCATCTTTATCAATATTTTTGCAATTGGTTAGGCATTTTGATGTTAAAATAAAAGTTTTTATTTATTTTTGTTATTTTTAGGTTGAGTTTCAATAGTAACTTTAATAAATAATTCACCATTTATTATTTAATAAATAATTCACAAGTTATTATTTAATAATGTTATTATGAATCAAATTAACATAAATCAATTCAATTTAACTAAGTATTAATTAGAAAAGTAATTAATATTGTAACATCTATTGTTCACAAGATGAAATTATTTAACAAAGCAGTTGTTAGAAATAAATATACCTCAATTATGGAAATTTTTCTGTTAAAAGTTATGGAAATGTCGTGTGCAAATTCTTTTTTTTTTTTAATGGAAAATTACAAATAGTTTATTAAATAAAAAACATGGATTTATAAATAAAATAATTTGCTTCAACAATTTATTGAAATTTTTTTGATATAACTACAGACGCCTTAAAAAACAATTACTCAGTAGATGTTATAATTAGATTTTGCTAAAAAGACTTTTAATTAATTTAGACTGAAATTAAATAAATTAGACTAAAATTAAATAAATTAAACTAAAATTAAATAAATTAGACTAAAATTAAATAAAATGTCACAATTGAATTATGCAATTCAACTGACTAATTTAAGACATACAAAATGTGCTATACAGACATATGCAAAACATGTAACATTTTCTTTCAAAAATCAACTATAGTTGTTATGGAACTTTATGTTATTGTACTAGGAGTACAATTACGAAGTATCATACTCTACATTAGTTGTTATCATTACTTTTGTTTATTTAGCTTTGAATATGTTTTATTTGACTTGAATAACTCATTAATATTTCCACTCATATAATCTATTTATAACTGTTTATAGTTTTTTATTATATTAAAAAGATGTGTTGATAACAAACTGCTTACTTTACCTGATACCAATTAGATAATTCCGAACTCTTTGCACACCAACATTGTTTATTATTTAGTCTTCCCATATTCGGACTGTATTTATCATTAAACATTGATGAAGCTGTAAGTTGGTTGGCTTTTATGTATCCATTTCTCATTCCAAGTGGTGTTCGATTTGTACAATCTAAATGTAACATTTAAAATTAGGTTTTAGCTACAGAAACTATTAAAATTACTTAAATACATTGCTGGCAACTACAGCCAAAGATGTATGAGTCTCATACATATTTGTCTGTAGTTGCCAGCAAATCATTATATTATCAGATATTAAATCAAACTTTTTTGCAACAGTGACACTTATTACTCTAAAAGATTTTAAAAAAGTAATATTAAATAAGCCATTATCTTTTTTATAATTGATCAAGTCTATTTTTTTTTTAACTATTTTAAAATTTTGTGTTTTTGAAATCTATCACAACAAAAGCTTTTATAATACAAAGAGGACCTTATTCATGGTGATTGCAAACAGTTTGAATATAATTTAAATTATATTGTAAGTGCACAGGATCTAGTATAATTTCTCAAAACATTTAAGTTTTTTGATCTTTATTTAATGTTTTTGGACAGAAATAGTGTGCTCTCACACACTGTAACTGACCACATTCATTTTCAACACACAACTTTTTTTCTTTACAACATGGCCATGGCTGTTTTGATGTTTTAACAATTTAAATGCAATAAAAAAAACTGTTATATTATGAATAACTTTTAATCTTTGATCTTATCTAAAGTTTTTATTTTACCCAAAGGCTTTAAATAAAATGCAAAACTAGTTATAACGATTTTTCAAATGTCATATTTAACTTATGTTATGTAGGCATGTATTTTTTATGATAAATTTAAATTTTTGAAACTATTTTTCCTATATTTCTATTTTTCATATATTTCTATTTTTCCTATATTCCTATATTTTCTTTCTAAAAATCTTTTAACAGATTATTTTTTAAGTAACTTTAAATTATGAATAAGTTAAATTAAATCTTTTCATTGCAATGTACCGTAAGATTGGATGGCTTTGGCCCATTTTGCACCTTAATGTCTATTGTATGAAAGTCTCGAAAGTAATTTTATTAAACACTTTTACTTCAAAGTACTTTTAGAAGTGCATATTAAAGATACTTAGAACTATCTGTCTCCTATTTAAAAATTATTCACCTGAAGTATATCTTTTGAGTGGTTTAAATGGTGGGCCAAAGTTACCATGTGAGTTAGGGTGACTTTGGCCCAACCCAGTAAAAAGGGACAAAAGGAAGCAAAACAATAATAAAAACAACAATACGTTTAAACTTATCTTTAAATTTGATCTGGTTGTTTTGTTTTTGAAGCTGTTTTGAAGCTTTGTCTTTGAGTTAAAAAACTGTTTTTAAGGCTTGAACCCTATTCATACTTCAACTGACAAATCATTTAAACCTGAAATTTTGCACACATTATGAATGCCAAAAAACCAAATTATAAGGCTCAAGGTATTGGACATATTTCAATTTAAAACGATTCTTCAAGGGCATTATTAAAGGAATTGACTTAATATAGATTTCTATTTGGTCATGCATTCTCATCTCATTTTCTTTGCTGTCGGTGTAGTTATCAATGATCTTGTTGTTGGTGTTAATATTTATTTCATCGTATATTAATGACTTATTTCAATATTTCTACTAAGAAAAAAGGTAAAATACTATAGTAAACATACAAATAAACAACAAAATGAAAAGACAAGCTCTAGAAATGTAACATTACAACTAATACAAAATCCTAACTTCTATTATTACAACACATAAACTACCTTAATACTTATAAATATTCTTTAAAATTATTTCATAACAATTTTTTTTTACTACACCTTGGCCAAAGTCACCCCATTTAGTGAGCCAAAGTCACCCAATTTTTTTTGAGACCCAGCTCCATAGAAATTACAAACTTTTAAGCTTCCAAAACATGATAAAATCAAACACAAATAATTGAAAATTAATTCAGTGCATATTCCAGTGAAATACCTTCATTATGTACTGCTATTCATGTAAAATTGCTTGACTTATTTTTTATTTAATTGTTTGATTTATTTTTTTATACTATTTAAAAAAAAAAATAGTTTAAACATTATTTTTTAAACTTGACTTACTAATCAGATCATTAAATAATCAAAATATACTATTTTAAAAAGACTTTGTTATTTTTTTAAACAATTTTTTACAACTTTTTATATTTTTTTTCTTTTCAATAATTTAAATAAAATTTGTTAATTTATTAAATAATCATTAGAAGCAACTTGTAAAAATGTTTTGTGTAACTTTAATAAAATGTTTCAAAACATAAGTTTTAAATAAATTTGTTTCTAAAGCATTTAAAAATATAACAAAAAATAATTTTTGCTTCAAGTTCAGTTTTTTAAGTTTTACTTTGAAACTTATATATTTTCTTTTTGTAAGAAATTATTTTTTTAATTCATTTGTTTGTTTGTTTTTTCTTAATTTTTTTCCAACTTTAAGTTTAGCATAGCTTTTATTTTTTAAGCGCATTTCTAAAATTCCTAAAAATCATCAAAACATCTAAACAGTCATGGTCAAGTTGTCAACTAAAAAAATTCACATTTGAATCAATCTGTAATTTTGTCATATAAAGTGATTTCACTGTTTCACATCAAAGTATATAAATGTACATTTAATTAGACCCAAAGTTCTTTGCATTTTTGCCACCACTGAAGTCACTTGATCATGCCATATAAGGTCAGATGAAATAATATGCCTAAATCTCTTTTTACTTACTGTTGTATTTAAAATATGCTCTTAGCCGCCATGGGTCATGCTACAACTCATTTTCAGATTCTTTTTACCTAAATGCATCACTTAGCACATTTCAAAGTTTAACTTTAAAATGTTAACCAGGTATTGCTCCATTTTACAAATTTCTTGATGTCATTCTGCAAAGACTCATGATCTTTAACATTTTTTATAATTTTTATTAGTCTACTGTCATTTGCACATTGATGGTAGATTGTTTACAAATATCAAGAATAACAAGTGATCAAGCAACTAAAAATCTTAAACCATGGTAACACATATATACTCGTCACAACTCTTTGCTTTCTTTCTTTTAAAAAAGTAGATATCCAGTCAAGCAGCTCATCCTTGATATAAGCTTCACACTTATTCAATAGTCGCTTATGTGGAACTTTATCAAAGGCTTTGACAAAATTGATATATAAATCATATCTACCGCTAAACCTTCACTCGTGGTTAATTCATATATCAAGGATAGTAGCCATCAATACTGAGATCTAAGGAAACAAAAGTCAAATTTAAATTATTCTCGCAAAGAGCAAGCAAGTCTAGTGAATTTTCAAAAGGTAAGATTCAACTGATGAAAAGTTATTGTAAAGACCATGAATATTTGTAAAAGATATATATTGAAACAGTTAGGTGGTGGTGCAGATTTATTATGTTTAATATTTTTAGTTACTTTAAGTATGGTTTTAGTTAAAAAAGACTGCTGTTGATGGAAAAACTGCTGTTGATGGAATATGCCTCTCTGAGAGCTACCACAGAGTTAAGGAAACCTAACTACCAGCGGCCTTAGAACTATTAAAAAGAGTTTTCGAGCTGTAAACTCATTAGGAGATAACAGGAATAGTTGCATAGCAAAGTATAAAGAAGGCACAAGCCATATCCAGCAAGAAATAAGAGTCAAGAAGATCCTGCATTCATCATTAGGCAGGAAACAATGTAACACAGGTTACATCTACACTAGCTTAATAGATGAAGATGAGGTGCATGGCTGGTTAACAGAATTGTTCTGCTTACCCTTAAGGTTTTTGCCTAGGCTCCTTTTACAAGACAGTTGCTGGATGTAATTAATATCTGCCCAAGATGAGTGAAATGAGATTTTTTTTCCAGACACCATCTCAAGCCTTTAATCAACCAAGGCAGAGATAATTAAAGTCTGAGTTTATTTTTATTAGCTTTCAGCTGAAAAAACAAAACCTACAAAGCAGCAGGACATGGGGGAGGTAGTAATGGGTTACATAGTATCACTCAAGCTTCTGTATCTAAAGTGATTCTTTTTTGCTTAGAGAGTAATTCCATGTCAATTGAGCCAGGCCATGTCACCATACATCTCAGATTTTGCTGATTTTTATACAGTTGAGAGTACTTAGTAAAACAAAAAATCCTTGAAAATTTTAGCTTCTAGCTCCAAGAGGATCATGAAATATGATCATTTTACTTTTAACTGATTTTGGTCAGGCCCCTCTTGTCCCCTCAGAAGTGTGACCTTTGTTTAAAGGTTCCAAGTCACATAGCTTTAAATATATTTGATCTTTTGACTTAAAAATTTGTACCTGGCTATTTTCAGGGTCGAAGAATCCAATGAAATAATCAGAAATGTAAAAAAATATTTTTAAGTACTTGTAATTATCAATTTAAATAAATTTAGGCAAATTTTTATATACCTGATTTTGATGCTCAAGAAAGCCATGTGGCCTTGATGATATGGAAAAAAAAAATTGTACACATTCTATGATTAATGATCTTTCGGAAAACATAAAAATCTTGATCTGCAAGTATATGGATTTCCATATATGGTTAACGGGGTACAGGCCCCACTATTTTGTAGCAGAATCTTGCCATACATTTTTCACTACCTTTCAGACTAGCTGGAACGATGAAAATTTTGGTATTTATGTAGTGTCAATAAATGTGCATTTTAAAATTAAAAAAGGGCCCAAGACACTAGGGGAGGGGGCTGGAGGGATGTGCCCCACTTTTTTGACCGGAATCTTGAGATGGATTTTTCAGTATCTTCCAGACAAGCGTGAGCTTTGAAACTTTCAGCATTTGTGTAGTCCTGATGAACATGCGTTAAAATAGTTTTAAGGTCAGACGACCAGAAGGTCCATGGGGCTGGGACACCAGGGACCATGCCCCACTTATTTTCTCAAAAAAAAAACTTTTTTTTTTTCTTCAACACATTTAAGATAACTTTGAAACTATTGTCTTCAAAATTTTTTTTTAGATTTTCATTTTTAACAACGTTAAACATATTTTTGATAACATTGCTTCACAAATTTTTGTGATTTATATTTGTTCAATTTGGTTTTTGATCATTCTATGTTCAATGATCTTTCTTAAAATGTTTTAAGAAAGTTAATGTTTATAAGAATTTTGATTTGCATGTATAAGATTAAAAACAGTCTAAAATAATGCTTTTAACAGAATTTTATTTTGTATTATTTAAAATTTTAATAAAAAAAGATTAATATATTTTAATGCTAAAATGGTAACAGCAAGTTGTTTAATTAACTTCCAACATCTTGTCATAACATTATATTCCAACATCCTGTCATAACATTATATATATATAAAAACATCCTGTCATAACATTATATCAATAAAAAAGAAATTTATCAATTTTTCAAAATCATTATTTTATTTGATATTTGCTAATTCTAAAATGTTAACAGCAAGTTATTTTATTAAATAAGAACTATTTACAGTAACAAAAAACATCCTGACATTACACTAGTATAGAAGAAATTTGTTACCTATTAAAGTCATCATTAACATTTTTAACATTAACAAATTGATTGTAATTAAACTTAGTGAAATGGAAATCAATCACTGTTTAGTTTTGTATTACCATGGTGATTGCTTAAGTTGCCTTCATTGAATTAATTACTATTGGTTTCTCATTTTTAAATTAATCTCAAAATGTTTTTAGTGTTACAGTAAGAATGGATTCATATGATTTTGGAAAAAAATTAAATGATACTTGTCATAAACTAAGTTATTGTAGAAAGATTGATTTAAAGAAATTCGATTGCTATAGAGAAACGCCAGAGAAGAATTTATTTAGAGATCTGGAATAACAGATGATAAAATTTTAACAATCTGCCTTCATCATGAAAAGATTTTTGGTACACACTTTGAAAAGAACCACATAAAATGTTGTAATTTATTGGACAACCATAAATCAAAAAAAAAGCAATCAAAAGTAAATATTGTTGATAAAAAATTATTGTAAAATCTTTTTTGAATAATAAAATTAAAATCTACTAGTTTATAAAAGTTTGAAAAAAAGCTGATCTGGTTATGCAATGTATATTGAAATAAGTACAAATAATTTTCATATTCATAGGTAATTACTAAAATCAAATCGTTCTTTTCTTTTCAGGGAGTCATGTAATAACATTAGACATGGCAAAACAATTGAGAATTAATTTTCCAAATGTTGTGCCTGGATATCAACTTTGTCGGAGCTGATTTGACGCTATAATCAGTAAATTTCATGAACAAGGTAATTGTGAATTTGAGGAATCTATTTCATGTGCTACTTCTGAAAAGTCACGAGAGGCATTAAATGTTAGTTTGGAAACAACAGGTGTATCCCCCATAAAACTTCATAGCATTGCAAAGCATCAACGGCTATCTGTTGCTAAAAGTAAAGTTATAAAAATAATGTCAAAGTATGAAGAGCATATTTCAAAAGTATATAATGTTAGGGAAGAAGAACTGAAACATAAAATTCCTCATACAAAAATTATTGACAAAAGTAAATGTGATGATTTAGACAAACTAACAGCAGAAATAAAATAAAAATGTTAATTGTTTCTGACCAAAACACTAAAATTCAGTTATTAACATTTACACTCGAGTCTTGGTCAAGAAATTTTGCTGCAAGATATTTCAACGTCACTATATACAAAATTAAAGAAGCACGCAAACTAAAGAAAATAAGTGGGATTTTTTCAGTTCCAGGCACAATGAAAGGAAAAACATTTTCAGAAATAACATTAAATAGAGTCAACAATATATACCATGATGAAGAATTTACTAGACAAATGCCTGGTAAAAAAGATTATGTAAGTATTGGTAGAAAACAACACATGCAAAAGCATCTTATTTTATGTAATCTTAAAGAACTTTATATTTTCTTTTAAAACTAAATATCCTCAAGAAGTTATTGGATTTTCTATATTTTGCAGTTTAAGACCAAAATGGTGTATAACTGTTGGAGCATCAGGCACTCATTCTGTTTGTGTATGTACCCTCCATCAAAATGCAATACTCTTGACCAATGCTATACAAATGAAATGTACTTACAAAGATATGATGACAAAAGTTGTTTGTGATGTGACAAGTAACAAGTGCACGGTTCATCAATGTCCGAACTGTCCAGGTATGGTTTCTTTAAAGAAGTTTCTGGATGCACAACTAATTGATAATGACAATGACGAGGAGGTGTCATTCAATCAGTGGCAGAAAACAGAAAGAACAACATTGATCTATCAGACAACAACAATTGAAGAATACAAATTGATGTTATCAGAGGCAATAAACAAGTTAACAGCTCATTCCTACATTGCAAAATGTCAATCAAGATACCTAAAGCAACAAAAGGAAAATTTAGCAAAAAACTGCTGTATTGTCTTAGTTGACTTTGCAGAAAACTTCACTTTTGTGATTCAAGATGAAATCCAAAGTTACCATTGGTGCAAAAGTCAATGCACATTGCACCCTGTTGCCCTCTATTTATTAAACGAAAATGACCAACTTGAAGAAAAAATTGTTTTGTTCATGTCAGAAGATAATGAGCATGACACTGGTTTTGTGTACGAAGTTCAAACACAAATAGTTAACTATTTAAAAGAATATCATCCTAAAATTTCAAAGTTTCTTTATTTTTTTGATGGTTGTGCTGCACAGTAAAAAAACCACAAAAACCTTTACAATATCTGTCTCCATAAAAATGATTTTGACATTGATGCAGAGTGGACAATTTTTGCTACAAGTCATGGTAAGTCATCATGTGATGGTATTGGTGGCATTGTAAAACAATTAACTACAAATGCAAGTCTACAAAGGCCCATAAATGACCAGATATTGAATTGTAACAAAATGTTTGACTACTGTACTAACAATATTAAAGAGATTACTTTTTTCAAGATTGAAAAAGAAAGACTGACAGAATTGCGCACCACTTTGAAAACACCTTTTGAGCTAAGTAGAACAATCCCTGGAACTAGGAGCTATCATCACTTTAAACCAGAATCTATAGATACTATTAGCTTTAAACGAACAAGTAAAGATGTTCATATAACAGGCATTTTTTCTTTTTCTGGTATTCAAAGTTCTCAAATTGATCAGCAAATTAACATTGATGCCTTGAAATTTGGTGAATTCATTATGTGTAAATATGATGCGTTTGATTGGATTGGTATGATCAATGAAATTGATAATATAGAGCAAGATGTTATGGTAACGTTTATGCACCCGCACGGTCCTTTTAATAAACTTTTCTGGCCATCTAGAGTAGATGAGTGTTGGGTTCCAATTACCAACATAACTTGTATAATTGATGCACCTGTTACAACAAATGGACGTTTGTATACTTTGACCATCGATGCATCTAAGCTAATCTTAGTATTATCTTGACTATTTCTTTTTTTTTGTATTTTATTTTGTAAATAATGAAGTAAAACGGAACAAGCATAAAGCAATAAAATACTTGAACACAATATTTTCAAAGTTATCTTAAATTTAAGACAAAAAAAAAAAAAAAATTTTTTGAGAAAATAAGCGGGGCATGGTCCCCAGTGCCCCAGCCCCATGGACCTTCTGGTCATCTGACCTGAAACAATTTTAATGATTGTTCGTCAGGACTACACAAATGCTGAAAGTTTCAAAGCTCCAACTAGTCTGAAGATACTGAAAAATCCATCTCAAGATTCCAGTCAAAAAAGTGGGGCACATCCCTCCAGCCCCCTCCCCTAGTGTCTTGGGTCCTTTTTTAATTTTAAAATGCACATTTATTGACACTACATAAATACCAAAATTTTCATCGTTCCAGCTAGTCTGAAAAGTAGTGAAAAATGTATGGCAAGATTCTGCTACAAAATAGTGGGGCCTGTGCCCCGTTAACCATATATGGAAATCCATATACTTGCAAATCAAGATTTTTATGTTTTCTGAAAGATCATTAATCATAGAATAATGGGTACAATTTTTTTTCAAAATCAGGTATATAAAAATTTGCCTAAATTTATTTAAATTGATACTTACAAGTACTTAAAAATATTTTTTTACATTTCTGATTATTTCATTGGATTCTTCGACCCTGAAAATAGCCAGGTACAAATTTTTAAGTCAAAAGATCAAATATTTTTAAAGCTATGTGATTTGGAACCTTTAAACAAAGGTCACACTTCTGAGGGGACAAGAGGGGCCTGACCAAAATCAGTTAAAAGTAAAATGATCATATTTCATGATCCTCTTGGAGCTAGAAGCTAAAATTTTCAAGGATTTTTTGTTTTACTAAGTACTCTTAACTGTATAAAAATCAGCAAAATCTGAGATGTATGGTGACATTTTTGAAATTTTCTGGCTCAATTGACATGGAATTACCCTAGACTCTTCTACAGATTGTATTCCAGACAACATACCTGTTGCAGTCTTGGAGAAGTGTTCTCCGGAGCTCTCTTCTATACTTTTAGAACTATTTAACAAGAGTCTTGTATTCTAGTATGCTGGAAACAAACATTTGTTATCCCTATTTTCAAAAATTCTGGAGAGCAATCTGACTCACTTAACTACCGACCTATTAGTCATACATATATATAAAATATAACATGAATTTTGAATTAAGAAAAAATACATTATGATGTATCATTGTTTATGCAGCCCCATTCACAAACCTGGCCCTGAAGCAAAATATCAAGCCAGAGGTTCAAACAGAATACAAACATACATATAGGAACTAACAGGTAGATGAACACTGTGTCAGACAGAACACAAACATACACATAAAAAGTTAGAAGTGGATAAACACTAGGGGTGTTCAAAAATTAGGTCATGGAAAAATTTTCAGAAAGAAATAGGCAATTTTTTGCGGACTACAATAAAGAAATGAAAAATTGTTTTTTTTTTTGTTTTTTTTTTACCTCGAATAGGCCTCATATTTTTTTTATGTATGCTTTTTTTTTATGTATGCTTAAATAATTTATAGAAACAAAATAATCAGCAGTGTATTTTGATAAACCATCAAAAAAAGAAAAAAAAAGGATAGGGGGGGATGTCAACCTAAATTAATCTTTGAAAAAGAAAATTGGGGGATGAACCTTCCTCAACCCTATTTTGGTTATTTTAATTTATTTATATTTTCTCATTATTAGAAATAAGCAATAAGGATTGGAAGGGATTTAGCAGTATTAGCAAAGATAACAGTAACGTGTTTAACAAGAAAAAGTATGGTTGCATCATTATTAATGATGCAATCATGTTTTTTCTGGTTAGACACGTTTGTGTTTTCTTGCTAACAACAATGACATCTTGAAGTCAAAAAAAATTAAAAATAGATAAGATTTGTTTAGTAATAAGAGAAGATTTGTAGAGAATTGTTTTTTAGTTGTAAAAATTTTAATATAAAAAGCGAAATTTTTTCTGTGATTTAGCTACTTTGTAACTTTCTTTGTAAAGTTGTTATAGTATTTTTAAAAACTTTTTACAATCAAATGACAATTATGTAAGATATTCAATGTAAATCATTTAAATTATTATTAGAATTAAAAAATGAGAACAAGAAAGAGAGAATTAGAGTTTGTTGACAGTGGTAGTGGTTGCTCCAGTTCTCACATGCCCAAAAAAAGCCAATAATAACAACAAAGAAATTGTAATTTTATTATATCAACTACCTCAACTTGGTTTATTTTCTATAGGACTATTTTGGGGAAGGACTGACCACAAGACATTTATTAAAGCTATAATTTGCTTTGTCTTCTTGAATATAGTTTATATTCAAGGAAGACAAAACAAATGACATTATCTTCATCAGAGGTCAGATAACAGATTGCAAGATGTGTATCAAAGATCTGGGCAAACCCAGAGGTGACTATTCAAAGCAAAAAGAAAATCTAGAAAGAGTGTCTAATAGAATACCTTCCATTGTAGATGCTCAGGATTCAGAACTTAGTACTTAAAATTCATCTGACACTCAGTTCAAGTGGCAGTGAATATCAGCCTAGTCCTGCCAAAAAAAACACATTAAACTCTCAATCTCAACATATTGACATTAGCAAAGACAACACACATAACACAATAAGAACAGCTCTGGGAGCCAACATATCTGCCAATAAAATTACTGCTACTCTAACAAAGTTGGTTATTGAAGGGGGAGGTAATCCAGATAAACTGCCTCCTTCATATCCAAGTGTATATAGAATGAAAAATAAAATACTTGATGAAGATTTTGTTTTTTGATGAATGTTTGAAAAAGTTATTGCAGTATCACATCAACCACAAGGATAGCAAGCTTGAATTATATTTTGATGGCAAAATATTAAAGTCTTTTACCTGAAGACTGTGACAAAGCGAAGGACGGGATCTATGTACTTTTAAGTTTAGATGGCAAAAATGGTCTGTTAGAAGCACCAGGTGTTGACTCTGGCACTGGTCTAAACCAGTTCAATGCAATCAGTGACCTTTTGAAGGAGATGGACGTAGCCGGCAATGTGTACTCCATATGCTTTTATGCCACCGGCGGTAATGCTGGCAAACTGCATGAAACTATATACAAATAAGAATATATTTTTAGAATCTTATTGCAGAATAAAAATAAGAATATATTTTTAGAATCTTATTGCTAACTTTTACTAAAGCTGTTTGAATTTTTAAAGTACTATAGCAATTATGTAAGGCTACAGAAATATTGATCATGATTTAACTGCGTTAAGTAGAAAATGAAAGATAGCTATGTACTTTTAAGACTAAGATCTGACCTTGGCAAACCTTACTGATGTTGCTTGCTGTTACCACATAGAAGAGGTCAACATCAATCATTTACAAAAAGGCTATTGGTTGCAGGGCCACTGTTGGTCCTGAAAATCCTCTTTTTAAATTGCTTCATATACAATGGCATTCCATTGATACTGAAAGTTGCCAGCTGAATAGGTTTGAACGGAAATCTGTTTGTGGAATTTGGCTAGAAGCTCAAGCCATTGAAACAAAGAATCAATGGAGATAGTAAAACCAAAGCTTAAGGAGATACTAAAAACCAAAGCTTTAAAAACTCAGAGGTTATTTTAAAATGATTGTAAGCAGGCAATGTTTAAAATTCTAAATAACCATCTTAAGTAGGACTTTTTTCATTGCGTTATAGTATCTAGATTTAGGAAGCATTCAATAAAAACATAATAAAATTTTAGGCTGGTAAAAAAAGGGATGACTACCATGAGCTAGCAGAGTTATGTCTTATGTACCTGGGCCCAAGCTATAACTTAAGAAACCTGGTGCTATGCATCACGCCAATTCAAAAATTCTGTGCAAAAGCATAAAGATCTGGATTCAGCTCTCATCACCAGGATAGGCAAGTTTATTGCTATCTTCTATGCACCCAAGTTTCTGATAATTGAGAAACCAGGCATTACTTCGTTACAAGTATTCAAACAAAATATAAATATTATAGTTTAAATATAAATCAACTATTACTAAATTTCATGCATTAAAATTATGTATTTATAAAATTACAAAAATATATTTTTTCTTTATTAGGACTTGAATTCTATTTGGAAGATGTCCAGGTATATTGAGGATGAACCTGCTGTTCATCATCATGGGAAAACCATAGCTGGTACCCAGAACAAACTGTTATTCCCATTGTGATGGCAAATTTAGATGATTCAATCACTGAACAAGATAAAGAGATGATCACCAAATAGCTCTACAACATACCCGTACCAAATGACTAAGACATGGATAGACATAACAATTTAGGTTTCTTATCTGAAACAAAAGACATGTCTGTACTTTACAAGCAGCCAGAACTGGTTGACTTCATCGGTGCTGATTAATGGCTAATTTGAGATTTAAGGCCATGACAAAACAAAACCAATTGGATGATTTATCCATCTAGCTCCTGGAATATTGAATTTAATTATTTAGAATTCCAGACATACGTCTAAAACTTGGCTGACAATAATGATTGTAGCAAGAGGGCTGTAAAGCTGGTACAGGAAACAGCGTGTCAAGTTAAGTCTGAGCATAAGCTACAAAAACTGCTCAAATTCAAAAACAACTAGACCGTGCTATCCTCAAAGATCAAACTGCCTACCACAAATAAGCTGAGCAGAAAACACCAGCTCAACTTTTGAAGGAGTTTCCTGTCATAGAAGATGTAAATGTGTAAATGCATTCAGCTTCTGTGAAATGGACACTGAATCAGATAGCAGCACTGATTTGTTTCCTGATGTTAATGCTGTAGAACAACTGTTTGATGTTTATCATTTTTTGTTGATTTTTGCAATTTTTATTTAATACAATTTTACCATTGTTTGTTTATTATTTAAAGAGATTGACTGGAATGAATTCCCCATTTTAAGTATTATCCCCCCTCCTTCTTCTTTTTCTTTTTTTAAGTTGTTTTATTAAAATACACTGCTGATTATTTTGTTTCTATAAATTATTTAAACATACATAAAAAAAAATCCGAGTTCTATTTTCATCAGAAGACCCACCGCCAGAAAAACCTGGATTTCATTGATTGATTGGTTGCAACTGGTAAAAAGTGTCAACAATGGTTATAGGTCTGGTACAAAGCATGAAAATGAACCTACAATGATAATTTTTGATATTTGTCTTTTAAATAACATAAATATTCATTTGTTAAAATAGCACCCAGTTTTTTCATAGTATATATTGCAATTTTTTAAAAAAAGTCAGGCCCAAGAGGCCAGCAAGAAGTAAAAAAATAATAAAAAAAAAACAAACAAACAACAGTTTTCAAGGTGTTAATTAGAAGTAAATTTGATACAACGTTTTGACGAAATTTGGAAATTTTTCAAAAACATCCCATTTATACTCCCCCCCTCCCCACATCCCCTGAGATTAAAATGTGTTTCAGAAATGTGTGGGGTCCTTTTCTTATACTCTTTTTTCTTCTCCTCCACTTTAGCACTGCATACATTGATTGGACAGCACCAAAAATAAAACAAAATACCAACTGTAACATTTATTGAAGATGAATATGAAATCAACACAAAATTAAAAGTGGTTTCACAACGACAAGGCAAATTAAGCTCCTATTTCCAAAGATATATTCAAAATTATATATTTTTTTATTATAAAATAATAAGTGTGAATTAATTATTATTAAGAATAATATATTTGATTTAACTTTAATCTTAATATATCATTGCCACTCTCATGTTAAGAGCATTCTTTTGAATTTTTTTTTTTTTTAACTTGTGGGCATTAAAGAGCAATTTTTGAAGTAATATAGTGATTTATGTTCAATGAAAATTTCCGCAGAAGAGAACTAATGATCTTCTACTTCTAATTATTAATCAAATTCTGTTTGACGCCCTTTATGAACAAATTCTTACACCATTATGTAATAAACTAAGTCATCAAAAGAAATGTTTCAAAACAAGAGGCTGAATAAGTACGAATTGGCATAAGTGAGAATTGGCATAAGTGAGAACTGGCATAAGTGCGAAGCGTTGCAAAAATTGGCATAAGTGTGAACTGGCATATGTGTAAACTGGTATAAGTGCGCTAAAAGATTTTGAAAACATTGGCATAAGTGTGAATCGGCATAATTACAAACTAACTTAAGTGCGAAGCAGTTACAAAAACTAGCACAAGTGCGTACTGGCATAAGTGCCAACTGTCAAAAGTGAAAAGCAGTTACAAAAACTGGCATAAGTGCAAACTGGCATAAGTGCATCTAATTAAACTTTTAATTTTAACATAAGTGCAAATTGGCATTGCGCACTTATGCCAGTTCGCACTTATGCCAATTCGCACTTATGCCAATTTGCACTTATACCAATGTTTGCAAATAATTTTGGCGCACTTATGCCAATTTGCACTTATGCAAATTTGCACTTGTGCTAGTATTTGCAACTGCTTTGCACTTATTCCATTTCGCACATATGCCAATGCTTGTAAAAAAATTTCAGCGCACTTATGCCAATTCGCACATATGCCAGTTCGCACTTGTGCCAGTTTTTGTAACTGGTTCGAAGTTTTTTTATTATTGCTTTATAGCTTTTTACAATAGCAATTCAATACTCTTTTAAAATAACATGCATCAGCATGAACAAATTAAAGTGGTTTAAATATTATAATTTTTGCATTTTTACTTTTACTTTTTAAGTATTATGTTAAGTAAAAATAATTATTAAAAGTAATATCAAAATAGTATTAAATACTTTACTTGCTCAGTAAATCATAACATCCTCATTATGCAATTACTGCAACTTAAACTTTAAACTATAACTTAAGTTGTAAATTATAACAGTAAACTTTGCTATTTTAAACTCCGCCAAACAAGAAAATTATAAGTTAAAACTTAAATATGAGAGATTTTATGTTAAAAAAATAACAATTATGAACTAATATTGAAAAAATACAATTTTATTCTAACTGGACCTTCCCCCACTCCTTTACCACAGTGGCGCCAGGGATGAATGAGGAGGGGTTCGCAACAAGATTTTTTCTGCATTAATTAGAGCCCTAAGTACATATATATATATATATATATATATATATATATATATATATATATATATATATATATATATATATATATATATATATATATAATATATATATATATATATATATATATATAAATATATATATATATATATATATATATATATATATATATATATATATATATATATATATATATTATATAATATATATATATATATATATATATATACTATATATATATATATATATATATATATATATATATATATATATATATATATATAACTCGGTAAATAACCAATCAATATAACTGTCAAAAAATAATAATAATAATAATAAAACTGACAGTAGAAGCCCTCCACATTAAATGGGAAAGTCTAGAAGTCCTCCACATTAAATGGTAAAAATAAACAAACTTCACATTATGCTATAAACTTATTTATTTAATTTTACTGTCAGTTTATTATTATTATTATTATTATTATTATTATTATTATTTGACAGTTAGTTATTTTGATTGGTTATTTACCAAGTTATTTTGTAATAAATATATTGGTTCATTATGTAAATTTTTGTCTGTTATTATTTCTCTATAAAGATATATATATATATATATATATATATATATATATATATATATATATATATATATATATATATATATATATATATATATATATATATATATATATATATATATATATATATATATATATATATATAGTATATATATATATATATATATATATATATATATATATATATATATATATATATATATATATATATATATATATATATATATATATATATATATATATATATAATATATATATATATATATATATATATATATATATATATATATATATATATATGTTATATTAGAGTATCCAAAAAAACAACATTTTTGAAAAGTATATACTGACACCCTTTTAATGTGTTCTATATGATAGAAAAACACTGGTTTTAAAATTTTTTTGAATAATAAATATTTTGAAGATCCAAATTTTTTTAATTTACTATTATTCAATTCTAGTTTCATTGCAGTAGTATAGAATAACAATAAAAGTTAAATAACTTTACTTTTAGATTCTTTTGCCATAACAATATTT
This sequence comes from Hydra vulgaris, assembly GCF_022113875.1. NCBI lineage: Eukaryota > Metazoa > Cnidaria > Hydrozoa > Anthoathecata > Hydridae > Hydra > Hydra vulgaris. Next base: position 15,555,872 of record NC_061157.1, on the reverse strand, counting down.
AAAAAGATACAAACAAAGCATTTAGTAAATATTACTTTTTCCATTTTGCTTGTCTAAACTAAAAAAACAGATGAATTAAATAACTTTAAAAATATATATTATATGCAATTGTATTTAAATTATAAAAAAAAATGTAATACTTAATCGTTTTCTCAGTTGCCATTTTTTTTTTTTTTTTGAATCAACAACTAAGTATACTCTTAAGCACTAAACTTTTAAGTTAATAACTTAGTATTGCAATTTAATTTTTCACAACTAGTTTTATTTTAATAATCAGTAATATAATACAATAATAATAATAACAATAATAGCAATAATAATAATCAGGGGTGTGGAGTCGGAGGCGGAGTTGCGACATTTTTGGCGGAGTCAGATTCGGAGTCTCTAAACAAAATCGCGACTCCGACTCCAATAGTAAAACTACTCGTGCATGTATAAAAAATTCAATTAACCTTATGTTCATACTAAACCTCAAAGAACGTTACATAAATTTGTCAAAAAAAATTTGTTTAACTTATCGCGTAATATTTTTTTATTGAATTCAAAGAATTCTTCAAAAATTTTGCTTTGGAGTTGGGGTTATACTCAAAAAATTTCAACAACTGGAGTCGGAGTCGGAGTCGTTACTTTTTTTTACGACTCTACACCCCTGATAATAATAATATTAATAATGTAATGCAATAATAATAACTCCAATTTAAAGCATTTATACTTTGGTAGTATATTTACGGATACCGAAATAATACTAATAATAAATAATAATATTGCACTGTAACAACTCATTTTGTCTTTTGTTTGTGTTTTAACAAATAGTTTCTGCAAAATCCAGCTCTGTCTAGTTTGTTTTTGAAGTTATTTATTGAAGTAGCTTCTATTATTTCAGATGGTAAGCTGTTCCACGCATTTACAACTCGATTTTGGAAAAAATGATACCTGAAGGTATTTCTGCTAAAAGGCTTCCTCATTTTGAATTTGTGCTGTCGCAGACATGGACCCTCCTCCAATGCATTTCCACAATCGTTAGCAACCTAATTTATTTTATCGTGGCCATGCTGAATTTTATATTGTTGAATCAGATCTCCACGTAGTCTACGTTCTTCCAGTGAAGTTAATTTCATAATATTCAACCTAGCCTCATATGATAATTTCCTAATTGTAGGTGCTAGTTTGGTTGCTCTTTTTTGGATTTTCTCAATCTTGTCAATGTCTTGTTTTAAAAATGGAGACCATGCCTGGACCGCAAACTCAAGATGTGGACGTATGAACGTTGTATAGAGCATTTTTACCATGTTTACATCTAAATATTTAAAGCTTCTCTTTATGGTACCTAACATTCTGTTTGCTTTGCTGGTTGCTGAATCAACTTGTGAGTGCCATTTTAAATCGGATTGAACCATTATACCCAAATTACGTTCAGCTTTTGTGTTACACAATGTATAAATCTAATTGCAATCAATATCAGTCATTATAAATGTAGCATTTGGATTTTTTTTCCCAATATGCATAACTTTGCATTTTTCATAATTAAATTTTGTGAGCCAAATAGATGACCATGCCATTATATTATTTATATCATTTTGAAGGCTTATTGAATCATTTGGATTTTTTATAATATTTATTATTTTACTATCATCAGCGTAAAGTTTAATAGGGTTTTTGACTTGATCTGGCAAATCATTAATAAAAATCAAAAACAGCAGTGGTCCTAAAACTGAACCCTGTGGTACACCACTAATAACTAGTAGCCAATCTGAGACAGTGTCGCCAAGGACCACTCTCTGTTTTCTGTTAGTTAAAAAGTTCTCTATCCATCCCAGATAATTTCTCACAATACCATATGATTGAAGTTTAGTGATCAAACGCGAGTGTGGTACTTTATCAAAAGCCTTTTCAAAGTCTAGATACAACATATCAACTGAGTGGCCATTTTCTAGTGCATCTGTTATGATATCAAGAGTTTCCAATAGGTTTGTTGTGCAGCTTTTATTTTTTCTGAATCCATGCTGATTTTCATTTAATAAGCTGTTATTTATTAGATAATCCATAATTTCATCTCTAATGAGTGATTCCAAAACTTTACATGGGATAGAAGTCAATGTGATTGGCCTGTAATTAGATGCAATGTTCGTATTACCTTTTTTAAAAATTGGTGTTATATTTGCTAATTTCCAGAGTTCAAGTAATTTTTTCTCAGTCAACGATTTTATATATATTAAATGTAATGGTTCACAGAGAGTACTATGACATTTATTTAAAACATATGGGCTTATCCCATCTACTCCGATAGCTTTGTAAACATCTAACTTTTTTAATTTTTTTTCAATAGTATGGCAAGTTATTTTATTATTTATATCTACTTCTAGAATAATTTCAGTCTTCTGCGGTATATTTGGTATGTTATGTTTATCTTCGTTAACACAAACTGAATTAAAACTATTGTTTAAAATATTTGCTATAGATTCTCTATTTGTTACCATGTTATTATATTCATTAGACATTGAAGCTATTCCTCCTTTAACTTTTTTGTTAGAATTTACATAACTATAAAATAACTTGGGATTTCTTTTTGATGTTTCACTAATTTTTTTTTCATATTCAATACGTTTTAACCTCACCATGTTTTTAACTAATTTACTTTGTATTTTGTATTGCTGAACCAAAATGGGTGATTTGGATTTATTTGATATTAATTTGTTCCATAAGGTTGTTTTATGTCTGATTTCAGTCTTAATTTCTTTGTCAATATATGATTTTAAAGCTATGTGTTTATGCACTTTTTTAGGTATATAACAGTCAGATAATTCTTGATATTTATTTACAAAAATTTTGTAGCATTCATCAACGTTTTTATTAGAGAAAATATGTGACCATCTTATACTATGGAATGAATTGTTCCTTTCTTGATAATTTCCGGCTTTGTAGTTAAACTTTGATTTCCCATAGAAAATTATGATGTTGTTGGTTTTTTTAAGATGTAATTCCAATACAATATCTGATGTGCATTATTTAAATTGCTTAACGGAGGATTATAGCCTATGATCGAAATACGCTCTGGTGCATCGGTTAAAATCAAATCTAAGGTATTGCCTTCTGACAGTGTCCCTGAATTAAAGGCTGGTTTTGTGATGTTTTGAGTCAAAAAGTTATCATTTAAATTGTCTAAAAAAATTTGTGTTTATCATTTTTTAACACTGTTTGGATATTCTCATCATTCTCATTCCATTTTATATTTGGGTAATTTCCCAACCCAAGTAGCAAACAATATTGGCGCAATATTGGCGCGATATTGGGTATCTTGGCCTAGATTGGCCAAGATATGCAATATTGCGCCAATATTGGCAAACAATATTGCGCCAATATTGGCATTACAATATTGGCCAATATTATCATACCAATATTACGCAAATATTATTTTCCTAATATTGGAATATAATATTGGCGCAATATTGACATGCCAATATTGGCCAATATTGTTATGCGAATATTGGTGCAATATTGTTTGCCAATATTGGCCCAATATTATTTTGTTTTCGTTACTCAATATTGACATATTTACATATTGGTACGCATGCGTAACTTTATCGCTTGTTCATAATGTCCATTATAAAAAAGTACTGTGAACATCAAAGGACGAAACTATAGTTTTGTCCTTTGATGTTCACAGTACTTTTAATAAAACATTTACAGATTGAATCACGAGAAGAAGTGGTTGTAATTTATTTAAAAACAGATTGTATCACGAGAAGAAGTGGTAAAAGTGAAGAAATCCTTTTAATTGAAAATTTAGAGATTGTATCACGAGAAGAAGTGGTTGTAATTTATTTAAAACAGATTGAATCATGAGAAGAAGTGGTTGTAGTTCATTTATAAACAGATTGAATCACGAGAAAAAGTGGTAAAATATTTCTGTACTATAAGACAAAAGTTGAAATAGTAAGTTTACTTTTATATAAAAACAATTTGAGTTAATTGCATCTGCAAGATTTGTATATTCTATAAAGATATTCAATTATGTAACAAGTACGTCATATGATTTACATTTTAATAAGTTTGCAAATAAATAAATTTTAAATAAGTTATTATTAAATCTAGATTTAGGTTTAGCTATTTTTTATTTTCTATTTTATTTACTTTCTAACTGTTTTAAGGTTTTAAATTTATGAATAGCAGTTACAATATTATAACATACTGTAAAAATGCTGACACCTGCTTGACACCTAATAATGTCAGCCTTGTGGTATATATACATATTTATATATATATATATATATATATATATATATATATATATATATATATATATATATATATATATATATATATATATATATATATATATATATATATATATATATATATATATAATATAAATATATATATATATATATATATATATATATATATATATATATATATATATATATATATATATATATATATATATATATATATATATATATATATATATATATATATATATATATATATGAGCCTTGTGGTACATATATGTATATATATATATATATATATATATATATTTATATATATATATATATATATATATATATATATATAATTTAAGTGACTTCTTAAATAGTATGTATAATAATATTATAACCATTAAAACATCATATACAGTATAATAATATTTATTTCTTTTTTTACGTGATATTTTGGCTTATTAAATGTGAGCCATTATCAAACTAATAAAACCAGTCAAAACTGTTTTAACGGTTTTAATAGTTTGATAATGGCTCTCACTATATGAGCCAAAATATCATGTAAAAAAATAAATAAATGGTATGATACCATATTCAATATTCTGATCTTTGTAATATATATATATATATATATATATATATATATATATATATATATATATATATATATATATATATATATATATATATATATATATATACATACTTTATTACTTGTTAAGTGAAGTTCACTTAATAAGTAATGCTGAAAATACGAATGATTTACTTAACTGCGAAACTGCAATAAACTTCAGTGATGAGTCTATTAATCATAATATGTTTACATAAAAATTCTAATGATTATTTGGCTGATTGAAATAATAATAACAATAATAATAATAATAATAATAACAATAATAATATAAAATGATAATAATAATAATAATAATAATAGTAATAAAAATGATAATATTAAATAATCATGTAAAAGTAATACAAAAGTTATAACAAAATTTAAAACTGTAATAGTTTTATAAAGGCTATTCTTTTTTATATTAGAATAATTATTTTTATTTTAAATAAACAACCTTTGATTTTAAATTCTTTTTAAATTGTTATTTATTATTAAATTTTATATTATTTTATATTTATAATTAAATATAAATATAAAAAAATATAAATTCACTTCCAAGCCCAACTACAAGTGAACGTGAGTATAAAGTTTTGAAATCAATACAACAAGAACGTATTAGACTCAAAACAAAAAATCTTCTTTTTTTTTAAATACAATTTAATAGCACTTTCATATACAACATCTTTATGTGGGGCTCCTGAAGACTTTGTACCACCTAATTTAATTGCGCCAATATTGTTAAGTCAATATTGGCCAATATTGACTTAACAATATTGCGCCAATATTGTTAAGTCAATATTGGCCAATATTGGCAAAATGTTGACATTCCAATATTGGCGCGATATCGTTTACAATATTGGCACAATATTGTAAATATAATACTGGCCAATATTGGCGTAATATAGTTATAGTGTTTTTAGCGTTAAACAATAAAATGTTATTTTTTTAAATTTTTTTATTTATTTGCCAGAATATGTACAAGGTAAATTTACATTGAATATATTACCGGCAGGGTTTCTAGAAGATCACAGTTCCATCTAATATGTAAAATAAATACAAAAAAAATTGGGAATTTAAATGGGTTAAAAATACAACACAATGTTCAATCTAATATGTAAAACACAAAAAAAAAAAATTATATATAAATAAATACAATGTTCTATGTAATATAATATAATATATTATATCAGGTAGAACATTTTATGTTTTTATATTTATATATACTTTTTGAATTTATTTTATATATTAGATAGAACATTTTATTTATTACGTTTGAAGATAGAACAAGATAATACAGAGGGGATGAATTGTTTAACCCGAAAGAATATTGCAGCCAGTATAGACTATAGTCTATACTATATTTTTGTATATAGTTTAGACTATAATTGTATATAACTTGAGTTATAGTTTAGAAGGCGATAATAATCTAGGAACGCTTTGAAAAAATAAGACTTTTTAAAATCTAATAATAAATTTATTAGAAGTTATATTAAACTGATACAAATGAATATATATATATATATATATATATATATATATATATATATATATATATATATATATATATATATATAAAATATATTACAGCATTACACTCTGACTATCCCTCAATAGTGGGCTTTGCTTAATTGCGGTTCTATTCTTTCTTCTGCTTTCTCTATCAATGGCCGTTGCCAGAAAGCTGCCGATTCTTTCTTTCTTTAATGCTTTTGTCATTAGCGTTTTGAAACTTTTTTTTATAACATCTGCAAACAAATTTTAAGTTAATAATGTTAAACAAGACATGAATAAAATGTAATATTAAAAATTATCAAACTTATTAATTCAACTAAATACGAAGATAAATAATTAAATAAATTACCTATAACCACCTTGCAGGACGTAAGAGACGAAAATAATTTCTTTTGTTTCCTTCCATACATAGAGTATAATAAGCATACTTTTTTAGCCATTAGTTGTTTTAAGATAGCCGTGGTAAGTTGCTTGTAATCGTCGCCTCCAACCGATGCAAGGAAGTTCATCTAAAACAAATAAAACAAAAAAAAAATCGAGTTTGTTTACAAAAATATATAATTATAATTGGTTGTAATAAAAGTTTAATGGTTCCATAAATGTGTGTATTTCGAACGGGTTTCCATAATGTTACAACGTCATTTTTTATAATGAGATATTCAAATATGACATGGAGAAAAAGCAATTTGTTATAAATAGATGCAATCTCTGAGGTCAACCTGTTTTGGTGATCAAGACTTATTGTCATAAATGTTTTATAAAGTGATAAAAACACTAGGAAGAATACTACACAAAATTTCATACAGGTTTATGAGCTTCTCATACCCCTACCAATAATTAGACAATATATTGTGTAAAAAATCTGATACTATAGTATCAAATTTTTCATTCACTAGCATAGGTTGTCTTTACCACAGCAAAAAAAATGGGGTGAATGCAATCTAGTATCTAATGTGATGCTCCCTATAATAAGTAGGCTCATCGCTCTACTAAATAAGCTAACTGGGCATAAATGGTTAAAACCACAACACAATTTAATAAATATACTTTATATAAAGCATTCTTTTCCATATCTTAATTAAAATCAAATGTATACTATATTTTATAGTATAGATATTTTAAATGCACATGAAACTGTTTATAGAAACTATTAACTGATATCAATTCACTGATACATACCAAAGGTTCATAGGTGTCATTGTTTCGTAATTTTTTATCCAGGGCTAGAAGTTCCTTTTTCCTCAATATCAGGCAAATAATTTCATTGAACTGATGGGGATGGTCCTGCTATGCTCTGATTGGTAATAGATGGAAATACTAAACCTTTTTCTATATTGATTAGGCGAGTATTTAACTTTTCAAATCATATTGAATACTGAAAAGCAGCTCTAAACTTTTCATCTCAAATGCTGCAATAAAAAAATAAATCTGATTTAAATAAAAAGCCAATTAAATAGATTAGCTTTTTATTAAAGTCAACACAAAAAACTAAGAAAAAATAGTATAATTACATTCAAAAATATATTAAATGTTTACATTTAATTAAACATTCAAACAAATAACCCATCAATGTAATTCTTTACCAGCAAATCGGGTGCCTAAAGCAGCCACAACAGTTGCCAAGCTCTGGTCAGAAGAGGAAAATATCGGTAGAGAACGATTCAAACTAAATAGCTCTAAAAGCAATTAAAAGATTTCTTCAATCTTGGGGAAACTGATGGATATGTCTCCTCAGTGTCACTTGTTTTGCAAACTGCTAACTTTTTAGCTGGTGGCATGGACAATTTTTCATCACTATCAGCAGCTGTTTCAACGCTTGATGTGAACTCTAATGTTTCCATTCGTTTTAAATTTAAAGAAAAGATAAATATAGCTGTTCAGATCATTAGCATCTAGCATGTGTGTAACATAAAATTACACAAGGAATAATTACATAATAACAACAGATAACATGGCACACATGCTTTTGTTTTTTCATCTAGAAATTCAACCACAGCAAATTTTTTAAACTGCCATCTTCAATTTTACTGTACAACATGTGTATAAAAAAAAAACATGAACAAATTTGAAAAAATAAAAAAAACTACCAAGCATAAAAAAAAAAAAAAAGTTTTTAGTTTAGTGGTTCCACACTTGTGTGTAGTGAGTGACTGGGGCCCCAGCCCCCGCCAAATTTGGGTCTTTTTACAACCCCAGCCACAGCTAAATAATAGTTCTAGCAGGAGTTATAAGATGGGGCTAGCAATTTTTTTTATGCTATTTTATTTTTTAAGCTATAAAAGTTAAATAATATATCCATTATTTAAGGTAAAAAATATAGGGAAATCACAAATATATACATATATATATATATATATATATATATATATTTATTTATATATATATATATATATATATATATATATATATATATATATATATATATATATATATATATATATATATATATATATATGTATATATATATATATATATATATATATATATTTATATATATATATATATATATATATATATATATATATATATATATATATATATATATATATGTATATATATATATATATATATATATATATATATATATATATATATATATATATATATATATATATATATATATATATATATATATATATATATATATATATATATATATATATATATATATATATATGTATATATATATATATATATATATATATATATATATATATATATATATATATATATATATATATATATATATATATGTATATATATATATATATATATATATATATATATATATATATATATATATATATATATATATATATGTTTAAACATACTTTTAAATAAATATTTATATGTTATACTTATAATATAATAATTTACAATAAAAATTTTCAAGATTAAGTAAAAAGTAGCCATTTTATTTAAATCTATGTTTCTTCGTCGGAGTTTAAAGATTTAGGATCCCATACATTGTAATAGTTTAAATTAGGTGGTACAAAGTCTTCAGGAGCCCCACATAAAGATGTTGTATATGAAAGTGCTATTAAATTGTATTTAAAAAAAAAGAAGATTTTTTGTTTTGAGTCTAATACGTTCTTGTTGTATTGATTTCAAAACTTTATACTCACGTTCACTTGTAGTTGGGCTTGGAAGTGAATTTATATTTTTTTATATTTATATTTAATTTTAAATATAAAATAATATAAAATTTAATAATAAATAACAATTTAAAAAGAATTTAAAATCAAAAGTTGTTTATTTAAAATAAAAATAATTATTCTAATATAAAAAAGAATAGCCTTTATAAAACTATTGCAGTTTTAAATTTTGTTATAACTTTTGTATTACTTTTACATGATTATTTAATATTATCATTTTTATTACTATTATTATTATTATTATTATTATTATTATTATTATCATTTTATATTATTATTGTTATTATTATTATTATTATTATTGTTATTATTATTTCAATCAGCCAAATAATCATTAGAATTTTTATGTAAACATATTATGATTAATAGACTCATCACTGAAGTTTATTGCAGTTTCGCAGTTAAGTAAATCATTCGTATTTTCAGCATTACTTATTAAGTGAACTTCACTTAACAAGTAATAAAGTATGTATATATATATATATATATATATATATATATATATATATATATATATATATATATATATATATATATATATATTACAAAGATCAGAATATTGAATATGGTATCATACCATTTATTTATTTTTTTACATGATATTTTGGCTCATATAGTGAGAGCCATTATCAAACTATTAAAACCGTTAAAACAGTTTTGACTGGTTTTATTAGTTTGATAATGGCTCACATTTAATAAGCCAAAATATCACGTAAAAAAAGAAATAAATATTATTATACTGTATATGATGTTTTAATGGTTATAATATTATTATACATACTATTTAAGAAGTCACTTAAATTATATATATATATATATATATATATATATATATATATATATATATATATATATATATATATATATATATATATATATATATATATATATATATATGAGCCTTGTGGTACATATATGTATATATATATATATATATATATATATATTATATATATATATATATATATATATATATATATATATATATATATATATATATATATATATATATATATATATAAATATGTATATATACCACAAGGCTGACATTATTAGGTGTCAAGCAGGTGTCAGCATTTTTACAGTATGTTATAATATTGTAACTGCTATTCATAAATTTAAAACCTTAAAACAGTTAGAAAGTAAATAAAATAGAAAATAAAAAATAGCTAAACCTAAATCTAGATTTAATAATAACTTATTTAAAATTTATTTATTTGCAAACTTATTAAAATGTAAATCATATAACGTACTTGTTACTTAATTGAATATCTTTATAGACTATACAAATCTTGCAGATGCAATTAACTCAAATTGTTTTTATATAAAAGTAAACTTACTATTTCAACCTTTGTCTTATAGTACAGAAATATTTTACCACTTTTTCTCGTGATTCAATCTGTTTATAAATGAACTACAACCACTTCTTCTCATGATTCAATCTGTTTTAAATAAATTACAACCACTTCTTCTCGTGATACAATCTCTAAATTTTCAATTAAAAGGATTTCTTCACTTTTACCACTTCTTCTCGTGATACAATCTGTTTTTAAATAAATTACAACCACTTCTTCTCGTGATTCAATTTGTAAATGTTTTATTAGAAGTACTGTGAACATCAAAGGACAAAACTATAGTTTCGTCCTTTGATGTTCACAGTACTTTTTTATAAAGGACATTATGAACAAGCGATAAAGTTACGCATGCGTACCAATATGTAAATATGTCAATATTGAGTAACGAAAACAAAATAATATTGGGCCAATATTGGCAAACAATATTGCACCAATATTCGCATAACAATATTGGCCAATATTGGCATGTCAATATTGCGCCAATATTACATTCCAATATTAGGAAAATAATATTTGCGTAATATTGGTATGATAATATTGGCCAATATTGATATGCCAATATTGGCGCAATATTGTTTGCCAATATTGGCGCAATATTGCATATCTTGGCCAATCTAGGCCAAGATACCCAATATCGCGCCAATATTGCGCCAATATTGTTTGCTACTTGGGTTAGGTCTCCGGCTAAGAGTAGACCTGAATATTTGTTGCAATCAACACTTTTTTTAGCTATATTTATTATTTTATTTATTTTTTGATTTGTCAATTCTGAAGCATCTGGTGGACGACTTGTTCAACTGTCATTTCTTCAGATGCTAGGTCATATGGAGTCTAAGCAATGTATTTTTTTTTAACATAAATAGCTACACCTCCGCCATGAGATTTAGTTGAATTAGATTTAGATCGATTGTTGTAAAAAACATTATACCCGCTTACATTTATGGCACTTGGATGAGTTAAACCAAGTTTCAGTTACAATAAATATGTCAGGATTATACACTGCTATTTCTAACAAAAACAAATCGAACTTATTGTTAAGTGAAGTCGCATTTGTATATCTACAACATAGATGGTATTTGGGTATTGATTTGCATAATAACACTTCTGATTTAACATAATTAGATATAGGATTATGACAGCTATTACTGCAGATTGATACAAATTAATTGAGGATTGCTATTGCTTTGGTTTTTTCATGAGTTTCACAACTTTAAAATTTCTTATAGTGTAGTAGTATTCATCTTTTTGATTTAGGCTAGCATTTAACAATTTAACTTCGCTACGTAGCTGTTTAATGAGATCTCTTTCGGATTCTGTCATATCTGAGTTAAAATAGATTTCATTTATCTTGTTTCTGTTAATGTATGCAGCTTTTAATACACTTATTTTGTCTGACGCATTGTCTAACTCAATGATAACTGGTGGTATTTTTGATGTGTCTCTTGTTTTGAGTCGGATGACTTTTTTTATTTTATCCTTGTCTGCATTTATTGAGTCAAAAATATTGTTTACCATATCTTCATCACATTTTTTCTTGTCAATGTTATCATAATTTGCTAACTTAACACCAAAAATAATAATATTATTTTTTCGTTTATTACGTTCTTTTTCCTCATGTAGAACCGTGTTTATAATATCATTTTGGCCTTGATTTGTTTTAACTTTTCTTTTTACGACTTCACACACAATTATGTTAATCTTTTGATTTATCTTGGTCTAATTTATTTTCTAATTTATTTCCCCTTCCTTCAAGATTTTTTATCAAAACATCTTTCTCGTCTAGTTTTTTTTCCAATTGCTTTATTTTTTCTTGCATTTCTTGTAGTAACATATTTATGTCTGAATTTTTTGGTGGCATTTTAAGAGTGAAACCAAACCAAATCAACTCTCGTCAATACACCAACTTCAATTTCTCTGATAAGAGGGCTACCACCCTAAAACAGTGGGTTACCTCTGGGTCGTGAACTTGTAAACCTTATTAACACAAATAGAATTGTTAGTTTATTGTGTTTTTTTCGTGTCTCAATTTTTTGACCTGTCAAACAGTCTTAAGACTGACTTCGTGTTTGGTTGAAGCTCGTCGCATAGCACGAGTTTTCTTAGATCGCTAGACCAATCGTTTGTATTTTTTATTGGCATAGAGCTTCTTTAAGTTTTTTCTTTGGCTTTGTGAAATAACTGTTAGCACACGGGCAATGGATTTTCGGAAAACCTCTATTTTACTAAGTTTAGATGGTGAACCTCCTGTAACTTTATTTACATTAAGTTGCTGAAGCTCAGTTTTTAATTCATTCAACTGATGAAAAAGTTTCTTTTTTCCTCTAAGCTCTTGTGCCTTTACTTTAACCATTTCTTGAATTTCTTTCCTTCTTAAGTGACAATAATTAAAAGGAAACTATTAAAAGTAATTTAATGAATTAAAAATATACCTCTGTGAATGATATTAGTCATTAACAAAACCAACAACAATGTATTTAGGAGCATTTATAATAGTACAATATACCTTTGAGATGTTTACAATTAACAAAAAAAAAATAAAAATAAAAATACTTCAATTAGCTCAATCAATTAGTTCAGAACAATCAGACACAAATTTTGTACTCAACTTAATTGTAAATGACTTTGAACTATTTTTATAATTTGTTTAAAATTATTTTAATTAATAAATGTTTGCGCAAATGATAGACAATTTATTTAAATGCTTTTATATTTAAGAAAACAAAGGTTAATCAAGTTGGATTCATAAATAATAAACATTTTTTCACATAGAAAAAAATTTATTTTAGAACCTTATAGCACGAATTTTTTTTTATTTACTTGGGCCAATATAATTCATTTTTAATAATTGTACTTCTTTTCCTGCTTATAATCATAATCAAATTTAAATACTAGCAATTTATTCCTGTAACCGACTGCAGTTAGCCATATATTGGCTTTATAAATTTACAACTTTTTCACACAAAAAAAAGTAGACCAGCTTTTATACGTGGTAAAACTAGACTACGTAACAGACCCATGTAACATTTATACTTTTTGATTATGTTGATTGAAATACAAGTAACACTGACTTTCTTCTGTTGTACTATGTTACTTCAGTAATGTTGATTGTTTCATATGAGAGCAAAAGAGTGACACCGTAGTTTTTATACAGTTTGCTTTTTTCGTTTTTTTTTTTTTTTTGTACCATTTTATCTTATTTAATCTAGTTATTTTGTCAAAATTTTCTTGACAATATTATTAGAAAGCTAGCTAATTATTATTCCACTTAATTACAATATGAAAAGTGGGTAGAGATTGTCATTTTCTGCTAAGTCATTGGTAATGATTAAGCAGAATATGGCAACAAACTAAGATGCAAGCATTTAAATTGCAAAATAATTAAGTATGTTATGGTCAATCTAATTTGATTCGTTGTTTTAAGGGCCATAGTAACAACATCAGTTTTTGCTGTCTAATAACATCTGTTCAACAACATCTGTAAATATAATGAGGTATAACTACATCTGTCCAACAGCATCTGTAAATACACTGAGGTATAACTTTCAGATGTTATTGGACATCCGTCCAATAACATCTGAAATTTCATTGATGTATAATAACATCTGTGTAAAAAGTATACGATTACTACAGATCTTTTCAATTATCCAAGTATAATAACATCTGTGCAACTACATCTGGAAATTTAACAGATGTAGTTACATCTTTTCAATTTTCTAAACGTAGTTACACCTTTTAAATTATATTAAAAATAGCTGCAAGATTTAATAAAATTATTAAATTACAATGCGTTATTTTAACCAGATCTAGTTACATTTGTGGGTTTTTTTCAGATGTAGTAACATCTGCAAAAAAATTATTAAATAATAATGCATTATTTTAACTAGATGTAGTTACTTATATGGTTTTTTTCAGATGTAGTTACATCTGGAGATAATTCTTCCAGATGTTATTGGATTTGGTAAAAAATTACCAGATGTAATTACATCTTCCTAAAGATGTTCTTAGGGGTCATTGAATTTTCAGATGATATTGGACAGGTGTAGTTGAAGTAAAATAAAATACAGATGATCTGGGAAAAAAGTGTAAAGATGATCTTGGACTACTCTACAGATATTGTTGGACAGATCTAGTAAACTTTTACCTGTTTTAATACTAATTCAGACCAAAAAAAATTATGGTTTGTCTAACTGAAATTTTTTTTTAATAAACATAAATTTTTTAATTTTTTTTTTATGTTATTTATATTTGTCAACTTTCAAAAATATTTAAAAAATGTGAAATTCTTACAGAATGATTGATTATCAAATTTTATTAAACAAAAATCAAATTAAAATGCACCTAAAAAAGTTAATTGAAAAAAATATATATTGTATTGATAGGGTAATCAATCATGATTTTCAATTAAATGATTTTGAATCAATTCCTTTAATTTATGGATTACAAAGAGATTGGAATAATCCTGATTTCTCAGTTTTAAATAATTAAAGAAAATTAGTAATAATCTTCCTCACAACAAACCGCAGTTATTTAGCGCTCCAAAACAAACAATGCAATGTTAATTAGGTCGCCTAGCAAATAGGTTTAATCATGGAGAGTTTCCACTCATCCGTTTTTCAACGGGAAAGGCAAAAGAGAACGGAAAAATAATCACATGAGCATGCGCAATTTTCTTTTGGACAAATAAAAACTTTTATTACGCAATTTGTTAATTACGTCAACGTAATTAATTAATTACGTCAAAATAGGGGGAGGGGGTCCGAATTTTTTTGACAAGTGTTGAGAAATGGGAGGGGGGAAAGTCAAAAAAAGTTGACGTCAACACTTTTTTTTTTAATATGTTATTTTTTTATATAAATTTAACAAGTTAAATTTATTAATTAAAAAAAAAGGAAAATTAGGTAGCGTTTGTAGTCCTATGTTACATAGTCGCTTAACCTCCAGTATTTTAATTCCTATCCAATAATTTATATTCCTACTTTTTAAAAACCGTTTTGTGCTTTAAAGACCGACATACAGAACTAAATAACTACACACAAGATGTTTACTCGTAACGCTATTATTTTTTCAAAGTTATTGTTGTCTCAGTCTGCTGTGCAAACAAAAAAGATTCATGTAAGTACATTGTCTGCATTATATTGTTTAAACTTTTGTACAAGGGGTACAATCTGCAGCTCGCAAGCCTCTTGTGGTTCTTTCAATGTCAAGATGAAGCTCTTGACATCGAAATATTATTATCTGCATTATCTGTGAAGTATTATTATAAATAAATGTTATTATCTTGACATGCGCAAATATGATTATAATCAGGGATGCGTAGTCCCAAAAGGACTCCGGTTTTCTATATCTATTTTTTACTTGTCTCTGGTGTCCAAAAACTCTGAACATGTTGGTTGATTTATGATCTGCTAAATAAAAAAAACTCATGAAATTTAATGATTTGAAATATATTGTTTTTAAGCCCGGAGTCCTAGAGTTCTAGCCGCAATCATACCTAAGGACTCCGGGTTTAAAAACTCCTCCTAACCATAAGTTCCTCTAATTTTTGGGACTCCACATACCTAAATATAAAATTAAAATAAAGATTTTGGTAGCTCTTTAAAAATTGAAAAACTTTGTATATTGTAACTAATGGCTCTTCCACCTCAAAAGGTTGCCAACTCCTGGTTTTTACTATTTGCTTTTTTTGTTATTCTAGACTCTATTAAAAAATAATTGGCTTTCACTGTAAATTTGTATTAGGTTTAATTTTATTATTTTGAAATATGATTATAATTTAAACTTGTAAACATTTTTCTGAACCCTTTAATCTTTTTTTTCTTAAAAGTAATTCTTTGTATTTTTAAACTGGAATTATGTTTATAAGTTAAAAGTTTAAATTTTTTTTATACCTTTTACTTTGATTCATTTTTTGTTCAAAGTAAGCATTTGTAATTTTAAATGATAATATTCATTTAAAAATATATTCATAAGTTAAAATTTGAATAGATTTTTTTTCTAAACATTTTACTTTGAACCACTTTTTTGGTTCAGTTGTAAACTTTTTTTCGTTGATCTGCAGGATCGTCTACGCTTAGTATACGAGTGGTAAAACGCTTGGTTACTTAAATTAAACATTTCAAAATGCTGTGTTATCCATTATGGTAAAACCATTCCTATGTATAGTTACTTTTTGCAAAATAACCAAGGTATAAATGAAAGCCTAAGAAGCTCTACTATAGAGCGCAATTTAGGAATCATTTTTACATCTAACCTCAAGTGGAGTACACATATTTAATCAGTTGTCTCCAAATCTTCACAAATTCTTGGTATGCTCAAAAGGATATTCACCATCGTTGATGAAAAAATGGCTCTCAAATTATATAAAGTGTTTATAAGACCACAACTTGAATATGCAGTGTCTGTTTGGGCCCCGTATTTAAAAACTGTCGTAGCTTTGTTTGAATTTGTTCAACGTAAAGCAACAAAATGGGCTTTAAGCTTGAGAAATCTTCATTACTACAAAAGACTTAAAAGACTAAATCTACCATCACTCGAGTTTCGGCGCCTACGATGCGATCTAATACAAATTTTTTAACTAATACATCGATTTGATATAATTAATAATGTATTTCAACCAAAGTTTATTAACTCATTGTCACGTGGTCATCATCTTAAAATAAGACGTGAATATGTTCCAAACTGTCTTCCAAGACACAACCAACTATATAATAGATCAGCAAAATACTGAAATGAACTACCCGAGCAAGTAACTTTATACTCAACTGCACTTTCTTTTAAAATTAGATTAGATCTAATTTTAAAAGAAAGTACAGTTTAATTTTATCCTGGTTGAGGATAAAATTCGGAACGAATATTTATAAAACTGATTGTTTATAGTAGGGTAATATCCCTGTAAGCTGTATGTATATATGGTATGTATATTTTACGGCTACATCTATAATAATAGAAAAAAAATAATAATAATAGCGTAATAATAGTATAATTAGGCTGAATTATAATTACCCCCATCCCTTCCCTCCCAAAAAAATATTGTTATTAAAAAAACATTTTTTTTATTGCCGTATAATAATATATTATTATATTAAAATTTATTGAAAAAAAAATTTGGGGTAGGTACCATTTTCGCCGAGCCCCTCATATAAATAAACGATCTTATATATAATATGTATATATATTTATTAATATTATATATATTATTTATATTACATATATATATATATATATATATATATATATATATATATATATATATATATATATATATATGTATATATATATATATATATATATATATATATATATATATATATATATATATATATATATATATATATATATATATATATATATGTATATATATATATTATATATTATATATATAATATTTATATATATATATATAAATATTATATATAAGATCGTTTATTTATATGAGAGACTGGGCGAAAATGGTGCCTACCCCACATTTTTTTTTCAATAAATTTTAATTTAAAAATCACTGCCAACAATAAATTAAGTATGTAGTTTGCTGTGGAAAAAGTCTTAAACCCCAAAACCTGTCCATACAGTACAACAATTATAATCATTTTTACTTTAACAGAAAATTTTTTATATAATTTGAATTGTGGAAAAGTTGTCTATCCCACAACAAACATGGCAAAAATAAACAGCTTATGTTTGGAAGACTTTCTAATGAAAAGTGATTATGATAATTCAGATACAGATAAAAAACAATCTTTAGCGGTTGATCTTATTAAAGGGATGTATATAATTAACGCAGCATCAAAATATATTTTTAATTGAGTTTATCATACAACTATATATTTTGTAACCTAAAATGTTTTTTAAGCAGATTTTCCTCTTCAATTTTTTTCAAAACTAGCATGCACTTTTTTTTTTGCAGATTCGAGTATTGGAGATCAATATGTTAAAAAAAAGCAAAACCTATACCAATATTAACGGGATTTTATAGTATGTACGAAATTGTTCAAAAATATATCGGTCTACACAAGAAATTTTGTTGGTCTTATTGTAATAGTCAAAAACCGATTGTTTAAACTGGTCCTAGGCCATAGCCTAGCCGGCTAGCTAGGGTCATTTAGTTTGTTATGTTATGAATTTTTTTCTTATTAGAACAAAAATTTCAACCAACATTTTTATTGCAGATTCAAAAGTTAACCATGTTGGAAAAATAGAAGAGAACGAGAATATCTTCCAGAAAGTACAAAAAGAACTCCAGATTCTTCCAAGAAGAAAAAAGAAGAACGACAAACATATTCTCAATGGGCGAGTTGCCGATCCAGAACAATAGAAAAGAAATACTCTAACATAGAAGAGGTCAACAAGGATATGTTACAACAAAAGATAAGTCAGTTAAACCAAATATTTGTTGTTGTTTACAAATATTTTGATGCTTCAATATAGAGTGCAGCAGTAAAATATATTTTATATGTATAGACGAGCAATTGTTATAACAATTGCTCGCCTTAATCAATTTTTCTAACTTTTATACCATAAATTGGGATTTAAAAAACGTCTTTGTATTGAATTCTGTTGATGTAAACGGTAAAAGAGGACGTATACTGCATCAAATAACTCCCGTAGGGCTAATAGTTGTTCCTATAAACTAACGATACAGGATACAGATAAGTTCCTTAAAAATAACGGTTACAAATGTTAGAAAGATTAACAAAATTTACTTCAAGGACATATTGCAGAGCCTCTCGAAGATCGTAGGAGCAAATTGGCTTCACGAAACAAGAATAGTGATGAAGCTTTAGCATTTAATATCTTCAAAGACTTATTTGCTTACTTTCAACGTACAAATCTCATTATAACCGAAAGGATAACTAGTAGAGAAATTATCTGCCACCAACTTTCCGAATGTCAACAATGTATAAAAAATACAGTGTTGGAAAAATATAATGGGGCAACCATTTTAAATGGCAAATTTTAATCAAAATTGTCAGTTTGTTTATAGAAAAATAACTTTTCTTTTAGTAAATGAATTTTTAAGATAGTTGTTAATATCATTTTTATAAAAAAAAAAAAAATGCATTTAAGAGTATTTTTATATTTTTCAAAAATCATGTTCAATAATAAGTGAACATTTCAATTTTTTGACTAAATTATCTGGAAAGTATAATGGGACACAACATAAATAATTTATTAAGAAGACTTATTGTAGAATTAGTATTTTGTGTGACCTCCTTTAGCTTTTATAATAGCATTTAAACGTTTTGGCATAGATTCCATTAATTTTTTTGTAATATCAGAACTTATTTTATCCTAAGTGTTTGTAACAATAGTTTCTAAGCTTTTCGCTTCAAGTGACGATACCTATTTGTTTATCTAAAATTGACCATAAATTTTCGGTAGGATTTATACTGAGTCTTTGTGCTGATTTTTCAAGAACGCCAAAGGATTTGGTTTGTAAAAATTGTGTTGTTTTTTTTGACTTATGTTCCGGATCATCATCATGTTAAAAAATAAAATTTATAGTTTCGGAAATTTAAATGGAGTTTGACCACCCTTATTAGGTTTGTGGAACAACATAAACTTAAACTTTTTTACATTTAATGAAAGTCTATTACTAGAAATACACTAATAACTAATAATATAATTCAATAAAAATACACTCATAACTTTTCATTAAATATTTTAAAACTATTTTTTATGTTGTTACTCGAGTAAACAGGGCTTACGACACGGGTTTCAAGATAGGTGGAGGGGGGGGGGGGGTAGGGCACAATCAACAATTCTTATAAAAAGTCTTCTATATCTAGAACTTTCTTTAAAAAAAAAAAGTAGTGGTGGAGGTAGTTCCCTCTCTCTCCCCCCCCCCTCGTTATTGTCAGCCCTGATAAAAAAGATTAGAATCGTCAAAATGGATACTACATATAATTTGTATAAAGTAAGAATAATAGTAGTCCTTGCCGCCGGGGAACAGCACAAGTTATAATGAGCTTTTCTGTTTCATTTGCTTTATATATTATGAATTTCTTTCTGTTAGGAAGATTACCTGTCTAACAGAAAGCAATAAATTTAAATTAAATTAAGTTATTGTTTACTACTTCATAGAGTTCTAATTTTTTCAAATAAATTTTATGGTTTACAGTGTCTAAAGCTTTTCATATCAATATAAACATCTAATGTATAGCAATCATTGTTGAACCCATTGGATTTATCAGTTCAATTGCTGTATGATCCTATGAATAATTTTAATATCAACATGGTAGGACAGAAATAGGTCTATAGTAAGACATATTTGTTTATAATTAGCAATATTTAGTTTCTAAATTCTTTAACTTATTTTAATTTCTCAAGCACAATGACGAACTTTAAGAATAATTTAAAAATCTGAAACAACGATATTGAAAACAGCTTTAACTACATTCACGCTAATTTTATCAATACCAACAAATTTATTATTTTTTAAACAATTGAAAACATTTCGCATCTCATTTATGTTTAAATTAACTTTATTCATAATCGGTAAGGAAAGAGGCGTGAACTTTCAATTAAATGCTCACCTGCGGTGCTCTGTGACAAGATCGTGCACCTAAATAAAATTAAGAAAAAAAAGTAAACATTTGGCCATCCAAGGGTTGGAAAATGAGTTTGAACTTTTTTTTTTGGACTGAAAATACCAAGTCATTGTGTTTACAAAACTGAGCTAAAAAAAGTTCGTATTCATTATTTACTTTTTGTGATTCTAATATGAGATTCTAATCAATTTTTTTCAAAAGTTTTCAAAAAAATCTTAAAAAATTTTCATTGATCTGTCGTATAAAGATAATAGATTTAGAAGGAAAATGGTTATCAGCAATTAAGAGTATTTAGAAATGAACTGTTATATGTCGGTTTTGATTACTTCCGATTCTAATAAGCAATTATGAAAATTATGACTAAATATATTGTCAAATAATTTTGATGAGGTCAAAGTTATTGTTGTTGACTAGATTTTTGTTGGAATTAAATTATATTTTAAATAGCTTTTTAAAAAAAGTTGATCATTTACATTTAAAGCAGGGTTCGATGGGTCTAAGTTATAGACACCTAGAGGTGTTGTGGTTTAATTTCCTCCGGCTAATTGACATATAGAGGCCACATATCAAGTTACGCAAAGACAAGTTCAACTCACTTAAGAGCATAACAAATTGTTTCGAAAAACTAAGTTTAAGTGAGTTTGCAGAAAAACAGAAGCAGATAAGAGTAAAAGTAAGAAGTAGTCGTATTAGAAAGAAAAGACATTGCACTTGGTCTAATATTATTGCACTAAACTGAGAAATATGCAATTAATATTAGTCTCAGTTAAAGATACATAGAGGTTTTGTGGTTTATCCTCCTCCGAAAGACATTGAACTAGATATTAGAATATGCTGTTAAACTAATATTAACGCATTAAATTTTGAAATGTGCAATTATTATTAGTTTAAGTTTCTAATACACTAAGAAAGTACACGTGTTTATTTGTTATGTTGGTTTTGTTTAAAAAGCTTTTTAAAAAGAGTTTAAACTTTTTAAGTTACCAACTGGTTTTAAATAAAATGATTGATAATATTTTGATCTCTTTATTTTCATTTCAATGCATAACTATAATATGTTTCATTAATATTATCAGGGCTGTGGAGTCGGAGTTACGGAGTTGCGACAATTTTAGCGGATTCGGAGTCGGAGTCGCTAAACAAAATCGCGACTACGACTCCAATAGTCAAACTTCTCGGTATTGCATGTGCATGTACAAAACATTCAATTAACCTTATGGTCATACTAAACCTCAAATAACGTTTCATAAATTTGTCAAAAAAAAAAACTTTAACATATTGCGTAATATTTTTTAAAGAATTCGAAGATTTTTTCAAAAATTTTGCTTTGATGTTGGAGTCGGAGTTGTACTCAACAAATTTCAACAACTAGAGTCGGAGTCGTTACTTTTTTTTTTACGACTCCATACCCCTGAATATTATACCACCACCAACGTGGGTTTGACATGGTTTATGTTAGTTACTTAATTTATAATAAAAATTCTTTTGTTGCTTTTCAGCCACGTTTCCGTGAAACGTTTCCGTAATTATCATAAAATCCATGCTTTAGTTCATGAAATAATAATTACCAAAATATAAAATGAAGAAAAACTAATAAAAAAAATATCAAAATTTTTATTAGTTCTTCAAATGTTTAGACTTAGAATTGAAAAATTGTTTGTTATTGTTTGTTTTTTACAAAGAAATCGGCTAGATTCAAGGACTGAATAGTTTTTTTTTAGATCACTTTTGAAATGTTTTTGTTAAAAATAGCCTTGATTGCTCTCATTCTCAGCATTTTCAAAGCGCATGAAAGTTAGGTTTTTAAGTTATTATCAGGTGTGTGAGTGCTTCAATTCAATATACTAAATGGACATTTTTTTTTTCAATACAAAATAAAACAAATCGTTTTCGAAAGTCAAAAAAAAAGCAACAAGACTTGCAGCAATATATTGATTTACAAAAAGGTATTGAATTTACTCAAGATAACTTAATCTATGAAAAAATTATAAACGTCCAAAAAGAACTAAAGAAGTTTATTAATAAGGAATTTACTAGAGTATTAAATCAGACAGCACAGTTAAAAACTTTATCACAGTTAAAAATATTATCTATTATACAAAAGTTTTGCAAGATAGCCACCAACAACATTCACGACTAACGAAAAGATGTTTTTCCATTTTTAGTTGTAACTTGAGAGTTTTCTACCATCACTATGGAAATATTAGAGTACTTTATTTGTCAAACTATTTTCAAGCACAGTTTTAAAAATTTGAAACTGACTTTAAATTGAAGCATTTTACATTAATCGGCAATTTACAGCAGTCCACAGTGGGCCAGAATTCACTTTTATTGGACAAAATTCATAACTAATTTAATACTAGGGCTATAATCACTAAAATTAGCACGAGTACTAATATGATGTCTGCCCTTTTTATGAAGGTGTTTTTTTTTTTATTTTGTTGCTATGGATACCTTTATTTTGCTTAGCAACAACCTATTTTTGGGATTTCCAGATATTTAACGAATGCTGTATTTACTAAAATTAGCATGGGTACTAATATGATGTCTGCACTTTTTATGAAGGTGTTTTTTTTTATTTTGTTGCTATGGATACCTTTATTTTGCTTAGCAACAACCTATTTTTGGTATTTGCAGATATTTTACGAGTGCTATATTCACTATATTTGGCATGAGTACTAATATGATGTGTGCGTTTTTTATGAAGGTGCTATTTTTTTATTTTGTTGCTACGGATATTTATATTGCTTAGTTACAATATCCTTAGTTACAATGGGGTAAACAAAATATCGTTATAACATCGTTAATTTGTAGCAATAAAAATATAGTAAACAGATAAGCAGAAAAAATGAAAACAGAAACACAATTTAAGTAACATTGCAGTAAAAATGCAATAATATAATATATTTACACAAAATCTTTAAGTGGTACTTCTTTTAGTAGCTCTAGCACTCCATCTGGAAAGTCTTTCTTCTTTGGATGATGTGGTGTTCTCAAATTACTGATAATTGGATCAGATGAACACATCAATCTCCTTAACAAGTCATCATTTGTTTTAGAACGGGAGCACTTTCTTGAAAAAGACTCCCGGAACTTCTTGAAGTCCTTGTTACGTGCTTCTTGTGCCTCTTCACTGAGCATGCCAATTTTTTTTATTTTATTTTTTATTTTAATTCACCTCCTCAAGGCCGAGAAGGTCACTACAGACGAGGAGGCTACTTATTTGTGGTTATAACCCTCTCTCAACTCTATAACTCCGAAACACGAACCTTAATGAACAAGGCCGCTGCGCGGAGAAACAAGTTGAGCGCGGTACTACTAGGGACGTGGTGGGGATCGAACTCGGAACCACTCGTTTATGAAGCGAGCGCTCTACCACTACACCACTACCGCATTGTGGATCAATTGGCAAAGCCATTCGATCCACAACTTGCCAACCATGAATAAGAATTCGGTGCAGGCTCTGTGGCATGTGGTACCATGGATTCACATATCGTTTAGCTGTTTGCAATAGAAAAAGGGGTGGATCCAGCATTTTTTGGTGTTTGAGAATTCGGTGCAGGCTCTGTGCCATGTGGTACCATGGATTGATATATCGTTCAGCTGTTTGCAATAGAAAAAGGGGTGGATCCAGCATTTTTTGGTGTTTGAGATAGCTAACTTCCAGACATGTAGCTAACTTCAAACATTTATATGTTTATAGTTATGTCAAATAAGGATGGTTTGCAAAAAATTGCGATGATTGGAGCCTGGGAACAAAAAAACCCCAAAATTTGAGACATACCTGTCCCAAACGTGAGAGCAACAAGTTGATAAATTATTTTCTATACTATTCTCAACAAGACTTATATTTATCAATAAATTTTAAATTTCATAGTAAAATATTTTAGCGCTCAAAAATTATGACCATATAAAAATTGTAACCCCCTCGGATTGAGGGGGATTCAAACTTTACATGGTCATAATTTTTGAACGCTGAAATATTTTACAATGAAATTTAAAATTTATTGATAAATATAAGTTTTGTTGAGAATATTACAAAAAATATTTTATCAACTTGTTGCTCTCCCGTTTGGGGCAGGTACGTCTCAAATTTTGGGGCTTTTTTGTTCCCAGACTCCAATCATCGCAATTTTTTGCAAACCATCCTTATTTGATATAAGTATAAACATATAAATGTTTGGAGTTTGCTCTATGTCTGGAAGTTATCTCAAACGCCAAAAAATGCTGGATCCGCCCTTGAATATTTTTGCAAGTGATAGCAAATAAAAATTAATTTAGCAAATATTAGCAGCTAAATTAAATATATTTTCATGATATGTATATAAAAGCTTTAAAATATGTATATAAAATAACAGGATAATATTACAGTTTCATAATATCTATAAAAAGGTTTAAAACCATTACGACATCAAAATTCTGATTTTGATTTTTATACTTTTGTCCAGTCAGTGGCCCACTGTGCAGTCTAGATATGTCTGCTTTTACTCTTTTTTTTTTTTGATACAGGAAGGTCCAAATAAAACTTCTTTGATTTCCGGCATGCTTTTTATTGTATTTTAACAAAAAAACATTACGGGGTTTGGGGATTTCTTAAAGATTAAATCTATAAGAACTCACCAAGAACACTGGATGACCTGAAAAGTGCAATTAATGAACAAACATCTTTGATTTCAAATGAAATGCTCCCAAAGTTTGATAGTTTTCTTGATAGACTTTGTTGTATTTGAAGGTAAACATTTGGAAAACTGCATACATTAAACCGCTTACTTTCCTCACAATAGCTATGTATTTTTCCTAAATATTTTAAAATTTTCCATTCAACAATAATATTTTGTTTTAGAAACTTTTATTTGGGTCACCCTGTACTATGTTTATGACTTCGTTGACACTATTCATACTTACATTCAAGATGTTTCATGATGGTTTCCTGAATGTCATCTCAGTATCTACTATTTTCAAAAGCTATTAAATTTTCATCATATAAGAATGAAACGAACTCGAAAAGCTCTTGGTTCTTTATTTAAAATATTTGTCTAATGCCGTAACTTAAATTTAAAAAAAAAAGTTTCTTATTGTGTTTATTAATATAACTTAAACTTATTAAAGCAATTTTTAAATTACTTTTGTAACATTTTATCTTTTATTGGCTCAAAAATGTTTTCATCTTTGATCTTGAAAATTTAAACTAATAAATATTATAAATATTATTTTTTTTAATTGTGATATTTTACATTTTGTTTCTTTTTTTCAAAGATTAATTTTTGTTTGTTTTTATTAATAACTGAACATCATGGTGTTTTACTTTTTTATTTAAATTTCTAATATAAACAGTTTGTTTTTTTTATTTTACTCTAATTTGCACAGCTCAGAAATTTTAAGTTTTAAGTTTACTATCCGAATACCCCAAAAATGTTAATAATTATAGTAAGTGGGACATCTGAACACTTTTCGTACTTAGAAAAATCTGGGAGGTATCACATTTTTAGAAAATTGTAAGAAATAGACTGTTAAATAAAAGTATGAAAAGGGGAACTAGCTCAATATTGAAACTTTGCCAAATATGCTTCTTTGAAATCGCTTAAAGTAAACCCAACAAATGTTTACCTTTTAAGGCTGGCACATATTTTTCTGAGAGTATTTCCAAAATTTTCAAAAAGGTAAATGAGCAGGTAGCTTCTTCCCTTCTTAAAGAAATTTATTCTGATCAAGATCAAAGTCTAGGAGCTCAAAAAATTCTCAGAACAGGTAAAATATTGTTAATTAAAAATTAGCTACGATATATATTCTTAAAATAACAGTTTACCTTATCATAAAATTTTATTCTTTATATAAACAGTTGTCTTATATTAAGGAAGTAAAAGTATTCATATTACACTTGGTACTCCAGAAAGTGATCAAAAAAAAGATTCCTTTCGATGAGGTAGAAGATTTGGCAAATAACTTACAACTTAGTCAGTTTAAGTCTAATGAAATATTAAAAACTTTAAGGAGAAGTGTTGTAAAGCTTGAGTTAAGCATGAAGAAAGCCCTGGATGAAAAAAGTAAACTACTTTTAAACACTTATGTCGCTGTATTATTATACTTTCAAGAAAAGGAAAAAGATAACGACTATACTTTAGTTAAGGGAGACGTAGCATATATTGGAAGATATTAGATTTTGTAATGAAATATCGAGGGCAGGTTCCACAAAACACATTTTTAAAGATGGATTTAGGTATTTATATTTTAATAATCATCTTTTTGAAAACATATTTTTGAAAATATCATTTTTACATATTTATATACAAATATGTATGTGTGTATATTTATAAATATATATTTATAGGAGGAGGATCATTAAAAGTAGTAGTAAATCTGTATGATCCAACCAAGGACAAGGCAGAAGATAGAAACTCCATAGGATCATACTCAGGGGCAATAACTTCACTTGTTTTAGCTTTATATGAAAGGGTGAGTAAGAGTCATTCTAACATGATAAGGATAGTGGAAAGATTGAAGTTACATGAATGCAAGTACTAATTGGTTTCTAACATGAAGTTAATCAATATATTGCAAGGAATTTTGGTATGTTGTTTTTAAATAATTTTCGGATTATAAGACATATGAGGCAAACACTATATTAGGAAAAGGACTTTTTTACGCAACAATATATTTATAAATTAAATTTATTTTAAAAAATTGTAGGCTCATGGAGAAAAGTATGCCTGTGCATGATGTAATTGTTCTTCTGAGCTATTTTCTGGGGAATTAAGAACATTTCAATCTTTGAATGATTACTATGAACTGGATTCGTCTGCAGGATCTCCGGTGAAAAAAATGAAGAAATATAAGAAATATAAATATAAGAAATATAAATAACTATATTGTAAATATTTTCAAAATATATCATTCATCACAAATTTATCATTAAAAAAAAAATAAAAACTTATTATTTTCATATATTTAGAATGTCATTAATCTTTGTCTGCTCAAGATAGAAGATAAGTCCCTAAGTTTAATAAGGGAAGTTCCATTACCAGAACTTTCCATTACACCTTTTAATAGGATTTATTAACCCTGTGGCAGAATTTATAATGTAGCGTTGGTCTGGATTTATAGATTGGGTCAAGAGCATTGGATGCCTTCAAAAAGGTTACCACGCAGGAACATTTGAAGGAAACACATGTAGAGAGATACTTAAAAGTTGCCTCTCTTGGAAACAATGAGAAAGTTTAATAAGATTTTCTTGGTATCTTTGGCTATAAACTTGACTCAAACTGTTCAATATTAATTGAAAGTTTTAGACAAAATTATACAGATGCGCAAGACTATTGCAGAAAGGTAATCGCTGTATTCTTTAATCTTTGTATTTGAAACCAAGTTATTGATAAACAATAACTTGGTTTCAAATAAAAAGGTTTGGAGTTTTGCAGTACAGCAACAAACATATAGAAAGAAGCAAAAGAGTTGCTTAAGTGTTCAGTTCAAATAGTTTATAAGTTATTAAACATACATCACTTGTGCATCAAAACACAAGCGTTATTGAAACCTTAAGTTAAAAACATTTTAAATTCATTCAAAAAGACAATAAAAATACATTAGTATAAACGATTTTAAAATATTTTATTTAGTATTTATTCTATTGTTGTTGTTTATATGTTAGGTTACACAGGTCTGCGGCATAAAAATTGTTTCAAATTTAATAAGTGATTTTTATAGCATTTTCAACGCTGATTTCGGGAAAAATAGTGAAAAAATTCCATCACGTACAGTTATTTCACAAACGGCTTGTCTAGTTTTAGCTTTTTTGATATTTTTTATAAATAGTTGAGTACTTTAGTAAGTTTGAATTTCGGTTTTTAAGCTCTCCACAACTTGTACTTATTTAGCAATAAGTACAAGTTGTTTTAGAGGATGTTTAAGTTCACAACTACACAGATTGCGTCTGCTACATTTGTGGTAATTATGCCATTAAAAACAAAGAAACATCTCCAATTTTGTTGAAAAGATATATTTTGCCTATTTTGGTGTAAGGTTAGGCAATCAAAATAAGTTTTAAGGTAAAAAGCAGTCCTTACGTTACGAAATACTAATGGTTTGGAGGGAGCCCAAAAATCATAGTGATGACTGTTATTTTTGTTCTTGCAACCTACAAGGTTTCAATTTGAAAAACAAAATAGATATTTCTTACCCTAACATTCAATCAGCCATTTGCTCTACTCCTCATGGACCTGGAGTACCAATACCCTCTCCTTCAGATTCTTTGGATGATATTTTAGATGATCACGAGACATTGGCTCAGCAAGGTGATAGTAAAGAAAAGAGTGATTGCTACAATCCTGGTTAGAGACCTACAATTTAGTTAGAGACCTAGGTCTTCCTAAAGACTTGGCAGAAGTTTTAGGATATAGATTGAAAGGTAAAAATATGTTGGCTCCGGGTACATCCTTTTCTTGGTATTGATTAAGGGAAAAGGAATTTGTATCTTTCTTCTCTCAAGAAGGTAACCTGGTATTTTGCAGTGATGTTCCTGGACTTACGGCATGTTTTAAAATAGAATATGTTTCTGATGAGTGGAGACTTTTTATTGATTCATCAAAAAAAAGCCTTAAAGCAGTACTTCTGCACATTGGCAATAAATATGCTTCTATGCCAGTTGGACACTCGGTGCACTTAATAGAATGTTACAAAAACTGGTTTTAAACAAACTCAGCTACTCAGACCACAAATGGACACTGTGCGGAGCTATACAAAGTTCAATTGCTTTTTCTGTGAATGAGACAGTCGAGACAGAAAGCAATACAACATACAAAAAGTTTGGCCCTTGAGAAAAACCTTAGATGTTGGGGTTAAAAATGTTGAGAGAAAAAGCCTTGTAAATCCCAAAAAAGTGTTACTTCCACCACTTCACATTAAATTAATGAAACAATTTGTTAAAGCATTGTCAAAAGAAGGGGAGACTTTCAAATTTCTTTGTGGGCAGTTTCCTGGTTTATCCGAGGCAAAGCTAAAGGAAGGAATCTTTGTCGGACCAGCAATTAGACATTAGAAAACTTATGAGAGATCCTAATTTTGTGGACAAAATGAAAACAAAAGAAAAGGCAGCAGACATGCTCGACAACTTTAAGAAGCTGGGCTGTAACATGAGCATTAAAGTTCATTTTTTCCATTCACATCTTGATTACTTCCCTGCAAACCTTAGTGATGTAAGTGAAGAGCAAGGCAAAAATTTCACCAAGACATTAAAAAAATGGAAAGAAGATATCAAGGAAAATGGAACGTCAACATAATAGCGGACTAGTGCTGAATGTTGAAGAGAAATAATACTGAACGACTCCACAGCCGAAAAAGCAATAAAATAATCTTCGACAGAAAGCAAAAACGTTATTATAAAGACTTAAGCTGGAATGAAATAAGCTGAAAGAGAAATGTAAGTGTTCTTGAAATATAGTTTAGAAGATGATTTATGCATAAAATAAAATTTATAACATTTAAAAAATGCGGAAAATTGGTTGAACTTGGTTATTTTACCCAAAAATAATCCCATATTTGTGACGTGATAGAAAGAAATGGATTGCATTTTTGAAATCAGCGCTGAGTAAAAAAATAAAAAACAGTTATCAAATTTTAAACAAATTTTAAAAAATATTTTTTTGCACACCTGTGTTATTAGCAAACTATGCATACAATAATACTATTCTACTAAATTACTTATTAATATGTTCTACTTTACTAATTATATTATGTTCCTAAACTAATTTCAAGTCTATTTGAACTTTTCTCGCCAACTTAAGGCAGTCTAACGATGTTGATGAGTAAATACAAAATTAAAAAAGCATAAAAAGTTGGAACCAATTTGGGTTGTGGAGTCGAAGTCGGAGTCGAAGAAATTTATTTGCGATCGATGCGGCTTTTTTGACTTATTTTTCTGGCTTAAGATCTTGACTTATTGTGATTACAAGGTCTATATAAACAAAATCACGACTCCGACTCCAATAGTAAAAATTCTCGGTATTGCACGTGCATCTACAAAATATTCAATTAACCTTATATTCATACTAAACCTCAAAAAACTTTTCATTAATTTGTAAAAAAAAAAAAACTTTAACTTATCGCGTAATATAAATCAAAGAAATTTTCAAAAATTTTGCTTTGGAATCGGAGTTGGAGTCGGAGTCAGAGTCGTACTCTAAAAGTTTCAACGACTGGAGTCGAAGCCGGTACTTTTTTTTACGACTCCACACCCCTGGTAGGAATATAAAGTTATTTTATGTTTACTTTACTATTCTGTCAGTATTTAGTTTTTAAATACAAAAAAATGACTTTTAAGCAGACTTTCAACGTCAATTTTCTAAAAATGTGTGACCTCACAGATTTAATTAAAATATGAAAATGAAATGCCCAGATGTCCCACTTACTATAATTATTAACATTTTTGGGGTACTCCGATGGTAAACTTAAACCTTAAATTTCTAAGCTGTGTTTGTTCTCTTTGATGCACAGTAGGCCACTGACTGGACAAAAGTATAAAAATCAAAATCAGAATTTTGATGTCGTAATGGTTTTAAACCTTTTTATAGATATTATGAAACAATTTCAAACCTTTTATATACATCTAAAATTTTAATGAATAGACTAATTATGTGGTTAAAGTATATGCAAACGTAAATTAGAAAAAAAAATATTATAAAGCAAAAAATGTTGTATACAAAATCTATGGTAATAATGTAACACTGTATTAAATATTGCGCATTGAAAATTATTTTATTGTTGAACTGTCTATTTTCTGCATTTTAAGAGTTGTTAGATTAAAATAGGTAAAAAAAAAATAAGTTATAATAATTTTAAATACTTCATTAAAAAAATATTTGAAGTGTGTTTTTTGGTTTAAAAAATACAAAAAATAGAAGATCTTGTAGTATCCTGTTATTTTATATACATATTTTGAAGCTTTTATATACATATCATGAAAATATATTTAATTTAGCTGCTAATATTTGCTAAATTAATTTTTATTTGCTATCACTTGCAAAAATATTCAAGGGCGGATCCAGCATTTTTTGGCGTTTGAGATAGCTAACTTCCAGACATAGAGCAAACTCCAAACATTTATATGTTTATACTTATATCAAATAAGGATGGTTTGCAAAAAATTGCGATGATTGGAGTCTGGGAACAAAAAAGCCCCAAAATTTGAGACGTACCTGCCCCAAACGGGAGAGCAACAAGTTGATAAAATATTTTTTGTAATATTCTCAACAAAACTTATATTTATCAATAAATTTTAAATTTCATTGTAAAATATTTCAGCGTTCAAAAATTATGACCATGTAAAGTTTGAATCCCCCTCAATCCGAGGGGGTTACAATTTTTATATGGTCATAATTTTTGAGCGCTAAAATATTTTACTATGAAATTTAAAATTTATTGATAAATATAAGTCTTGTTGAGAATAGTATAGAAAATAATTTATCAACTTGTTGCTCTCACGTTTGGGACAGGTATGTCTCAAATTTTGGGGGTTTTTTTGTTCCCAGGCTCCAATCATCGCAATTTTTTGCAAACCATCCTTATTTGACATAACTATAAACATATAAATGTTTGAAGTTAGCTACATGTCTGGAAGTTAGCTATCTCAAACACCAAAAAATGCTGGATCCACCCCTTTTTCTATTGCAAACAGCTGAACGATATATCAATCCATGGTACCACATGGCACAGAGCCTGCACCGAATTCTCAAACACCAAAAAATGCTGGATCCACCCCTTTTTCTATTGCAAACAGCTAAACGATATGTGAATCCATGGTACCACATGCCACAGAGCCTGCACCGAATTCTTATTCATGGTTGGCAAGTTGTGGATCGAATGGCTTTGCCAATTGATCCACAATGCGGTAGTGGTGTAGTGGTAGAGCGCTCGCTTCATAAACGAGTGGTTCCGAGTTCGATCCCCACCACGTCCCTAGTAGTACCGCGCTCAACTTGTTTCTCCGCGCAGCGGCCTTGTTCATTAAGGTTCGTGTTTCGGAGTTATAGAGTTGAGAGAGGGTTATAACCACAAATAAGTAGCCTCCTCGTCTGTAGTGACCTTCTCGGCCTTGAGGAGGTGAATTAAAATAAAAAATAAAATAAAAAAAATTGGCATGCTCAGTGAAGAGGCACAAGAAGCACGTAACAAGGACTTCAAGAAGTTCCGGGAGTCTTTTTCAAGAAAGTGCTCCCGTTCTAAAACAAATGATGACTTGTTAAGGAGATTGATGTGTTCATCTGATCCAATTATCAGTAATTTGAGAACACCACATCATCCAAAGAAGAAAGACTTTCCAGATGGAGTGCTAGAGCTACTAAAAGAAGTACCACTTAAAGATTTTGTGTAAATATATTATATTATTGCATTTTTACTGCAATGTTACTTAAATTGTGTTTCTGTTTTCATTTTTTCTGCTTATCTGTTTACTATATTTTTATTGCTACAAATTAACGATGTTATAACGATATTTTGTTTACCCCATTGTAACTAAGGATATTGTAACTAAGCAATATAAATATCCGTAGCAACAAAATAAAAAAATAGCACCTTCATAAAAAACGCACACATCATATTAGTACTCATGCCAAATATAGTGAATATAGCACTCGTAAAATATCTGCAAATACCAAAAATAGGTTGTTGCTAAGCAAAATAAAGGTATCCATAGCAACAAAATAAAAAAAAACACCTTCATAAAAAGTGCAGACATCATATTAGTACCCATGCTAATTTTAGTAAATACAGCATTCGTTAAATATCTGGAAATCCCAAAAATAGGTTGTTGCTAAGCAAAATAAAGGTATCCATAGCAACAAAATAAAAAAAAAAACACCTTCATAAAAAGGGCAGACATCATATTAGTACTCGTGCTAATTTTAGTGATTATAGCCCTAGTATTAAATTAGTTATGAATTTTGTCCAATAAAAGTGAATTCTGGCCCACTGTGTGATGCTTAGGTTTTCTTCTTTTTTACAAAACGTTTCAAGTAAGATTTATTTCATTTTCCACTGTAAAGTTGTTATAAATTAGCATTTTTTGATTGTTGGATATTTCTTTAAAATTTTTTAAATGCGTAAAATAATTGAATCTTAAGTCCATCATTAATAACGGACCTAATTCAATTACTTCACGCATTTTTTTAATGCATTAATTTAATTTTCTTTTTTTTTTTTTTATGAGCATTAGGTTTATTCTGATTCGGGTTATTACTTTACAAAATTTAAAACTATCTTATGAATTGTAAAGAAAAATTGTCACAAGTTAAATAATAGCCTAACGCAAATCTTATTCTTTTTTGATTGCTTTTTTAACTGATACAAATTTAACCTATCTAGTAATCATTAAGACTATTTTTTACAGCAACTGAACAATAAGGTCTACACAAAACCTGCATATATACAGAATTGTTGATGTTAAATACTAATCATAAATTTCTTTATTTATATTTATCTAAATATATGTTTAACTTTTTAGAAAAGATGCCAATAAAAAAATAAAATTTAATTTAAACTTAATATCATACATCAATTAACGACAATAAATTAATAATTTCTTAAATTTAATAAATTTTAAAGTTACTTATAAAACCATAAAAATTATTTTTAAATGATAAACATGATGTTATATGTGTAATTTTTTCAGCGTATTTTATAAAGTAACAAAACATACTGATAAATATTTTTTGATGTAATTAAATTACTTATCCGTGAATGAAATTAAACTTTTTAAAATAAAATTGGAAAAAAAAAGCGACTACTTTAAATTTTCTTTGAATGTTATCAAAAAGAAACTTATATGGATAGATATATCAACCTACCTAGATACTAGATAATAGTTAGATATATCAACCTAAATCATCCTTTATCTATATCATCCTATATACAAAAAAACTTAAATTTTGGGAGCAAAGTGACTGGGGGGCAATTCTATAAATCACTTATAAGAAAAAGAAAAAACTCACCCTATAACGAAATTATATGATTTATAAGTAATAGCTTTTCAAAAAACAAAATGTCGTCAACACATAAATAAAAATTATTTATTATTATGATATTCTTTTCTAAAAAGGTTGGTTTTAATTTGTCAACACCTTCATAAAATCATTTTGGGTGTTTTTCGATGAAATTTTTAAGGTGGTAGTATACTATTAAAAAAAAAATCTTGCATTTCAAGTTTTTTTCAATTTTTAATAGTCATAACATAATATGTTATGTTAACATAATATGTAATATGTTATAACATATTATCTAAGATGTTGATATATTAAATTATATGATTAAAATAAAAGAAAAAATTTTAGACATTCAAAAATTGAATTAGGCTATGCGCATAATTATTGATAGACAAAAGCCTAAAAATGAATAACTGGCGACAGAGTTTTTTCAGCAACCGTAAATAAATTTGAACTGAAATTTTGGCTTTTGATACGTTACTTATGCAATTACAACATATATTAAACGTTTTCTACGTCGCTAGGCTACAAATAATGATTTTGAGAAAAACTCAATTTAAATTTAAAAAAAAAAAAAAAATTGTTCAAAACTCCACACTTCCAAAAACTGCAACTTCTAATGTTTCGTTTTGATCACAAAAACCTTTTTGCATAGCTCTTAGTTTCTTGCGTCTTAATTTCACTATACTTATGCATTTTTTTTCTGTATTGGAAATGCGTATAGAGTCACTTGTAACACAAAAGTAATGTAGATACCAACCTACTGTTATTTCAAGCTTATCAAACAACGTCTTTTTTACCGTGCAAACTTTTATCTAAAAAAATATCATTTCCGAGGTCTAAAACTATTAATTTTATAAAATCTCGAACAGAAGCAGGAATATAAATATTTTCTTTGTATATATTCTTTCAAGAATCCTTTGTGCGCAAACAAAATTGATGGCGTGTTTCATTGTCATAACTTTCGGAAGAGTAAAAAAGAACACCTCCTGAAAATTTTTTTTTGATTGCATATAAACTACCAATGTTCGGACTAATTGCTTTACCATAGTAACCTTGAAATTTGTTGATAACATTTTCTGTCAAACGACCTGCTCCTCCTAACTTTTTACCATCACTTAAAATTTCTTTGCTGCTTTTTTATGTTTCTTAAACGCATGCCAACTCATTTTTGAATGACCAATGCACTATGCTTTTTTAATTTCTATATTATGTCCATAAGGTTTAGCAACAACAACACTGGTATAAGAATTACTATCCCCTCACCAAGATATGTAGTATGGCTTATATTTTTTTCTTTTCAGAACGATGAAAAAGTTTTAAAACACCAATTGATTCCATAGCAGATGATTATCCAGTACGATTAATTTTACAATTTTGGTAATGTGATGACTGTAAACTTTTATATTAAACTGGATATGCCAATTTTTTTAACTTCCATATTGAACATAATTTACATATGTTTGTTTCATTTGAATGTCTATAAATTTACCACTTTCAACTGAAATTGCAGAAACAACTCCGTTATTCGAAATAAAACCACGTTTTTGCCACATAGCATCAAAGCTACACAAAATGTCTATTGATGTTTCACCTGAAGGGTTTAAATCATCAGCAGCATTTTTCTTGTTCTTCTAAACTTTGATAAACATAAAACAGGTTATGTAAAAAGTTATTGAAGCTTTTTTGTTCTTAGGTGGTTTCATATTTCTTATTCCACAAAATTTTTCTAATGACGATAAGCCTTTACCCATTTCACGAAAAGCCAAAAAAAACACGTGTGTTAATATCAAATGGTTTATCCACTACATTTGCTTTTACTAAGCTATTGTTGTTTGATTAAAATTTTTTTTACAAAATGTAGCAGATAAAAAAAACTCAGTTTTCCAATTGCAACTGTTACAACAAATTTTTAAACCAATACTTAAACCATACTTTTTAAATCAAACATTAAATAAACTCATACAAATTTAGATATTTCATTAGCAATATTCATTAGCAATATAGTTCACAACATAATTAAAATTTTTATTTTGAAAATCTTGAAAATCTCTATCAGCTGTATTTAATTTTTTTGAAGAAGCAGAATGTATAGCAGATTCAAAAAAGGATAAAGTTTTCCTTTCTGAAGAATGAATCTTTGTATATGTGTTTCCACAAAACGTTACTTTTTTATTATTGTATATTCTGTTTCATAATTGTTTTCTCTATTATCTTCCTATATCATTTTTATTTTAAAAAGATACTATAGAACAAAATATCAAAAAGCAAATTACGTCAGTAAAGCATCATAATTAACAGTTTTTCATGGCTTTTTTATGGTTTAACTTGTTACTGAAGCGTATAAAACAGAATAAACATAGAGAAAAGATAAAATCATTTTATACCGATACATTCTAAACAAGTTTTAACATGTGAAGTTTTTTTTTATTTAATTGAATCAAATCAATATAATAAAAAATTCGAAATCTGTAATGATAATCATCGCAGATTTCAAACTTTTGGTTAAATAAATGTAAAAATATTTTTTTTTACTGTTGTTGGTGCGCTACCACCAATTTACACACTTTTTTACGATTTTTTTTTCTGTCACGTAAATTAATCTGATTTACAAGGTTATTTATTCTTATATGCGCATTTATTCATTCTTATATGGAACATGAAAAACCATTTGTTTTTAGTGCACAAAATTGTCACTGATAAAATCTCTACTGAAGAAAAAAATAACAATATATTAAGAAATTGGTGCAGCGCAAGTGAGTCTGCGTCAAAAGTAAAGTTTGATATTACTCGTGACATTGCACTTTGGTTTTGCAGTCAAGAACAGTGTAAAGAATGTTTTAAAATACTCAAATGCTGCTTCCTTACTTTTTGATGGCTGGACAGATAAATACAAAAGACTATCATTTATTGGTGTAAAGTGTTCAGTAATAACAAGTGAATGGAATAGAAAATTTTCACTTTATCTTGTGCACCACTGGAAAACCACACAGCAGAAATTATTGCAGATTTTATTAGAAGGATGTTATTAAAAATATGTTTAGCAAACAGTATGAGGAGTTACGTTTGCATAATGTTCATGATGGTGCTGCAAACATGATGAAGACTTCTAGACTATTGGGTAGTGAAGAACCTCAACATTGCTTAGCTCATGTGCTAAATTTACTTGGCTTTCTGATGGTCTAAACAAATGTTCTGAAGTCCTAATATTACTTAAGAAATGTAGAAATATTGTTACATGTTTGAGCTTCAAATCAACTTTTCTTATTAATGAATTTTTGTGTACAAATAATGATGTAGATCTTTATGATAAATTAAGAAAAATTGCAGAAGTGAAAGAACTTTTTAACCTTGATGAACAATTCCCAATTCAAGCAAATCAAGCAAGCCCAAATGACAATCCTATCATCTCGAATAGTGAAGACAAATGTCAAGAAAAAGATTTATTTATAGAAAACTCAAGGTACAAATCGAAACTTAAAACTCCAAGTATGTAGTCGGCGGAACAGTGCACTATTTATGATAGAGTCTATTGATCAGCTTTATAATGGTGTAAAAAAACTTTTAAAAATAATTGGCAAAAGAGAATTGTGTCTCATTGAGTTTGAGCTAGAATTATTAAAGGAGCTTGTTAAGTTCCTGAAACTTTTTCAAAATTTGACAGAAGTTGTGAGTGGGGGAAACTCTCTCTCTCTATTCTGCCATTGGTCAAACATAAAATTGCATCGCTTCTCAAGGTGTGTAAAGATGACTTACATGTTATAAAAAGCTAAAAATGGCTTGTAGCTCAAAATTAGAACAGCGTCTAAAACTGTCACAAACAGCCAAATTATCATCTTTGTTAGATCCAGGTGTTAATTCTATCTTTCCATATAATTAAGCAGTTAATATACTATTAGAGACTTTATCAAGTTTTACAGAAAGTTTAAATTCACATGCAGCAGTTAGCAATGTAACTTATAACAATGACAATAAACTATTGAAAGATGGTAAGCTAGAAATAAATAAAGTATGATATAAATAAAATAAAAACTATAAATGTTAAAAAACTAATTTAGTAAGTTGTATGGCATGTTAAATTATAGTACTACAAATAAGTATCTATACTATAGCTAGTTGCATATAGTTTTTAAATTTTAGTATTAAATGTTTGTATTGGATTATTTGCATGGTTGATTTACGTTAGTTATTTTGTAGAAAATTATCCTACTGCAAAGAAAATACTGCTATAAGAAATTAAAGCTGCGCTTCCAAACTATGATCAAAATGGCCATCAAAGTTTAGCCAGGGAAGTCAATAATCATATTATTTGTCTACCAACAGATGAGGAAGAAAAATACCCTGTAGAGTTTTAGAAAAACAATCATAAAAAGTTTCCCCATATGGCATGTTTAGCAAGTGAATATTTATGCATTGCATTAAGCAGTGTAGCAGTAGAATGCGTGTTTTACACAGCTGGATTAATTGTCAATTTTCGAAGAAGTTTACTAGACCCAACTAATATGAACATGATTATTTTTATACATGATAGCATTGGTTCATTGTAAATTAATTAGGGTTGTGATATAAATTTAATAATTATAATAATAGTTCCAAATAATACATGTTATTTTTCTATATTCAGCCGGTTAGCCAGCTTCTTTTTTTATTATATAGCCGCCACTAGGTTTACAACCGGCTAGCTGGCTATCCAGCTACTTTTATTAGCGAGCCAGCCATGTGTCCTATTTACTGACGGCTGACAAGTCTACATACACGCCACAGCTTATAACAATAGAAGAATTTCTTTAATGTATACTTACAAACAGGAAGAAGGGCCTCGAAATACGAATGGGCTAATCAGGAAACTTAAAAGTATTATGGATACTACAGTTTAACTTAATTTCATTTTACAACTATATGTGTAGTTACATAGATCCAGCGCTGGCTCGGCAACCATGTTTTAAATAAATAGCAGTGGCAACAACCTAATTTATATTTTAAATATATCTATATAAAACATAAATATCTATTTGTTTATATAAAATTATTTTAGAGATTTTATTGGTGGTTGACTCGCATATAAAACTGCCGTGGCGCAGTGGTAGCGCACTTGTCTCAGACATAAAGGATCTGTGGTTCAAATCCCACCTCTGAGCAAGTTTTGCGAAATCGGGTAGGAAAGAGGCGTAAACTTCCTATTAAATGCTCATCCGCGGTGCTCTGAGATAAGACCGTAAGGACTTCTTGGGGCACCGAAAAAAAAAAAAAAAAAAAAAAGTATAAATTATTCATATAAGTATGAATAAACACGCATATAAGAATGAATAAATGCACATATAAGAATGAATAAACACGCATATAACAATGAATAGACGCGCATATAAAAATGAATAACCCTGTAGTATCAAATAGGAGTAAGGTTGTGTTATAGTTTTAAAAAGTAATTTAGATTTAAAATAAATAAACTTTATGCAATTTAACTTTATTAAAAATTTATTTCTTATATAAAAATTCTAATTAAAAAAATAATAATTTTATATCATGAAAAAATATTTATAAAAACAATAATAAAATCACTCTAAAATAAAAACATATTAACAGTTTTTTTTATCTCTTTAAAAAAATAAAATATATAACAATATATATAGATATTTATTATAATCATCTGTAACATTTATAAAAATAAATTTTTTCTTAAAAAGTATTTTCAATAAAAAAAAATGCATAAAAATTAACAGTAAAATAAATTTACTTTTAAAAGCATGATACTCTAAAAAATTAAAAAAAGCATTAAAATCTTAAAAACTAAAAAAATCAATAAAATCTGATAAAAAATTAAAAAACTAAAAAACAAAACCACTGCTTTTTCTATAAAAAAGATATAGAATTTTTTTCTTTTTGAATTGTTCATGTAAAATTTGAATAATCGGAAAATGTTTCCAAATAATGTTTCAACAGCTTGTAAACAAACTCATATTGAGGCTAAAAATGAAATTTTTTGCATGTAAATTATTTTTAAAAATAAAAAAAGCTAACTTATTTCTAAAATATTAAAAAAAATTTCTTATTAAATTACACAAACTTACCAAAGTCTGAACAAAACTAGGGTGTGATAATTGAGCTCGTCGCACCAACTGAAATATATCAACCTGTCCTTCGATTTGCAACTGCTCAATCGCATTAAAGCATGAAATAAAAATACTTGAACGACTTAAAACGTTGCTAAAGTAATAATATAACATTAAAAACAATATAT
Source organism: Hydra vulgaris (assembly GCF_022113875.1). NCBI lineage: Eukaryota > Metazoa > Cnidaria > Hydrozoa > Anthoathecata > Hydridae > Hydra > Hydra vulgaris. The sequence continues at coordinate 15,514,265 of NC_061157.1, read as the reverse complement.
ACATACATGCATATATATATATATATATATATATATATATATATATATATATATATATATATATATATATATATATATATGAATAAATAAATAAATATATATATGAACTATATATATATATATATATATATATATATATATATATATATATATATATATATATATATATATATATATATATATATATATATATATATATATATATATATATATATATATATATATATATATATGAATTATATATATATATATATATATGAATTATATATATATATATATATATATATATATATATATATATTTATATATATTGATTGTTTACGTATTATATAAAATAATACAAAACTCTTGTACGAAAAACAGTTCTCGATATTATGATAATAGAGCAATATATATATATATATTTTATTTAAATGAAGAAAAACAACATTTTAATAGTACTTAAAGTTTCGTGCCTTTCGGCAATCATCAGCTATTAATTACAAATTAAAAACGTAAATTAACGTTTAAAAAACAAATCAAAATTTTACGGTAAAACGAGTTCTGAGGTAATTTGAAAAGGCGCAATCAATCTCCAGTATCAAAGAAGATAACAGGAATTTATTTAAATGTCGACATTTAGATAATATTTCGTCTTTTTTATTGAGCAGGATGTTTCCATTAAAAGATAAAACTTCTAATTTCTCATAAAGACAAAGTTTGCAGGTTTTTGTTTCTGGTTTGTAAGCTTCACAGCGTTTAATAATTTTCCACTTTATAATAGGTGTTGTACCTTTTTCTTTTAAACTCCAAATTTATTTTGAAAGTTCAGTATCATTTTTATATTTGATCGCATTAAAAGACTTTAAATGATTTGTGTACCTGAGCTTGAATGGTGTCTCACTGATACCAAAATATACTTTTTCCTTAGGATCTGGATCATCAGAACTCACAGTGGCTTGGTAAACAATATTACTTACTAAACATTGGTTGCTTAATAGACAAGCGGTTTTAGTAATACAGTTGCATGTTTTTGTAGTTATATTTCTTTTATTTTGTAAAATCTTGTGGTTGTGTGAACTAATGATAGATTTAATATTTTGCATGCAGCTATAACTAAACTTGAAGTACTATTATAATGTTGTTTTTCTTCATTTAAATAATATATATATATATATATATATATATATATATATATATATATATATATATATATATATAATATATATATATATATATATATATATATATATATATATATATATCTCATAGAAAAAGAACAAAACTAAAGTCGTATGCTTTACTTGCCCACAATGAACACTCACCCCTATAAATATGTTAAACATGGAGACCTTACTTCCCCCCCCCCCCTTACATACACAAATACACAGACCAGGGCCGGATTAAACGAGGAGGGGGGGGGGCAATCGGGGTGCTAGCCCGGGGCCCCCACAAATTGTGAAAAAAAAAAATTCAATGACATGCCTTAAACAAGGGTAACGATAAAAATAGAGGTATAAATTATTATATTTAATAGAAAGTATATGTAAACTTTGTATTTTAGAGATCACTTATATTTAATATATATATATTAGGTATATTAGCCGAATTCATATCGCGCAGTTTGTAGGGAAAAAAATAAAAATGGTAGTAAATAAATAACGTTTAACTTTCGCAAAGTCTATTTGTTTCAATGTAAATGGCTTTGTTTGTATCAAATGTTAATCTATTTTATTAAAAATAGTGGTTTAAGTTGAAATTTGTGTCATTTTAGAAAAATTTGATTTAAATTTTTGAAAAATCTTTTTTTAAATGTAAATGGTTTTGTTTACATTAAATGTTAAATTTATTTTATCAAAAATTTTTGTTTACTTTTTAAGTTATATAAGGTCAAAAAAGATCTAATCTTTGAATAAAGTGAAATGTGTACTGTGGCTCAAAGAAACTAGTAAATTAGTACGCATTTAATAGCTTTTATAAGTTATATTCCATATAAAAAGTTCAACATTTGGGTCAAACTTCTGTTGGATAGCATTTATTTTCAAATATACATTAGGAGAAGCTTTAGCATTAGCAGATCATCAACATTTTAAACAATAATACAAAAAAATCTCAAAAAAAGACTTTGGCTTTAAAAGTCATATAGGGTTTAGGGATAGAGTCAGAAAGGGCATATAGGGTTATGAAATTGTCATATCCCTAATATATATATATATATATATATATATATATATATATATATATATATATATATATATATATATATATAATTTACATATTAAGTTATAGTAGTAACATTTAACACTAAAATTTAATCTTTTTTAGAAAAATAATGTCTGACAGACATAAATCTTTTCGCAACCTTTTACCTTTTTTAGTAAACGAGATGGAGATTTAGATTCTTCAAAGTCACTACCTTGCACTTCAGCTATACTACCACCAGTTGAGGAGTTTCTATCGCAAGACATTAGTGACAATCAAACAACAGCAGAAGCAGATGAGCAACAGGAAGCAACAGTAGCTATGATGGCAAAAGGTGTAACAATTGAACATGAACATGCCTCTATGCTTGGATTTGGGAATGATATTGGTTTGTGGCCAGAATTAGCTTCAACAAATATGATAACATTTTGGGCAGAGAAGGGACCTACCTCATTGATGCAAAATTTTGATCAAGATACCCTAAGGAAATATTCAATATCACAGAAACAGGAAAAACCTGATGGCTCAACCTTTTTTCGGAAATGTACCCCAAATTTGTTTCTACGAAAAACAACAAATAGTGAAACATGTCAACGTAATTGGTTGTGCTTTTCCTCACACACAGGAAAAGTATACTGCTTTATCTGCAAATTGACTGGGTCCAAAAATATCACTACTAATTTTTCAAGTTCTGGTTTTTGCTATTGGAAACATGCCTCAGTGCGTGTCAGTGAGCATGAATCATCTAAAGGATATCTGGAAGCATAATTTTGGCACAACGTGGCAAAAAGTCTGGAGGAATTTACAATGAGCTAGCAAAGCAGGAATCTGAAATATGTGTGTACTGGAATCAAATACTGCAACGTGTAATAAGTACTATAAAGTTCATTGCAGAACGAGGGTTAGCTTTTCGAGGTGATAATGAAATTGTTGGATCACCACACAATAGGAATTATCTAGGAATTTTAGAACTGCTGAGTGAATATGACACTTTTCTTGCTGCTCACATTAAGATGCATGCAAATAAAGGAAGAGGCCATACTAGCTATCTGTCTTCCACTATTTGATGGGCTCACAAGTTTTATAGCACATTTTCTGTTCTATTAAAAAATCAAAGTATTTCTCAGTATCTGTCGATTCTACACCAGATGAGGCTCATATTGATCAGTTAACTATTACAATTCGTTACATGGATATGAAAAAGTTAATACCGAATGAGAGATTCCTAACTTTTATCCCTAATACAGGTCACACTAGTAGTGAAATGACAGAGGCATTATTGAAATATCTGGAATCCAATGGAATTAATTTACATGACTGTCGAGGTCAATCATATGACAATGCTGCCAACATGAGTGGTAAATATTGCGGAATGCAATCTTTGATAAAGGAACAAAATGACCTATGCATTTATGTCTTATGTTGTGCACATTCGCTGAATTTAGTTGGTAAGGCAGCAGCAAATACATGTTCTGCAGCAGTGAAATTCTTTGACTTTGTTCAAAAAGTGCATGTCTTTTTCACAGCATCACTTTCACGTTACCAAATCCTAACAGAATGCACTGTCTAGCTCTCAAGAAAAGACAAACAAGAAAAAACTGCTGACACCTAAAGGGTTGAGTGATACTTGTTGGTCATGCAGACATAATGCAGTTAAGGCACTTGTTGTTGGATATGACAAGTTTAAGGTGGCTTTGGAAAAAATTTCTATTTACAAGGAGGAAAAGGATATTGTTCGCAATGCTGCTGGTTTTCACAAACAAATGTGCAAGATCGGAATTGCGCTATATTTATTGTTTTGGAATAAGATATTGGAGCGATTCAATGCCACAAACAAGAAACTCCAGAGTCCTGAAATGGTATTGCAGTCTGCAGTAGATGCCCTTATTTCACTGAAAACATTCGTGGAATCAAAACGAGAATGTTTTGCTCAATATGAAGAATGTGCAAAAAAATTATCTGGTTTAACTGAATATTCCCAAGCTCAACGTCGCCAGTGGAATAGAAATATTCGCCTCAATCCGTTGGGTTATAAAACTGGAGATGAAGTTCAGCAATCCCCAAGTGATCAGTTTCGTCCCAGTTTTATCCCAGTTTATCAGTTTTATCCCAGTTTATCAAGTTTTATCCCAGTGATTGACCAATTTAATGTCTCACTTACAGACAGAATAAATGCTTACAAGAATGTATGTGAATATTTTGGCTTTCAGAATCGCCTTGATGAAATGGAACCAAATGAAATAATGATGTCTGCAAACAATTTAGTTAACAAGTACAAGAAAGTCTTGAAGAAAGTCTCGGAAATGAGCTTGTTCAATTTTCAGCCCTTCTAAAGCTTTATATGGATGACTATGATGCTAATGCAAATGTACCCAAAAAACTTTTCTTTTACAAAATTTTAAATGCGAATAACTTCATCTCAAGTTTTCGAAATGTAGAAATCCTATTAAGGATGTACTTGGTCCTAATGGTCTCTAATTGTTCAAGAGAACAATCGTTTTCCAAATTGAAACTTATCAAAAACAGACTAAGGACCAATATGAGCCAAAATCGATTTACTTATTTGACACTAATGAGCATAGAATCCGATTTACTACGGGAGATTAATTTCTCAGATATTGTGAAAACATTTGTTTTGCAAAAAGCTAGAAAGGCTTACATTGCTTTATAATCTTACAAATTTTTACAAAGTTAAACAAAATACATTTTTATATCATTATATGTTTCATGTCTATTGATTGTTTTTATTTGTCCATACATTGCTTTAGCATTACTCTCGAGTGCTGAATACAACGGGGGGTGGGAATAAACAGGTGGGTGGAAATTTTAGTCAAAATCTAATAAACAGGGAGGGGGGGGGCATGTTCAATGCCTCCCTGTTTATTTGGCATGCAAATTATGCATGTTCAAGTCTAATGCGCATTTTCTAACTGCTGTTAGGGTAGGGTTAGGCTGTTTTATCATAATTTTAATAGGATTTAATATGCTGATATAAGTTTTATACTTTGCAAAGTATAAAACTTATATTCAGCATATTAAATCCTATAATTAAAACCAAAGCTTTGTTGAGAAATAAACAAAAAGTTCATTTTTAGCAAATCGAGATTTAATAGGTCGACAATTTGTAAAACCTCTTTACACTGAAAGATTTTGTTTTTATCAGTGACTGAAAATTATTTTCAAATTTTTAATGCCAATTTTCACTGAATTTTTTTTTTTACTTTTGAGATATATAATTTTTTTGTTGATAACAAGTAAAAGTTAATAAATGGGGAAGGAGGGGGGGGTCTTAATAGGGTGGGTGGGAAAAATATCCAAAAATTAATAAACGGGGGAGGGGGGCAGGACGTTTATTAGGAACTCAAGAGTACCCCTAATTTATATGATGGTCAAACCTTATGCGGAGTTACTTTAGATTTTAACACATTACATTACAATACAATGTTGGTACTGGTAAACGGTACTAAACGTTTGCTATGCTTGCTTGAAAATCTTTCTGGAGGGCCCCCACAAATTTCAGTGCTCCAGGGCCACACAATTGTTTAATCCAGCCCTGACACAGACCCAACTCTATAGTATACACATAACCAATAGTAAAAAAATTACAAAACATTTTTTTTTTTTTTAATTTGCCTTTACATTTATAATTATTATCAGTTTACAACCTGTAGCAAATTATTAGGTATAAATAATTTTTTTCAATTCATAATTTAGAAAATATAAAAAAACGCACTTTAAGAACTAATAATTAATAAAAACATATATTTTAAATTGTTTCTGAAGAATGGAAAGGATAAAAATTATGACGATGATAAACAATATCGAATCAAAAATTAAAAAAAACCAAGGTGCCTACATTTTCTTTATCTGTTAAAATACCCGCTAAGAGAGTTACCCAACAGAAAACTTCCTAAATGATAAAATATTATGATACTACTAGTTTATCATTAGTATAGGGTGTAAACTAAAACAAAGAGCAATGACCTAATTTGAAGTGATGTCACTTCAAGTAAAGAATGTTTTTTTCCAAGCTTCTTTCTTCCAAGCTTCAAAAAGTTTGGAAAAAAACAGAATTTGGTTCAAAATTTGTTATATCCGGACATTCAATCAAACAGAAAGTGTTAACTTTTTGTTTTTTTAAAATCTGATTCAATCCCAACAAGGCTGCAAGCAACTGCTATAAAGTTGGGAGTTACTAGAAAAAAAGAATAGAGCAAGGAATCGGTTGACAGAAGACTTAAAAAGTTGAAAAAAGAAAAAAAATTTAAGAAAAGACTTAAAAAGTTATTTAAGTTAAAAAGAGTTACAGAACAAAGAAACGGTTGACAGGTTGAAGGTTGTATGAGGAAATTATGAAGGAAAGAGTTCAAAAGAGTTGAAGTGCGGGGAAAAAAGCTAGACTAATAAAAGTTTTTGGAGAATGCAGGGACAGATACAGTAAAAGACTGAGGCTTTAATGAATGAGTCAAGCGAATATGAATTTTAGTTAATGGAGCTAGAGATGAAAGCTCCTTTGAGCAGCAACCATGATAGTATTTATAGAAAAGAAAAAGAGATGCAACTTTACGGCAATGGAAAAGTGGCCCAAGCTTAGCAGATAGACCAGGTCCAACTACGTTTACTGCAATTTTGGACCTTGCCGAGAAAAGAAAGAGCATCATCAGAAGAACCAGCTCAAATATGACAACAGTATATCATACAGAAACAAATAAGAGATTTGTTAAGGTAGAGAATGGAATCAGGAAAGAGAAAATGGCAAGCAAGATAAAGAGAAGCAACCTTAGCAGATGCTAATTTAGCAATCGATTGTATATATGGTTTTCATGAAAGGTTAGTAATAAATAATAATCCAAGAAGACGTAAAGAAGAGACTTTTTGTCAAGACAAAAGCATAAAGTTAAGTCATCAGCAAAAAGAGCTACTTTATATGTAACGTTGTCGGGAAAATCATTAGTGTAGATAAGAAACAAAATAGGACCAAAGATGGAACCTTGAGGTACCCCAGAAATTACTGGAAATAAAGAAGAGTGTTGGCCATCAAAGATGGCTTTTATAAAGCCCTTAAATAGAAGCAATTTGATAATCTCAAAAACTTTCCCAGATACAAAATATGAAACAAGCTTATGGAGAAGACTAACATGCCAAACTTTGTTAAAAGCCTTAGATATGTCAAGAGCAATAGCCCTTGCCTCTCCGTCTCCATCTAATGCACAATAAAATCTTTTAGTTGCAGCATTTAGTAAGTCAGCAGTAAAGCGAGAGGATCGAAAAAAGAATTGTCTGACAGCAAGTTATTTGAATCAAGATGGGGCATGAGAAATTTGTTTATCAAAGACTGAAAGACCTTGCTAATAACAGAAAGAAGACTGATTTGACAATAATTTGAGGGATCAGAATGTTCACCAGAGTTTTGAAAATAGGAATAACAAATGCCATTTTCCAGCAGCCAGGAAAAATCTGAGGTAGTAATATCAGTCTGATGAATGAGAGACTGATGTTAGACCTTTCTTTGTTAACAACGCTGTTGAAGATTTTCCAAAGGTCTTTAAAGCCTAACTTCTGAGATAAGATACAAGACTTAGTGAACTGAGATATATGGAGCTTAGCATCTGACAGCACCTTTTTACATCAATTTCTTGCAATAATAAATAGCAAGAGGGCGAAAACCATTGAGAAGAATGGGGCTTGATTAGGAACTGACAAGAAAGAATAAAAGCATTCATTCCTGTCTGAATCCAGAATGTTACATAGGAGGCGCATTTTTCAGCTGAGAGGGAAAAGACATCAGCCCAAGGACAATCATGAAGAAAATCACAAAGAGTTCCAGTCAGCTTTAGGGTAGTAGTAAGTAGTGCGATGATAGGATGTGTTGGAAAATCAAGTAGAAGATAAAAGATTTAAAGAGATCATTGCATGGTCAGAACCACCTAAGGGAGAAAAAGGAGAAACTGAACTCAAGCTAGGATCAGAGACCAGACATAAATCAAGGAGCAAAGGTAAATGATTAGGGTTGTCAGGAAATCGAACAACAAAGTTAACTATCTGAGTAATAGATTGAGAAATGCAGTTTGTAGAATGCAGAAATATTATAGGCTTTAGTGCCAGCAGGTTCAGTGGCATTAAAAAAACCCATCCAGTGTGATGAGCATATCCAATATTGTTATTATAGTCACCAATAGCAACAATATTGGCAGAGGGTCAATTTGATCAGAAAATCTAAAAGAATGCAGTCTTGGAAAGAAGGAGAATGATAAAGAACAAAGAGAAAAGTGATAGAGTGAAGAGGTGCTGAGTGAAAGCTCATAAGGCAATGGTCAAACAATTGAAACCTGATTTCACAACAAATAAGTGAACTGATGCATATGTATTCCCCTAAGCCAACTATTGGAGTCTTTGCGAATCAAAGGATAGTACCCATCAACATTGAGTTCAGAAGAAGGAATAGCATAATTTAAATTAGTCTCACTAAGAGCAAGCAAATCTGGTGAACTTTGCAAGAGGTAAGATTTAACTGAAGGAAGGTTGTTTTGCAGACCAAAAATTTTATTTAAAGATATATTAAAACAGTTAGGTGATGGGGATGGTTTTTTATGTTTAATATTTTGTTTTACTTTTGTTATATTTAAGTTTGAAGAGAGCTTGACTCATTCATAGATAGAGCACAGACTCCCAAGCAATGAGCTATGCATTTTTCTCAGTCCTGTTAATTACATTTAAGTCGTAACATAGGGCTCTTTGTGTGACCTCGACAATGCGTACTAAAAGCATTAACAGGGACACCATCCACCACTGTTTACACTCTGATATTTTGCAGCTGTTGATGGAACCAGCCTCACTCAAAGCTACCACAGAGTTGGCAAGAGTTTACTACCAGCCGGTCTCAGAACCATTTAACTGAATTTTAGAGCTGTACCCTCATTAACAGGAAGTTAACAGGAAGAGTTGCATAGCCACTATCAAGGAGGCACAAGCAAAAACCTGTGAGAAAAGTCAAGAGGATCCAGCATTCATCATCCTAGGCAGGAAAAAATGTAACACAGGTTTACATCTATACCAGCCTAATAAATAAAGAAGGGGTTGAAGGCTGGTGAACATAATTATTGTACTTACCCCTTAAGACTTTGCCTAAGAGGCCTCCTACAAGACAGTAGCTGTATATTTTTATCGACACCATTCCTAGCCTTTACTCAACCAAGAGCCCCAAGGCAGGGGAATTTTAACTGGATGCAGTTAACACCTGTCCAAAATGAGTATTTTTATTGACACAATTTCTAGCCTTTACTCAACCTAGAGCCCCAAGACAGGGGATTTTAAAGTTGGAGATTGTTTCTCTAAGCCTTTGCCTAAAAAAGCACCTCTACAAGGGCAGGACAGGTGGTACTGGGTTACATAATACCAGTTGCAGGGTGATTGTGATGATCCTGAACCTGACCTGATCTGGAGTATTTAAAAGGAGCTACTTCCTGCAAACAGCACCTTAAACTATCAGGCATTATAATTTGGAAATACATTAGGAAAAATATTTCACCCAACAAAATACTAGAGATAAGAGTGAGCATAAGTGTAATAGATGTAGTGCCTAGTTAGTTAATGAGCTCACACTGCATCAAAACAGATTTAAAATTTAAACAGAACCTTTAAACATTTAAACAGAACACAAACATACAAATAGCAACTTACATGTGAGTCACCACCACGCCAGAGATTCAGACAGAACACAAGCATACAGATACAAGGTGTTAACCAGGAATAAATTTGATACAGCGCTTTAACGAAATTGGGAATTTGTCAAAACCAATAATGCCCCTCCTCTCTCTCTCTGCTGAGATTAAAATGTGTTCCGGGAATGTGTGGGGTCCTTTTCTTATATTCTTTTTTTTAATACTCCGCTTCAGCACTGCAAGAAACAAGACATAAGTCAAGTAGAAAAAGCAAATGATTTGAATTGTTTAGCAAATAAGTTGTAAAGTTGACTATTTGTATTAAAGATTGAGAAAATCAAAAGTTGTGGGCCTCAACTTCAAAAAATACCTAAATTAAATAATACAAGATGAAATCCCTCAGCAGTCCTAGCACATTCAGCATTTATTCTTCTACCAGAGAGAAGATTCACTACTTGACATTTCTAGATTCATACCTATGAGATAGGTAGACCATTGGTTTACTGACCAAACAATGCAGTGAAAAGGTCTTGGAATCAGGAACCATAGAGATTAAAAATTCCCAGAACCATAGAGATTAAAAATTCCCAGTCACATGCTAGGTTTAGGGGTATACATACGCATTAATTCCCCTATTTGTCGTGAAATCAGGTTCGAATCCTTTGACCATTCTTTTATGTGCTTTCGCCTAGCACCTCTTCACTCTATCACCTTTCTCTTTGTTCTTTATCGTTCTCCTTCTTCCCATGATTGCGCTCTTTTAGATGAAATCTCTGATCAAATTGACCATGCCCTCTCTCTTTACCCCTCTGCCAATATTGTTGTTGTTGGTGATTTTAATGCCCATCACACTGAATGGCTTGGCTCTAACACCACTGATCCTGCTGGCACTAAAGCCTTTAACTTCTGCGTTTCTCAATCTCTTACTCAGATAGTTAACTTTGTGACTCGTTTTCCTGACAACCCTAATCATTTACCTTCACTCCTTGACTTATGTCTTGTCTCTGACCCTAGCTTATGTTCAGTTTCTCCCTTTTCTCCCTTAGGTGGTTCTGACCATGCAATGATCTCTATAAATCTTTCCTCTCGTACTTCTTTTTTGGGCTCACCTTATCATCGCACCACCTACTACTACCCTAAAGCTGACTGGGATTCCTTTCGTGATTTTCTTCGTGATGGTCCTTGGGCTGATGTTTTTTCTCTCTCAGCTGACAAATGTGCCTCCTACATAACCTCCTGGATTCAGGCTGGAATGGAAGCTTTTATTCCTTCTCGTCGGTTTCAAGTCAAGCCTCATTCTACTCCATGGTTTTCTCCTTCTTGTGCGGCTGCTATATCCAATTGTAACCATTTTTTTCATCTTTTTCAAAAGAACAACTCTCTTGAGAACAAACGGCTATTTATTATTGCAAGAAATCGATGTAAAAAGGTGCTTTCTGATGCTAAACTCCATTATTCTCAGTTCACTAAATCTCGCATCTTATCGCAGAAGTTAGGCTCTAAAGACTTTTGGAAAATCTTCAACAGCATTGTTAACAAGGGTAGATCTAACATTCCATCTCTCATTCATGGGACTGATCTTGTTACCTCTCCCAGGGATAAGGCAGAACTGTTTGCAAAGAACTTTTCTTCTAATTCCACTCTTGAATCTTATGGACATTCTCTTCCTTCCATTCCAGTCAAACAGGTTGACCCATTGTTAGACATTCAAATCACTCCGGCTTCTGTTGCTTAAGTCATATCTCAGTTAAACTCGTCTACAGCTTGTGGTCCAGACAACATGCCTGTCACAGTCTTGCAGAATTGTTCTCCAGAACTTTCTTCAATTCTCTCTAAACTATTTAACAAGTGTTTGACTGAGTCTTGTTTTCCTGCTTGTTGGAAAATGGCATCTGTGGTTCCAATATTCAAAAACTCTGGAGAAAATTCTGACCCCTCCAATTATTGTCCGATCAGTCTTCTTTCTGTTATTAGCAAGGTCTTTGAGTCTTTAATCAACAAATTCCTCACATCTCATCTTGAGTCAAATAAACTGCTGTCAGACAATCAATACGGTTTTCGATCCTTTCGCTCTACGGCCGACTTGCTAACTGCTGTTACTGAAAGATTTTATCGTGCATTAGATGGAGGCGGTGAGGCTAGGGCTATTGCTCCGGACATATCTAAAGCTTTCGACAAAGTTTGGCATGCTGGTCTTCTCCATAAGCTTGCTTCATATGGTGTTTCTGGGAAAGTTTTTGAGATTATCAATTCATTTCTTTCTGACCGGTTTATTAAAGTCATCCTTGAAGGCCAACACTCTTCTTTATTTCCAGTAACTTCTGGGGTTCCCCAAGGTTCCATCCTGGGCCCTGTTTTGTTTCTTATCTACATAAACGATCTTCCTGACAACCTTTCATCTAAAGTAGCTCTTTTTGCTGATGACTCAACTTTATACTCCTGTCTTGACAAAAAGTCTTCTCTTTTCGATCGCCTAGAACAAGCAGCTGATCTTGAATCTGATCTCACTTCAGTAATAGATTGGGGTTCACAGTGGCTTGTGAATTTCAACTCTAAAAAAACCCAATTGCTTACTGCAAACAACTACCGTAATATGGTCAACATTCCTATATTAATGAATGGCAATCCTCTTACTGAGTCCTCCTCTTTACGTCTTCTTGGATTATCGCTTACTACTGACCTTTCATGGAAACCATATATACAATCGATTGCTAAATTAGCTTCTGCTAAGGTTGCTTCTCTTTATCGTGCTCGCCATTTCCTTACTTCTGATTCCATTCTCTACCTCTACAAATCTCTTATTCGTCCCTGTATGGAATACTGTTGTCATATTTGGGCTGGTTCTTCTAACGGTTCACTCTCTCTTCTTGACAAGGTCCAAAAACGCATTGTAAATGTTGTTGGACCTGGACTATCTGCTAAGCTTGAACCTCTTTCCCATCGTCGTAAAGTTGCATCTCTTTCTCTTTTCTACAGATACTATCATGGTCACTGCTCAAAGGAGTTATCATCTCTAGTTCCATCAACTAAAATTCATTCTCGTTTTACTCGTCATTCAGCTAAGTCTCATTCGTTTTCTGTATCTGTCCCTGCATGCTCTAAAAACTTTTATTCATCTAGTTTTTTTCCCCGCACTTCAATTCTTTGGAACTCTCTCCCATCTTCATGTTTTCCTGACTCATACAACCTTCAACTTTTTAAGTCTTCTGTCAACCGTTTCCTTGCTCTATAACTCTGTTCTTTTTTTTTCCTAGTAACTCCCAACTTAATAGTGGTTGCTTGCAGCCTTGTTGGGAGTGAATGCATATAAAAAAAAAAAAAAAAAAAAAATCAGAACAAGCTATAAAGTGTCTTCAAAATCTTTTTGACATTTGTAAAAAAAAAGAGAACCTCAAACTTAGATTTAACATCATCTAACATAATGCTACATAAGAATTGTACGCTTTAATTAAGCTTAATCCGATACAATTTTTTTTTTTGACATCAATTAATTGGTTTGTTGGTAACCTTTTTCAACAAGAAAATCGAATTAATGATTTTTTCATTACTTTTATACAAATTTTCATTGATTTATGAACAAGATATATGGGGTCACAAAAAAGTCATTTTTCAATGTTCATAAAGAATAGAGCAATAATAAATTAATAAACAAACAAAATTAATTTTTTCTTTTATTAGCAGTTTTTCCTTCACAGGGCCGGGGCAAGTAGGTGTTATGTAAGGAAGGGGGGGGGGGGTACCTTTACAATTTTTGCCGATTTAAAAAAAAAAAAAGTCCTAGTTTTTGAAAATTTGCCGACTGCCATGTTGACATTTGCCAACTAACTGTCTAATTTACCAACTAACTTATATCGAAAGGGTCGACATTTGCCAACTAACTAGTCAAAAAGGGTCAAATTTGCCGACTAAAGGTCAAATTTGCTGACTAAAAATTATTGATAGGGGGGTGTCACACCCTCTCCCCACACCTTCCTATCGCGCTGACCTTGCTCCTTCAACAGCATCATTAGGAAGCCTGACAACTTCTACTTACTGATGATCCTGTTGATGGAGAAAACGCCTGTATAAGAAAAAGTTGAATAAGGTAGTTTTAAATAATTTATTTCATGTATATATATTTCAAATTAAAGCAATTAAAAATTGAAATTATCAATAAAAAAACATTACTTGCAAACAACTGCAACAATATCATTTCTTAAATATTGTTGTGATTTAGATACTTCACTAATCAACTGTAAAATTAGGTCAAAACTTGGTAAAGAATTATCCGACCAAAAACTAAACTCTAGCATGCACATGATAGTTTCACTCTAAATTTTTATTATTAATTTTAAATATTAAAAAAAATAAATAAAAAGATAATTAGATACTGTTTAGGATCGAGGTCCTTAAAGTATGTAACTGAGAATAGACATTACATATCCATATAATTGAGATTGTAGGATATTCATGTATTTAGCTTAGAATGTAGGTTGTTCATGTATATATTACTTACACTGTTTGAAAAAATAACAATAAAATAAATTTTGTCAACACTGTTATTTTCTCAGAAAAAAATTTAAGTAGCTCTCTCAAAATAATACCTCAACAGACACAGACAAGTTTCTTTTAATTACAAATTCTAGCTTTTCCTCAGCTAGCAACTTTACAGTGACACCATTAAGTTTCAAATCACAAGCTGATGGATAAAATTTAAAATATGATGGTTCTTTTTTTTCGTTTCTGCAGGTAAGGTAGACAATAGTTGAAACATTGTGTTTCTTTAAAACATACCAAAACTCTGTGACAGTAGATTGAAGTGGACACTGGGTTGCTATAAACGCTTTCTTTCTTTTATAACTGTCAACAAAAACAGTATTAGGGTAAGATTCACTTGCTACCAGCACATTTTCTCCTATTAAATAAATATTTAATACATATATAAAAGTCTCAAAAATCTGCAAAAAAAAATTTAATGGTCAAATAAACTATCTGTCATAACATATTTTTGTTAACCTTTTTGTTATATTAAGTTAGGGTGCATTATCCTGATAATCTTACATCTTACGGCTAAAACTCATACAAATGTTTATACCCAATTTTTTTTCGAAACTCTTATTTGTAATAAGCTTTTTATGATCCATATAACTGATTTTTGACTTGTAATTTTTTTTAAAGTGTTTTTGATTTGTGTAATCTTACAGGTACTACAGAATTCCACTTCTTAAATTTTTTGATTATTATTCTTTTTTAATTTCTGCTTTTTCAAAATTTATTGAAGGTAAAAAAAATCTTAGCTGTTTAGCAAAATATGAATTTTGAAATTAAATAGACAAGATTATCTTTTCAAGTTTTCAGGGCAGTCTGTTGACATAAGATTAACAATACAGTAATATCTTAAATAAAGTACAAATTACTTAAACAAGAATTTTAAGAAACTAAGCTTTGAATAAGAATTTTTGACTTTTTTTGATTTTTTTTTTGACCTTTCACTGACTTTTTTTTGTTGACATACCTGTTCCAGAAAAATGTTGCAGAAATTTGTTTTAGAAATGAACTGCTGTAACTGGTTCCCATTTTATATTTCGAAAATTTGTCAATCTAGTAATATTTTAGTAACATGTTTGAGTGATTTGTTACAAGTATAAATTTCATTAATATGTTTAAGTAATATGTAACAATAATTTTTCCATTAATTTATTTCAGTAACATGCTTTAATAAGCTATCAGCCTAACACATCTTTTTCATCTAATAGGCTTGCATAGATGTAAACCTGTGTTAGATAGTTTCATGATTAGGATAATGAATACTGAATCTTCAATAGTTCTCTACATTGATTGAAAGGTTGAAAGTCTCCTCACTCTTGACTTTTTAAATTTAATCAATCATCTGCGTAAACACAATTTAAGTTGTCAAAAAAATCTGAACAAAGTGAATTTAATTATGTGTATTTTCAAAAAAAATTTTCAAATAAAAAACAAGCAAGAGAGATTGCATATTTAACTTTCCAACTATTCCAGGCTATATCAAAGATACTTTAATATAAACATAAATCCTACTTTTTGTGTTCAACTTATATATACTTATATGTATATTAGGGTGTCCCAAAATGATATGAATTATTTTCATTTTGAACTATTATTAGATTTTTAATAGATTTCATATGTACTTCTGTCTATTTAAAACAAAAACAAAAAAACTCAATTTTTATTTCTGACCCCTGGCCACCTTTTTTTACTTTTTATTTTTTAAATTATAATAAAAAGGACTAAAAACATTTATTATAAACAACCATGTTCACATTTTAAACAATTTTCTTGTTTAGTTGAGTTTAATAAAATCTAGTATGTTTTTTTTTTTTTTTTAAATTTCATACATGACCTCCTTACACCCTTTTTTGAAGTGTTTTCCCAATTATAATCCTAAATAAACTTCTTATATTCATCTATTAATATATTTAACTATTTTCATATTTTCAAATAATTTTATATATAGTTTTTTATACTAAAACTAAATAAAAATTTATTCAAAGAAATTTTACACAAACCCATGATTATGATATTTTTCTAAAATAATGAATTTTTAGAATTATACCCTTTATTTAAAACAAAAAAGATTAACTTGATAAATAATTTTAAAAATTATCATTAAAACTTATTTTTATGACAAACAAGCAAATAAATGATTCATATAAAAAAAAAAATTAGTTAGATTAAGCATAAGTACATTATTTCTAGGCAGTGAACAAACGCTAGAAAGCATGAAAAACTTTCAATATGAGCTTTTTAAGTCATTAATTATTTGTGGCTTATTTTTAAGTTAAAAGTATTTCCAAAAACAATAAAAGCAATCTTACTAGAAAATCTGCATCAAAGTTTACTATAAATTTAAAGATGACAGGATTCAAGTTTTGAAGTTAACGTCTCTTGCAACTCCTAAGAGATGCAAGAGACATTAACTTCAAAAATATTAAAACAAATCACTCAAAACAAAAGTATGAATTTTAAACTCAAATTAATTATTTGTGAAGCATGCGTTTTTGAGCAGAGGTAAGAATAATATTTCTGTGGTAATTCAATTGAATATGATGCATTAGAAAGAGAGTTTCCTTAAGATTTATTATTTATTTACAAGAAATTCTTTTGTATTTAATTGCCTTGAGATAACACTTGAGATAACAAGATTTTCTTAAACTCACTATTAACATGAACTAGGACTAAGTGCAAAGAAACTCAAATTGAAAGTCTTTTTTTTTTAAATTATGACAACAAAATAAAAAAATTTGAAAGGTATTAGTAATATAAAAAAAGCATTGCTTAAATTTTCAAAAATAGAGTTTTTGATTGTTTATTTATCTGTGGAAAAACTTTTCAGTAGTGTTCTACTACATGTAAAAAAAAATTCTTTCTGGTCTTCAACTTGGTAAGATTTTGCTTATTCTGCTGTATCATTTACAGATTTCAATGATTTTTCTCAAAACATGTGTTGAAAATTTGAATTAGCTTACCAAAATTTTGGGGCTTGGGTAACCAACCACCATCTTTGTTTGAACTTCCAAATAAATTTAGAATGTTACTTGATTTTGGTCCAACTAAATCAATTAAACGAGCACATGGTTTCAAAAGAGGAAATTGTGAAAAGCCTATGTCATGTTCCCACTTTTCTCTTATATTTTTAAGAACTATTTTAGCAATTTAAGCTTTATCGCAATCAGACAACTTATTATAAAAAAGTGAGAGAGAAGAAGTTTCTTGACTAACGCAAACACCAAAATGTTGTACAAAATTGTACACATCCCTTTAGCATGATGGGAACCCCTGGTTTGTGCACTGAACATTTATTTGTTTTGCATTCAGTAATTGCAAAGCAAGTTGGCAACATTTTTGATAATCATCTAATATTTTTCAAGACTTTCGGTTGAGTAAACCAGACAAAAAATTTTTTGCTTCTGCTTGTTCGGTCTTTAATACTGGTTACTCAATTTTAATTTTTCTATAAGTAGTATCTGAGCTTAATAAAAGTTTAGGCCATACATTTTTAAAGTGTCTAAATGGCTCATAATTTGGACATTCTCTAAAAATTGTTATGTAAACAGAAGACAAAACTCTTTCTAAGATATGGAGTTTGTAGGCACACTAAAGTAACTTTTTATTGAAATGAACTTCAATTAACTTTGCAGAACCATTAATCCAACCTGAGCTTGATGGACTTGTATCAAAAATTATTGCTACAAGTGTTTTTTCTAGTTTCCAGGCCTTTACAGCACCAATGGTTTTTGTTGCCTGACTTGGCCCAGTTGTATCAGGAATCATGGACACACAAAACAATTTTTCTTCAGTTGCACTTGGTTTTCTTGTTACTACAATAGCTACTATTTTACCATCAACTTCATAGAACAGCTTTAAATCCCAGTGAATGGAAAAGTTAGTGTGTGAAATTAATGTTTTTTTTTATGTCATCCGAAACTTGCTGTCGAATTTTATTACCTGATCTGCTTACTGTGCTTTTTGTGATAGATATTTTATCCAAACTGTGACTTAATGGTTTAGCTACAGCTAAATGATCCCAGATCTTTCTTTGTTTGACAGATTCAACCTATCAGCCATTAAAAAAACTTTAGGGTGTTCAAATATCCTTATTTTTTTTCCTGTGTAGGAATAGCACTTTCTTACTTTTTATTGGAAATTTTGTCTTCAGCATCAAATTCTGGCACAACTATCGATCTTTTTTTTCAATTTTTATTTTCTTATTTGCTCCTTTTGTTTTTACTTCCATTTTTTTTTTTGTATAAATCCTAACTAAGGACCCAAAAATTGTTTTTTTCAATTAATGCTGATCTAAGAGAAAATCTGAAATTTGACTATTAATGTCATGAGGGGTGTCTTTTCTAATAAAATCTTCTAAATTTGATGGTGCAATATCAAATAGAGATGACAACTTATTAGTAAAACTCAGCAGTTCAGCCGTAGAACATTATTTTTTTATATTTTTAACCAAGTTTTTTCTAAGATGTATTAGATGCAGCATCATTCTAATAGTATTTATTTTCTGTTTTGTTTGAATTCCTGCTATTTTCTAAAATAAATTCAATTTTTTGCAAACTACAGATGCAACTTCATTTTTACCAGCTAGTTTCAAATCAAAACTTGTAAGATATAGATAATGGCATAAAACTTCTCCATTAGTTGGTAATTAAATCAAAGGTAGGTAATAATTTCCCAACAACTGTATCAAACATCTTATCATTTTTTCTCAATTCAATATTGCTCATATCAGATTGAATATTTATATATATATATGTTATTATACCTAAAGATTTAAAAAAATAAATACAAACTATATGAATATAAAATTATTTAAGAGAAAACAACTGCATTTATAGTAAAAACTTTTCTTATCTTAAACTTTGCATTTAATTTTTATAATTTGATAACTCTTGATAATAATGGAGTAAAGTTAATTCTTAAGTTAAATGTTTTACTTTTATTTATTAATATCAATTGATACATAGTGTTGAATTATAATGGCATCAAATGTGATACAAAACATGTTCAATTAAAACATTGTATTTTAATATTGAGCTGAAAATCATTGTTTAATGTTGAATAGTTTTTAAGAAGTGAATATCAGAAGAAGTAGAAATTTTAAAATGGAGGCAGGGGGGTCAGACTTTAAAAATTTTCTATATAATATATATATATATATATATATATATATATATATATATATATATATATATATATATATATATATATATATATATATATATATATATATATATATATACAAACATAAAATTAATGATTGACAAATAGAGTGATCGTAAATTGCTAATTGCGATGGGCCAAAGCCATTTAGGGATCTTGAAAGTTTACTATTTGAAGTAATCCCTAACTTTTACATTCCTGAGTAAAAATATTTATAAAAAAGTTTTATGTTTTACGACAAGATTGACACAATGAATACGCTTTTGAAGTTAATTCAAGTAGTAAGTTAGACTTTTCTAATTTCTTTAGTCTAATTCTCTTTCTTAAAATAAAATTATAAATAAATATATATATATAAATAAATTATGTTAGTGTATTCTACAAATAGAGTGTTTAATGTTATTAAAGAGCAAAGCAATAATAAAGCAATAAAAATACTTATCTAATTTTTGTCTTCAAACAAGTTGTTTCTCCATTAGTAGGTTCATCAGGAAGCTTTCTGATGTTGAGGACAAAAATTAGATAAGTGTTTTTACTGATACATATATATATATACATATATATATATATATATATACATATATATATATATATATATATATATATATATATATATATATATTTATATATATATATTTATTTATATATACATCTATTTATATATACATCTATTTATATATATATATATATATAAATATATATATATATATATATATATATATACATATATATATATATATATATATATATATATATATATATATATATATATATATGTATATATATATATATATACATATATATATATATATATATTTATTTATATATACATCTATTTATGTATATATATATATATATATATATATATATATATATACATATATATATATATTTATTTATATATACATCTATTTATATATATATATATATATTATATATATATATATATATATATATATATATATACATATATATATATATATTTATTTATATATACATCTATTTATATATATATATTTATATATATATATATATATATATATATATATATATAGATATATATATATATATACATATATATATATATATATATATTTATTTATACATATATATATATATATATATATATATATATATATATATATATATATATATATATATATATATATATATATATATATATATATATATATATATATATATACATATATATATATATGTATATATATATATATATATACATATATATATATATATATATATATATATATATATACACATATGTATAACATATAAAACATGTTTTTTCTGGTAATTTAGGATTTTTCAATATATCCTTGAAAAATCCTAAATTACCCATGAAAAGTCCTGAAAATGTTATGGAAATTTAAATAGCTTTTGGCACCCTGATTAAATATAAAAAATTCAAATGACAAATGAAACTCTATAAATATTGCTATTTCATTGACAAAATTATCATGTCTAGATCTATTCCAGTGTCAAGTATTTTATTTTTTGCCACCCTGATTTATAAATATTGTTTTAAAGATAATTAAATATACGTGAAAAATTTATATATATTTAATTATCTTCTTTTATGTTTTACCCAAATATAACATAAATAAAGCATTTTATTGCAAGTTTCATTTTTGACTTTTTATTGTTTTTTTAAGTTGTTCAAATTCCAAAAAACATTTTTAAATATAAATATGTTAAAATCTTATTTTAATGTATATTATATATTAAAATGCAAAGTTTTTGTAACTTTTCTAACTTAAGATAAACAGTAAAAACATAAACAGTTTTTGAATAATATGAATAAATAAAAATGTTAATTTTAAAGATACTGAAAAGTCTAAAATAGAGAAAACTAATACATATTTTAACATATATAGACACATTAGGTTATCAAACACTTCCATTTATTTCTAGTTATCAAACACTTTCATTTAATCTCTTTCTTAGATTGCTTATGTTTTTTTAGTGAAATATCAAGCTCTTTAATTGTCAGTTTTTTTTCTAAAATTGTATTTCTAGTTTTTTTTCATAAGAATAGTGAAGTTTTGCTTTTCTTCTGCTTCAATGCTAAACTTGTTAGCATAAGTTTTAAAAACTTTGATGTTTTTTTTTCTTTCTGCTTCTTTATAATTACAATTTCTTCATCAATCAATTTACATTTCATGCTTACTTTGTCTACCTTTTGCACATTGGCCGTGAGATAAAACAAAAATGATAGCACAGACTTTCCACAATGCTGAATACTTTTGAGTTTTATGCAAATAGATACCAAGAAATTTATTAACAGAATCAGTTAATTCATTAAAGGACTCAAATTTTCTCTAAATCGAGCACATTCTGCACCAACAAATTCATAATACTGTAGTTTTGCATCATCATCATCATCATCATCATCATCATCATCATCATCATCATCATCATCATCATCATCATCATCATCATCATCATCATCATCATCATCATCATCATCATCATCATCATCATCATCATCATCATCATCATCATCATCATCATCATCATCATCATCATCATCATTGTCAGTTGAAGACCAATTTAATGCTCCTAATCTCTCAGACCCTTGAATTTCAGTGGATACTTCCTTGTTTTGAACCATTTTATTTGAAGGAAAAGTTGAAGAATTCCTCACTAAATAATACTTCAATGGACATTTTCACTGTAATTTTTTCAATGAAATTATGATAATCTGTCTATATTCTTTCTTAAATTCTAATTTCTATTCTGGTTTACAATAAAGAGAACTTAGCGCCTGTTTGAGTGCTGTTCCTATGTCAATATAGTCTACTTTTAGTTGGTTATTTATTTCTCTACTCCAATCTTTGTTAAACTAAATGCTGTTGCATTCTTTTAAAATGTTTGGTTTGAGAATCATTTTTATAAAATTTCGCAAAATATTTTTTGTGTTCAATAAAAATGCCACCATAGATATGCCTGTTTGAAATAGAACCAGAAATTTTTTCAATCTTTTAGCAAGATCTTTAAAAAACTTTGATTTTTCTATAGTAAAATCTAAGAATAAAAAATGTAAAAAAAAGTTTAAACTATCCTGTAAAGAACACAGCCAATCAACTTGCTACAAGCTTTCCAAAACTCATAAAAACATATTTAAATAAAAGTAAAAAAACTTGAATTTAAATAAAAAATTAATAAACTACCAGTAAATACATCTGCTGCATTATCTGTTTGCCTTGAATATCTTTTTTTAATGCAATTTTAAATCACTATAAATTCATTTAAAATTTACACATAAAAAATTATTTAATGATAAAAGTTATAATTTAAAATTAGATGAACAAAAATTTGAATATCTATGTAAAAAAGTTTTTTAATATATTTTAAAACCTTTAGTTTTAAAATACTAAAGTATTTAAAAACTTAAATATTCAAAAACTTTCCATTCAATATATAGAGTTTTTATAGACAGTATCAATCAAAAAGTCGTTTCGGCTGTTTAAAAATATTAAAGGGATCCGTGAAAACCACCAAAAAAGTTCCGTTTAAAATTTAATACTATTAGGCATATTTTTTTTTACATTTATAATTTTAAAAATAAAAATAAATATAAAAGAAGAAAATATATGTGAATAATTGTTTAAATTTTTTAAAACTGTATTTAAAAGCAATGTCCACAATCAAAATAGATATAAGTATCAAATTCATTCATTCAAATCTATGTGCAAACAATTGTCTTTTTTTCATTTCTCTCTCTAGTATATCGCACAAAGATGAAAAGAAATTTATTAAATATATGAATATGAATAAACAATATGAAACAATAATATGAAAAAACAAAAGATTGCTCAGAATAAAACAAGTTAAATAATTATAATTTAAAATTTATAAAACATAAAAATATTCCTGCTATGACTATAACCCACCAAAAAAATAAATCAGTTCAAAGATATCTATGCATTATAACTTAACTTGCATGTATAAATTAAGTTGGGGAACCACCATGGTTTGCCTTTATATGTCAGAATGCGATGACTTCTTTATTTTTTTTAATATCCAATTCTAAATTCCCAATATCATGAAAATGTTGTTTAAAACTTTTACCAGGCTAACACCCTATGTGTGTGTGTGTGTGTATACATATATATATATATATATATATATATATATATATATATATATATATATATATATATATATATATATATATATATATATATATATATATATATATAGTTTTGGACAAAAGTTTGGAAACGGTGCATATTTTTCTGATTTAAGATGTTTAATTAAAATTACTTTGGTATTTTAGCATAATAAATCTGTTGCTATGCTGCCATGTTGCTTCAATGAGTTTGCGTCTTACTTGAATTTGTTATAATTTCCATGATATTTACAAATAAATCTATCAAATAAGTAGTATGAATGATAATAGAGAATGAATGCAATTGTCAAATGTTGTTTTTTGCATTATTGAACAATATATTATTAGTTTTTACCTATACTGTACATGTACAGGTGTGAAATACAGGTATAATAGTAGAATTGATATACAAGCATAATCTTTCAATATGTCTAGTGTAAATCAAAACTATATAAGTACTTTATCATGTTACTAGTGTAATACATAATTTGTATATATTTTGATTTTTGTAGTTGTGACTGGATGGGTCGAACACCTGAACTATCAGCTACTAAAAGAGCCCAGGTAGAAATATTGAGATTGCAACAGAAGAGTTTTTGAGAAATTGGAAAAATTTTAAAAATATCAGCGGGATCTGCATACAAAATACACAAGAGGATTAAGGAAACTAACACATACTTATCACAACGCCGAAGTAGCAGAAAAAAAAAAACGACACCATACAATGATAGACATATTCAAAGGATTATGATAAACTCTCCACACATAACATCAGCGGCAATTAGAAGTAGGCTCCTGGAAAGTTGCAAAAATATAAGTACTAAAACTATTCATCTAAGGTTATTTGCACATGAATTGAAAAGCTAAAAAACCAAAATTATCAGCAAAGAATATTAAAGATTGGTTAAAGTTTTGTAACAGGTACAAACACTGGCATGAAGCTGATTGGGAACGCGTCATGTTCAGCAACGAGTCAACCTTTGCTTGCTTATGCTCCTAGAATTTGGCACCCACCTCTAACGAGATATAACAACAAGTATGTCTTGCCAACAGTAAAACAACCAAAGAAACTGATGGTGTGGGGAGCTATAACAGCATTTGGTTGTGCAGGTTTATGGGGCATGCTGGATGGATCTACTATTAATGGCAATGTTCACTTAAACATTCTTAAGAAAAAATTACCAAATTTTATGGCAATACATAGTACAAATGTATTTTAGCATGATGGTGCTCCATTTCATGGCAAAAAAGCTGTAAAAAATTGTCTCACTAAGTCTGATTTTGAGATTTTGGGTCCATGGCCGAGCAACTCTCCAGACTTGAACCTGAGCGAGAACATATGATATACTATGAAAAAGAAAGTTTCAGAGAAAAACCCCATATCACAAGCTGACCTTCTGGACAAAATCAAGCAAGCATGGACAACATAAATTACTGCAGATTATATTGATTGCAGATTGTATTGTCTTTCTCTTATTCATTTAATGCCGCATCGTATTGAAGCTGTGTTAAAAAGCTGTGTTAAAAAGTCACATATATATATATATATATATATATATATATATATATATATATATATATATATATATATATATATATATATATATATATATATACATACATATATGTGTGTGTGTATATATATATATATATATATATATATATATATATATATATATATATATATATATATATATATATATATATATATATATATATATATACATATATATAATACATGTTATTAAAAAAAGTGGTTAAGACCTAAAGAATATAAACTAATATTTTAAGATTACATTGGCTACACAGCAAGTGAATATATGAATTCAAATCATTTAAGGAGGCAATATTTAAAAATTTTTGTAAACTTCCAATTAATTTGCTAAGACAAACTAATGAAATCAAATATGAAAAAAAGAGTCATTTAAAATACTATAAAGAGTAAAATCATGTAACCCATAAAGTTTAGTATATCAAAACAGGGCTGATGTTTACTAGACATGTTTTATTTTATTAGTAACTATGTAAAAATCAAAGAAATAAACAAACCAAAAAAAAATCACTTACCAGGTATAATTTGAGGGTATTTTTTTTTTTGTAAATTTTTATTCTTCATTGCTATCTGATTGCTGCCTTGAACTACAGAAAAACTTTGAAGCATTTTAAATTCATTCTCTATGAGTTTCTTTCCAGATGAAATGTCTTTTTTAAGCAGATTGTTAACAATTGTTGGAAAATTTGAAATTGAAATACTAGTTTGACCGCATGTTACTACTTCATAAATTGCATCATAAACAAATATGTATTGCTCTTTTGATTGAACCATTTGCATTCTGTTTTGACGAATAGTTTCAAAATAATTAAAAATATCAACTTTTTGTTCTGATTTGATTAACTGCAACATTTCATCAAGTAAAATGAAAACACCTGTGCGACCAACTCCACCACTGCAGTGCACAACAGTGAGAGATTTATCTGAATATGGAACTAAACATCGAAATCGATGGCAAAAGTTTAGTAACATTGTTGGGTATTCAGGACATCCATTATCAAGCCAAGATGTAAACTGCATATGAATAAAATGATGATTAACTTCTTTGAAATTTAAAGAAATGTAGCGAATAATATAATCAGCAAAGTGTTCTGTTTTTATAACACAAACATTAAGGCCACCATATTCTTTATAATTTTCTGGCCAATATTGAGCAGATTTTATTTTATCATTTTCAACTAGATTAGTAAGCATAATCACAGCTTTAGGCTTTTCATGAAAAATCATTCGCCAAAAGTCAACAATAGTTTCATTATTAGGAGCCTGGGTTGCAATGTAAGATACTTTTTTGAAGTACGAATGTATGTAATTTGCATTGATATAAGTATTTTCATAAATAGTGAAATCAGGAACTAATTTGACAAGTGAATGATCATATGGGACAATATTTGCATATCTATTTTTATGTGGATACTTTTTAGCTTCAGTATGTGGATATATTTTATTTTTAGAAACACTTTCATATTGTTTCACAAGATCTTTGTAATCATTTTTTTTTACAATCAAGTAATAAGCAGCAAATTCATTAACAGACAGTGGTGGCCATTTCTGAATAGTTTGTAGGGTACTGTAAGAATTATCGTATTTTAAAGACAACTCTACAAAAAAAAAAAAAAAAAAAATACTAAAATAAAACTCTAGTGTTTTTCTTTAGTTATTACAGGGTTATTCATTCTTATATGCGCGTCTATTCATTTTTATATGCGCCTTTATTCATTCTTATATGCGCATTTATTCATTTTTATATGCGCCTTTATTCATTCTTATATGCGCATTTATTCATTTTTATATGCGCCTTTATTCATTTTTATTTGCGCATTTATTCATTTTTATATGCGCCTTTATTCATTCTTATATGCGCATTTATTCATTCTTATATGCGCATTTGTGCTTGTTGTGGACAATTGTAAATTCCACTGGTGCTTGTTTTGGACAATTGTAAATTCCACTGGAGTCTTTCTGTTAGGCAAACACTAGCCTCTCATGGTATAGCTATTAAGTATCTGCCAGCTTACACGCCACAGCTTAATCCAATAGAAGAATTTTTTTCTTCTTTAAAACATACTTACAAACAGGGAGAAAGGCCTTGAAATACGGATGAGGTAATCAGGAAACTTAAAAATATTATGGATACTACAGAGTTTAATATAGTTCCATTTTACAACCATATGCATAGTTATATAAATCAAGCGCTGGCTCGGCAACCATTTCTTAAATAAATAACAATGAAAACAACCTAATTTATATTTTAAATATGTCTATATAAAAATTTAAAAGCGTATTTATCGTTTATATTAAATTATATTAGAGATTTTATGGGTGGTTGACACATATACAAACATAGGGATGTATAATTTGATATTAATAATAATTATAAATAAGTAAATTTAAATCGAGATAAATGAATAATTAGATAAATAATAACTTAATCAATCAAGAAATTTAATAATAAAATTACAAAGAACTAATACTAAATTAAATAAACCATCGTCGAATTTAAAAAGTCTTCGTTTTAAGTATTTTTAACCTCGTTTACCTGGAAATAAGAAAAGTTTGTTTTGAAAAAATAAACTACTTTTTCAAAACAAATTTCTTGAATGATTTTTTTTTTTTCAAATTGCTTTTTTACAATTGCTTTTGTAAAACGCATATAAGAATGAATAAAGGCGCATATAAAAATGAATAAAGGCGCATATAAAAATGAATAAATGCGCATATAAGAATGAATAAAGGCGCATATAAAAATGAATAAACGCGCATATAAGAATGAATAACCCTGTAAAACAGGAAAAAAACTGTAATGCAACCAAGGTACAACAATAAATTTTACCCTGATATTGCATTGTATCTTCATTATTTCTATTATGAATTACTTTAAACTTCATCAAGTCATCTTTATTAAATTTATTTCTCCTATAAAAAAAACAAAGCAAAGTGTTTCTTAAACATGTTCTAATAATTTCAGTATTATAACATAGGACAAATATAATTTGAGTTAGCGATGTTACACTATAGACAAGAGATGAGGTTCCACAGCTATTGAAAAGGTCACATCATCATCCAATAAGGACAATGGTCGAATGGAACATTGAAACATCGGAACATCTTAAATATGTCATACAATATCATAAACTACTTTAAAACTTCAGAAACCTTAAAAAACATGTTTCTCAAAAAAAAATAAAAGAAAGAGAAAGCCGCATAACTAACATCATCTAAAATACCTTTAACAGCACAACATTGCAGTAAACAAAGCAAAATAAATGTTCAATATTCTCAAGTACTTGTTTGTATCATGAGAAATTGAAATTTGAAAAAAGACATACAACATTTATTAAACAAAATTTAGAGTTTCTTATAAAAGCTTGGTTTCCTTGTCTTGTTATTGGAAATTTTTTTTTTTGAAAATGTTCAACACAATGCTGCAAAAGCTTCTCAACCTTTAAAAAAAAAGACCTAATGCAAATAATCTAACTTCAGACTTATCTTAATTTTATACAACAGCCTGTCAACATACTAAACTCAATTAACTGGCACACACTTGTAGTATAGCACACAGTACTAAATATCAAACTAAATTTCTTTGCAAGTTAGACATAAGCTTTTTAACTGTTTAGTTAATGACTAAAACACTTGATCAGATAATGTTGTCAATGCCATATTAGTTAAAAAATTTAAACAACTACTGGTCAATCTTAAAAGTTATTACTCCTTATCATTTAAAGTAAATACTAAAAAGAAGTTTCTTTCATATTAGTTGTTAGATAGATTGGGTATACACAGTCTTACTTAACCATACAATAGTAACAACAAACAAAAAAGTTTAAAATTTAAATATAATTTTTCTAAAACCTTTTAGCATACATAAACACATTTTTTTAAATGGTTTTTTTATTTCAATACTTCATATATTTTGTAGTATTAGTATACAAATAAAATAATATATAAATAATACATATATTTTGTATTTTTTAAATAACACATATGTTTTGTATCTTTTAAGGCTATTTTTTGTTATGTAATTAAAACTTACGTTTTTAAAAATGTGATCAAACCGACAATTAAAACAGGTATCACCATTAATCCAAAAAGATATAAGTGTGTTGATGATTTTTTAATTAATGGAGTAAACTTAGAATAAGCTAAAAAAAAATTAAAATTTATATATATCATAAGATAAAGGTAACAAAAGGTAACAAAACATAAGGTAGAAAATTTGGTGAAAATATTTATTTAATAAACACTGATGTCATGATTTGAAAACAAATTTAACTCTATTAATAAATGATTGACTGAAACTCTGTTTATGGGTCTGATTGAAGCCAAAATTTTAAATTTGGTTTTAAGTAGAATATACATTTTAGACTTGCTTTTCATTTTTGGTTTAAAATTCTAATAAAATTTTTAAATATTGATTCTTTTTTTGAAAATATAACCTAGTAATTCACAGTATTACAAAATTATATTATTTTTACAGTTCCTGCCATTTAGTAGAAACTTCTACCTTTACTTTTTAGTGTATACATTTTTAATAAATAAATTTATTGAGGTAATAATAAATTTTCTTGAATCTGCAGTTCCCAATCCTGTTTCTTTAAGTATAAATATTATATTTATGCTCATATGAAATTCTCCTTACATATTTACATGTATTACATTAACTAAGCTCTTTGAATTTAGTTATAAGCAAATAGTAATTAACTGTGAAAGTAATTGTAAGTATTAATAGGTTGAACAATACTTTTCTTTAATTAAAGTAGCAACACGTAAATTAACAGGTTATCAACACAAAAAATAATAATTACCAATAAACTCAGGTTGCCATGGACTTGTGTATATACGACCCTTAAACAATGTTAATGAAAAAAATTAAAAAATTTATTTGGTTTTTCTTGCATTATTATTTGGCAATTATAATACTAAGAGAGTACAATAATTTACTTATTAGATTAAAAGTTGTAACTCATTATATTTAAAACTGCAGCATTTAGGAATGGCACCTTAAAACATAGTGTTTACTCAGCTATTAGTTTACAAAAAAAAGAAAA
The DNA here is from genome assembly GCF_022113875.1 of Hydra vulgaris. Lineage (NCBI taxonomy): Eukaryota > Metazoa > Cnidaria > Hydrozoa > Anthoathecata > Hydridae > Hydra > Hydra vulgaris. The sequence continues at coordinate 15,484,004 of NC_061157.1, read as the reverse complement.
AAGAAGGTTTTCACTCTACTCATACAAATATTTAAAAATTTAAAAATTACATCATCTAGAATAATTCTTTGAAACAATGTATATCTTTGACCAGCAATCAGTTCACCATTTAAATAATGATTAGTATTGTTTTGATCATTACTAACTTGATAACCTTCAAACTTATCAACTGAAAAAATTTCATTGTTGCCTAAAACACAAAAAATTCATGTTAGATAAATATTGCAATCTACTTGACTTTTATCATGTTAAACATATGAGTGAATAAATTAAATCACATAAAATATAACTAAATGGCAAAGCTAATATGACCTATTTTTAAACCTCAATATGGTGGATCATAATATGCTGAGAATGCTTAATGATGCAGTGAAAATATAAAAATCTAGATAGAACACAAGAATATACTTTAAATGTGAAAAACTGGATATAAAATCCAGTAGGAACAAGAAGTTCAAAAAAAAAAGTTGTCAAATCAATGTTTAATGTTGCTTTGTAAGAAGGTGATCTAATGATGTAGAAGTAAATATTATAAAATAAATAAAAAATAACAAAATCAAAAATGTTAACACATAAAAATATAAAAACAAAAATTTATCAAAATACAAATAAAAACACAAGTCAGTATGAATATTATTAATAACTAAGATTCTAGAACTTTAATTCATCATAAGTAAATACATCAGACATAACTAATAGAGTGGGTCACTTTTGAAAAATTTTTAAATTTAAAATTGGCTGGGCATTTTTCTAATGTCTTTGACCGTATGATACTGAGAACCAATTCTCTTTTTATTTAATGTATTCAAAATTATTCGAAAAATAACCAAAATTTAAGGCTAACTTCTGAAAAATTGTGGACCTCAGTAAAATATTTATGGCAAAAAGCTAATCCACTTATACCAATTATTTCTTATAAAAGAGGAAAAGAATGAATCATATATGACTGGAAAAAAAGCATATAATATGGCGTTAGGTAGGGGAACATCTAAGCAACTTTCTGATCATAAATTAATCATAGAAAAACTGTTTGAAATAGCTAAGTGTAAATGTTCAATAAAATTATGTAAAGAATCTGATTGTTATAATTGCAACTAAGCTTTTCATATTTTTTGCGAATGTCTTCAAGAAAATAAAACTCCTATTATTGAACTTAAACTTTTTAAAGTTACAGAGAGATAAAGTTGGTTCTAAAAGTGGAATATAAATAGGTTCAGTTGATAGAAAAAAATTTCCAGACGAAAAAAATATTATCAAAAAAAGCAGAACAAATCAAAGAGAGTTAGGATCGAGACTGTACAGTATTATGATGTATTATCTCAAAATGATGTGGAGTCAGACAATGCTGAGAATGATTATAATGACAATGTTTATTGACCAGAAATAAAAAAAAATTCTCAGCTAAATACCTTATATGTAAATCATATTGCTTTGTCAGCATTACGATTTGGTACAAGTAACAGCAACTGCAACATTAAAGCAGCCAAAGATGCAGGTTTTTTGAAAAATCATATACTTGATAAACACCTAGCTCTAGATCTTATAAAAATTGAGAGATCAAAGCAAAGAGTAATGAAGGTATGTAAAGAGAAACATAACAATGAACTAAAGAGGGCATACAATGTTTAATGTAAGATGGTAGAAAAGACTTTACAAAAATAGTTGTATATGGCAATGATGGTAAATTTTACCCTAGGGAGATCAAAGAAGATCATTATAGTGTCTGTTCTGAACCTGTTGGAAAATATTTATTCCACTTTGTAAATAATTCAGAGGAGAGAGAAGCTCGAACACCTGCTGAGCATATTGCTGAACAACTATATGATTGGATAACAGCACATGACGTTTAAAACCAATTAGTTACAATTAAAGGAGATTCAATCAACCTTAACACAGGTTTTATTTTTATTTCTTTAAATGGTTGTTTAAAATTTTATGTTTCTTTTTTTTTACTGAAAATAAAAAAATTATTATAGGTTGGAAGGGTGGAGTTATTAAATTTTTAAAGAAAAACTAGGATTCAAACTTATCTGGATTATTTGTGCGCTATATACCAACGAATTGCCACTTAGGCATTTAATGTTAGCTTTAGATGGAAAAACTTTATAAAAAAAATAGATTCTCAGGAAATATTGGAAAACTTATTAACATAGCAACAAATCTTCCTATTTTGACATTCCTCAGCCTGATTTTGTTGTAGACCTAATTCAACTCGAGAAGGAAATTGTAGATTCACTGTCTACAAATCAGAAGTATTTATACAAAATATATAATGCAATAGCATCAGTGTTTTTCCTGATGATTTAAAGGAGATTCAAATTGGTCCACACAATCATTCAAGATGATTAAATCTTGCATATAGACTACTTTGAATCTGGCGCTCTGAGCATGGTTTAGAAAACAAAGATCTACAAAACTTGAAACTGTTAACAGAGTTCATCATGGGTGTTTATTCTATTATGTGGTTTGATCTTAAGGTAATAAACCTAGTTATGTAAATAAAGATATAATACAATAATTTACTTAAATACTATAATTTACTTTAATAGTTTTTAAAATTAATTGTAAAACAATTGTGATTATGCTAAAGAAAAGTAATTGACTTTAGACTAAACATAGCTGGATTCAAGGTCCACATCATATCCTTAAACAACTAGCCTTGGTAAAGAAACAGAACACGCTTGTTAGGGATGTTGTATTACCGCTTGTCTGCTTCTCTGCCTGGAATGTACACAGTGAATGTATTCTTGAGACAATGCTCTGTAGTTCAGATGAAGGAGAAAAGAGATTTGCAATGCAAAAAATAACTGTTAGAAAAAAAAAGGAAATTGCAGAAATAAAAGAACACCAGTGATAAACACTGAATTAAATAATCTAATAGATTTAATCAATTGGGAAACAGGATATCAGTAAACCGGTTTTTACTTGTTGTTTGATGAAAGATGATATTATACAGTTTATTAATAATCCAATAATTGTACCAAACTTCCCTATTCACGGTCAATCTATTGAACGCATTGTAAAAGAGGTCACCAGGGCTTCAATGTTGGTGTGTGGTGCCAAGAGAAAAGACAGGTTTATAAGGGCTACAATGGCTCATAGAGAGCTGATGCCTGTGTGCTAATCAAAGAAAGATCTGATGAAAATTTTGTAATAAGTATTTTAACTTTTTATCACGAGTAAACAATTTATTTTAGAAAAATATGCAGAAAATGCTGTTATCAATATTTTAATGTCTTATTACGCATATAGACTTAATATACCATGAAATTTTCATTTTTGATGTAACTTTAATATATTATTGATGTAACTAGGTTAACTAAGGCTCAGGAATCTTTTTAAATTTTATTTTATTGAGTAGTAGCAAAGCATTTTTCATTACTTCGAATAAACAAAATATTTATGATGAAACTTAAATTTTCAGGCTAAAAATTACCTGACTAAATATTAAATGCAAATAAAAAGAAAATTGGTTCTCAGTATCATATGGTCAAAGACATAAGAAAAATGACTTAGTCAAATGAAACATTCTTTTTAACAATTATTCTAGAAAACATTCTGATGCTTGAATAAATAAAAAAAAAAAGTTGCTGAAAATTGTTTCTTTAATGTATTTATAATATGATAAAAAGCTTGCAGTGTAAACAAAACTAATACTAAATCATAATAAATTATCATAATCATTTTATTCTACTCCGTGAACTTTTTTATTAAAAAACCCCTTAAAAAAATACAAACACTATAAAAGCAGGTGGTTCCCGTTGTCTGCAAAGTCTGTTTTAGTCAGGCATTTTACTGCTCCTGCACTCATATACTCCTACCAAGGCCTGTACATACTTGTAAATATATGTATATGTATATATATATATATATATATATATATATATCTATATATTAATAAATAAATATATAAATAAATAAATAAATAAACAAATATATATATATATACATATATATATATATATATATATATATATATATATATATATATATATATATATATATATATATATATATATATATATATATATATATATATATATATATATATATATATATATATATATATATATATATATAAATGTATATATATATACATTTATATCATTCTAGTCGCGACTTTCGATGACATGTTTATTTTGTTCCCGTTCAATTTGTTTTTTTTACTTTTTCATACTATTTTTATCATATTTATATATATTTTTTAATTTTTGTTTTCTATTTTTATTTATACATATTTAAATTTATTATTTTATTATAAAAATATATTTTTTATATTAATTTTTGTTATTTTTATTTATTTATTTTATATTATATTTCATTTTTAACTTCATATATTTACAAAAACAACTAATTACAATAATATAATCAAATTTAAACCTTGCCATAACCCTAACCCTAAGCCTGACCTTGATGACTGGCCAAATCAAACCCTTAGTTGATGTATTAGTTACCTTAGTTGATGTATTAGTTAACCCTTAGTTGATGTAGCAGCACTCCCTTGCAAGTCAGACTATTTGATAGTCGATGTATGTACTTTTCACTCTCTACAAAGGTTTCTTATGGGTACATTTTTTTACAAAAAAAATAATGCTTACGAGGACAAAAAATAAACGAGTACACTAAAATGTCCCTGATAATGCTAATGTCCCCATAAGTGCTTGATTTTTTGTAAAATCTATATATATATATATATATATATATATATATATATATATATATATATATATATATATATATATATATATATATATATATATATGTATATATATATATATATATATATATATATATATATATATATATATATATATATATATATACACAGGGTGTAAACTAGCCCTGTGGTGCCTCGTCAAACACGGTATTCCCAAATGCTCATAAAATTAAAATTGCCAATATAAAGATGAAAAAATCCTATCCTCTAAATAAAGTTTGCCAAATTAAAGTTTAATAATAATTCTAAAAGTTATTGAAAATTAATTATTATTTAAAACTAATAGAAAAATAACATAAAAAAATCTAATTCATTAATTGCGTAAAGTATATAATAAAATCGCCGTTATTGGTATAACAACATAATTGCATAACTGCAAAAATGTCTCTTGAAAAAAACTTTTTGAAAATTGGGATTTTCCAAGCAATTTAAGGATTTTTTTGACAACTTGCTAGTAAAATTCATATCTCATAACTTGGGAACAATTTTTTGCAATGCATTCCAACAGCAGCAAATATTATATAAAAAAATTAGCAAGAAATAAAGCACTAATTTAAAAATCTAAAATAATAACAAATTTGTTTGGTTTAACACCCGCAAATGCACTTTCTTTAAAAGTTTCCCCCTTTTTGGCTAAAAAGTTGAATAACTTATTAAGTCTTACTGCAAACTCAACTTCAAGTAGTACATGTACTTTGTCAACAAAAACTTTGAGAAGCCATATAAGTCAGATACTTTAGTTATAGTTTTTCTTTTTTTGTTAGGTATTTTATATCAACTGAGTTAGGGGATCACATCAACTTAAGTCTTTTTTTACTTATCTACTATTAATTCACTAACTTTTTTAACCACCTCTGAAATAAAAGTTAAATACAAAAAATGTTTTAACAAACTATTACTATAAATTTATTGAACGAGGAAAATATATTTCTTTACTTTACTGCTTGCTTGTATTTAAAACTTAAATGCGTAAAAACGAAAACATGTATATTAAAATGTAAATTAAATAAGTTTAATAACAAAAATGTTTTTTTTATTACAACAAACTCGTACTAGAAATTTAAAAAAACAAAAAACAAGATTCACCGCTTGCTTAAATTTAAATGTAAAAGGAAATTTTGAATAAACATAGTCATAACATTTTTTAACTATAAACGAAAAAATAATTATTGGTATTCTTTGTTGCCACGCGTGCAATCGCTTGCAAACAATAACCATCTATAATTAAACGACACTTGTTTTTGTTTTTACTGTGTCTTAGTAATTATAAATTTATTTCAATATATGATTTATGAATGAAGAAAATCATTATTAATTATAAAATTGAACTCTCAATAAATGTGAAATATGAAATTTAAAAGCTCGTGTTTACTATTTTCAAAACCTTATCTATTTTTAAAACATTTCTTTTGATGACACAATTTCTTACATGATGATGTAAGGGTTCTTCCATAAAGGACCTCATGCAGAATTTAAATAATAATTAGAAGTAAAAGATCATTGGCTCTCTTTCGCCAGAATTTCATTGAATATAAATTGCTATATTACTATATTACAGTAAAAGAGAAATATATATTCAAAAGAACACTCTTAAAATGAACAAGGCAAAGATATATTAAGATTAAAATAATCAATCATATTAGTCCTTATGATAACACTGGCCAACAAAATGGAACTTTTTGTTCTCATCATGAATAAAAATATTTTTTTCTGGATAAACTTTTCACTCTGATTCCAAATATCTATTTAGTTTTTCTCTATCACGTACACATTTTGAGATAAGGGCCCCTCTTATTTTGCAAATCTCAGGGAAATTAAGACATTTGCCTAGTTGTGTTGTATGAATTTGCATCTCCTACCCTATTACTATCTTAGATCCGTACAATTGTCAACAATTTAAGTCAGTATTAACATATACAATGTTTTATTCACTACAATTATCACAACATTTGCTCAAAATCGCCATGAATATGACTTTCTTTTAAAGACTTTGTCTGGGTTGTCTCGATAAAGCATCCAGCAGTAATCACCCATCATGCTTTCATTCCAAAACCCTTGATAGCGATTTTCCATCAGTTGAATATCTTGATGAAATCGTTCACCTTGTTCATCACTCACTGCACCCAGATTTTCAGGAAAAAATTTCAGATGGGAATGTAAAAAGTGCAACTTCAAAGACATGCAACATCCCATTTTTTGATATGAATCGAGCAGCTCTTGAATGCCTGCTTCATATTCAGGTGACTTGTGGTTACCAAGAAAGTTAGCACAAACCCAAGTAAAGGCTTGCCAAGCTTCCTTTTCTTCATCTGTGAGAGAATTTTTGAAATTAATATCTCGTAAAACCTCTTTAATTTGAGGTCCGACAAAAATTCCTTCTTTCAACTTTGCTGCACTCATTGGAAATTTTTCCACCAAGTATTGAAATCCAGCTGAATTGGATTTCCCCATTGCTTTTACAAAGTTCTTCATCAAGCCAAGTTTGATATGTAGAGGAGGTAAAAAAATCTTTTGTGGATCGACCAAAAGAATATTTTCAACACTATTTCTTCCTGGCTCATACTCATTCCTTTGGTCCCAATCTCGTTTCACGTAATGTTCTGTTACAGCGCGGCTGTCCCACAAACACAAGAAACAGCAGAATTTTGTGAAACCCATTTGCATGCCCATCAGCATGCCAATGACTTTTAGATCACCACAGATATTCCATTAATAAGTTTTGTAGTTGATTGCCTTAAGAAGAATTTTCATGTTTTCATGCGTCTCACTCAGATGAACAGAATGAGCAATTGGTATGCAAGGCTTTTGATTTCCCTTATGCAACAACACAGCTTTCAAGCTTCGCTTTGATGAATCGATGAACAAACACCATTTAAAAGGTTTATGCGGCTGTGATAAACTTTCAAACAGTCCACTAATGTCATTACAATAGCACAATGGGCTATCAACAGTAAAAAATGTAGCTAATTGAAGATTACGCTTTCGATAGTGGCACACTTTAACGTTTGTTGCAAGCAAATTTTTTTGTTTAAGTCGTGACCCCAAAAGTTCTGCTTTTTCCTTTGATAAGGTTAAGTCTCGGACCAAATCATTTAGTCCTTCTTGAGTGAATACTTCTGGCGTTTTTTCGACATCAGGTGAATAGTCAAGATCCGCAGTATCTTGATGTTCATCACAAGAGTCCCCTTCCATCTCATCTTCGACAGAATCTAATCCATCTATTGGAGGCATTGGAACTGGTAAGTAGGGGTCATCTGGAACTGGCCTCATTGCCAAATCCAAATCTGGATAAACAATTTTGTGCCTATTTTTCCATGAAAATCCAGTTATATTAACAATGCAAAAATAACAATCAGTTACATGATCCTTTGGCTCCCTCCATACCATGGATATGGCAAATGAAAATGCAGTTTTCCGTTTGTGAAGCCAGTCACGCAATCCACTAGAACAGCTTGTGCAAATAATATGTGGAGCTCATGTCGCTGACCAGACACTGTAAATAAGCCGCATACATAACAAAAGGTGTCAGGCTGATTCTTGCATTTTCTTGGCATCTTGATAAAATATTTTATAAAGATTAAATCAAACCTGAAATGAGGAATAATATCATTAGTAATTTTTTTTTTTTTTTTTTTTTTTAACATTTTCACTTCCAACAAGGCTGCAAGCAACCACTATAAGAGTTGGAAGTTACTGGAAGAGAAAAGACTAAATCTGTAGAGCAAGATAACGATTGACTGATGACTTAAAAGATTGCAAATTATATGAATCAGGAAAGCAAGATGAAGGAAGCGAATTCCAAAGAACTGATGTTCGAGGAAAAAAACTAGAAGAATAAGAGTTTTTGAAGCACTTAGGAACAGTCACAGAAAAAGGATGAGACTTAATTGAATGGCGAGTAACACGAGAATGAATTTTAGTAGATGGCACAAGGGACGCTAGCTCTTTAGAGCAGTGCCCATTATAGTATTTGTAGAAAAGAGAAAGAGAAGCAACATTACGACGATGTGACAAAGGTTGGAGATTGGCTGCCAGAGCAGGTCCAACTATGTTTACAATTCGTTTTTGCACCTTGTCTAAAAGAGAAAGAGCATCATTAGAAGATCCGCCCCAGATGTGGCAACAGTATTCCATACAGGGACGGATTTGAGATTTATAGAGATAGAGAATAGAATCTGGAGTAAGAAAGTGTCGAGCTCGATAAAGAGATGCAACCTTAGCAGATGCTAATTTTGCAATGGATTTGATATACGGTTTAAAAGAAAGATCAGAAGTAAGAGTTAATCCTAGAAGATGAATGGTAGATGACTCATCTAGTACATTACCATTCATAAATATAGGAAGATCTAAATTATTACGATAACGATTGGCCGAATAAAATTGAGTTTTATCTGAATTAAAGTTCACCAGCCACTGTGAGCCCCATGCTGTAGCAGAAGTGAGATCCTTTTCAAGCTCAGATACCCCCTCCAAGCAATCAGAGAGTGTAGGCTTCTTATCATGACAAGAGTAAATGGTAGTGTCGTCAGCGAATAATGCCACCTTAGATGTGAGAATATCTGGAAGATCGTTAATGTAAATTAAAAAGAGTATAGGGCCAAGGATTGAACCTTGAGGAACCCCTGAAGTTACAGGATGTGTCTGAACCATACAAGAGAGAAGGAATAACAGATTTGCCCTTATTATTGATACTGTTAAAGATTCTCCAGAAGTCTCGAGAGCCTAATTTTTGTGATGAGATACGAGATTTAATGACCTGGGAATAGCGAGTTTTGGCGTCAGACAAAACCTTTTTACAATGGTTTCTGGCGATAGTGAACAGATGTCTGTTTTCTGGAGAATTGTTTTGCTGATAGATATGGAAGTAACGGTTTCGATTAGAAATTGCTGCAGCGCAATGTGAGGAAAACCAAGGAGAAGAGTGAGGCTTAACCTGGAATCGTCGAGAGGGAATAAAAGATTCCATGCCAGCCTGAATCCACGAAGTTATGTAAGAAGCACATTTGTCAGCAGGAAGACGAAAGATTTCTACCCAAGGGCCATCACGAAGAAAATCACGGAAAGAGTCCCAGTCAGCTTTAAGGTAGTTGTATGTGGTACGATGATAGGGGGATTCTGATGAAGTAGAAGAATTTGATAATAGTTTTAGAGAGATCAAACCGTGATCAGAAGTACCTAAGGGTGAATGTGGAGAAATTGAGCACTGACTAGGATCCAAAACAAGACATAAGTCGAGTAGAGAAGGTAAATGATTAGGGTTGTCTGGAAAACGAGTTGGAAAGTTGACTATTTGAGTTAGAGATTGAGAAAGGCAAAAGTTGAGGGCCTTAACGCCAGCAGAGTCACTGACACTAGAGCCAAGCCAATCGGTGTGATGGGCATTAAAGTCACCAACAACGACGATATTGGCCGATGGATAAAGAGAGAGGGCTTGGTCAATTTGATCAGAAATAACATCAAGAATAGTGCAATCTTGGGATGAAGGAGAGCGATATAGAACAAAGAGAAAGGCGATAGAGTGAAGTTGTGCTAAACGAAAGCACATAAATGAATAGTTTGTAGATTCAAACCTAGTTTCACGACAAATGGGTGAGTTCTTACGAATGTAGATGCCCAGGCCAAGCATGTGATTATTGGAGTCTTTACGAATTAAAGGAAGATAACCATCAACACTAAGATCACAAGATGGGACAGCCGAACTTAAATTAGTCTCACAAAGAGCAAGTAGGTCTGGTGAACTTTGCAAGAGATAAGACTCAACAGAAGAAAAGTTACTTCGAAGACCACGAATATTAGTAAATGATAGGTTTAGAGAACTTGGTGATGACAATGGTTTTTTGTGTTTTTTAGTTTTAGGTACTTTAGTCATTTTAAATTTATAAAGAACTTGACTCAAGTATAGATAGTACTCAGTACACTATTTAACAACTAATCAATAGCCTCATTACTCTTAATAAACCCTAAGCCGTAACAAAGGGCTCCAAATGTGGCCTCTGCAATGCACACCAAAAGTACAAACAGGGACACCATCCATGCGCAACATGGCACTGTTAGTACTCTGATATTTTTCGGCTGTTGATGGAATCAGCCTCTCTGAGAGCTACCACAGAGTTCGGGAAACCTGACTACCAGCCGGCCTCAGAACCATAAAACTGAGTTTTAGAGCTGTACCCTCATTAGGAGATAATAGAATGAGTTGCCCAGTCATAAAAATAGAGACACAAGCAATACCCACGCATTGAGTCAAGAAGATCCAGCATTCAACATCCTAAACTGGAAACAATGTATTAAGAATACATCTGCGCCAGCCTAATAGATGAGGAAGGGGTGCGAGGCTGGTCAACAGATAGAATCTGTTTACCCCTTAAGTCTTTGCCTAGGAGGCCTTCTACAAGACAGCAGCTGGATGCATGTAACATCTGCCCAAGATGAGTATTTTTATCGAGACACCATCTCTAGCCTTTACTCAACCAAGAGCCCCAAGGCAGGGGGTGTTAATTGCCACTAATCTGAAAACATAAGGCATGTCATCTCAAAAACTAGGCGCGCTACAAAAAAACTGAGCACAGATTTGAAATCTGCACAAAAAACTGTATCTGGGCCACCCAAAATCGAGTCTGATAAAAAATTGTTGTTGACCAGTGTAATTAGTTAATATACGCTGATTGTTCTATAATATAAAAAAAATATAATATAGCCCTAACCCTAGCTGTAATATGTGTTTGAAAATCCAAGCTTAGTTTGCTGTGTCGTTGTGAAACCACGTTTAATTTTGTGTTGATTTCATATTCATCTTTAATGTTACAGACGGTATTTTATTTTATTTTTGGCATTGTCCTATCAATGTATGCAGCACTGAAGTGGAGTGAAAAAGAAAGAATATGAGAAAGATCCCACACATTCCCAGAACACATTGTAGTACCAGGGAAAGGGGGGAAGCTGAATGATTTAGAAATATTTTGATAAATCCCTAATTTAATTAAAACACTATATCAAATTTATTTCTTGTTAACACCCTGATATATATATATATATATATATATATATATATATATATATATATATATATATATATATATATATATATATACTCTTGCATGATCGTCTTGAAGTTTTTACCATCAAATGTCAGTTTTAGGTTTTTTTAATTTTAAAGACCAGAATTTTTTTTTTTAATAATTGTTTGATAGACTGTCTGCCCAAATCAAACTCTCAGTTGAGTCAAGCTATTTTTTAGTCAATGTAGCAGCACTCTGTTAGGAGTCAGGCTATTTGTCATTTTGTTACGTATCAATAAATTGTACTGAAACCAGCCCAGATAAAAAGTTTGTTAATATGCTTGCTTACATCTTCAATGTTAAAAGATTTAGCATATGAGTAGCACACCTATAAGTAATTATTCATATATATAAAGAACATATTCTCTCCCCTTCCTTCCTTCAGATGACAATATTTGTTGCATTGATTTCATATTAGCTGCATTGTCAGTCACAAAACTTTTTACTGTGCATCCAAGTTTATGTGTTACAGATTCTATTGCTTCTCTTGCAAATTTTGTAAGATATTCACCAGTATGGG
>NC_061157.1:15406709-15469209 GCF_022113875.1 Hydra vulgaris | reverse complement strand
TAAAACAAAATGTTTATATTTTTCATACATGAAGGCATTAAATGAAGCAGCAATGTAAGGTTCATTATAATCTGCAGTTTCATAAACTTTGAAGTGTTTATAAGTAGACGTAGCATTTTTAATAATTGTACTTTTATCAATTTTCATTGCAACAACTTCATAAATCCTAAAATTTGAAAAGTATATAAAACTAGTGAAAATGAAAAAGTTATTTAAAATTAAAAAATAAAAAAAAACATTATTCTTACTTTGTATTTAAAGGTCCTTTCACTAACTCAATGAACTAACTTACAAACATTATTCTTACTTTGTATTTAAAGGTCCCTTCACTAGCTCAATGATATATCCATGATTTTTATTCCATTTTAAATCATTTAAAGGTAGTGTTTTACGATCTATAGTATGTCAAGAAAGTTGCTACATTTTCATAACAAATATCTTTGATAATCATTAGTTAGAATGATTTGATTTTTATAAAATGTGCTTTCTTAAATGCAACCTTTAATTTAATCATAAATAATCAATTTTTTTATAGAAAATCTTACCTATAGTCAACATTAAGACATCGCCATAATATGTTAAGTTACTGAAAAAATTATCCTGAAAAAAAAAAAAAAAAAAAAAAAAAAATACTCATTTAAAAAAAAGTCAGAAATCACAAGTCTGCATCAAAGCAGTTAAATCAAAACACATAAAGCAGTTTAAAAATTTAATATAAAACATATTATAAAAAAACCTTCATGTTAATGACAGCACGAATATAAAGAAACAAATTTCTAATAGTAGACAAACTAGCATTCAAACTATCCACTCTTTCTTTACCTTCGTAAAATTTTAAAAAGCTAAAAGTAAAGTTGTTTGGCAATTTTGCAGCCAAAAAATAGGAAAGATTTAATGATTCAGCAGTGGATTGATCTTTTAAAGTCAATGTTTCCATATTCATTGAAGATATGTTCTCATATGCAATAATAATCTCATAAAAACTATTTTAAAAAATACTATAAAAAATAAACTTATTTAGTTAATCTTATATCAATTAAATAGTTTATATCATCATCATCATCATCATCATCATCATCATCATCATCATCATCATCATCATCATCATCATCATCATCATCATCATCATCATCATCATCATCATCATCATCATCATCATCATCATCATCATCATCATCATCATCATCATCATTATCATTTTTTTTATACTAAACAAAATAAATTTGATATAATGAAACCATATATCAAACTCAGAAAAATCATAACATTAAATGGAAAACCTGACAGGTCCATTGATATCAGATACACTATAAAACTGACATTCAAATACTTCAGTGTAGTTAATAAAGTATTTTAACCCTTTATAAATTGGTGCCGGAGGTGCTAAAATAAAATAAATTTTAGTTCAAAGATTGTTATGAACCACAAAATAATTTAATATTACAAAATAATAACACATTCAAAAATGTATGAAGGTAAACAAAGCAAAAAAACCTACAAATTGGTTTGGAATAATACTGTATACTGTCTCCTTTAACAGAATAATCTTCATCATACACAGCATCTACAGATATGTTAAAGATGGCTGCATGAAAGTCAACTTCAATGGTTATGTTTGTAATATTTGTTTTCATTGTATTGAAAAAAAAGAATGAGCTGTTATATGGCTTCAGTGATTGGACATTTATCTAATTTGACAAAATATAAATATAACTAAAAAAATGAAACTTTTTTGTGTTTCATTGAATACATACTATAATTGTTGTGTAAACATTTGGTCTTTTATTAAATAAAGTGTTTTTAAAAAAAATATATACTTTATATATTAAAACTGAAACCGGAGAATCTGAATTCTTCCAACTCAATATCAACATTTTGTTGTCTTCATTTATACTTAATTCAATGGGAGCATCTAAAGCTATATTTAAAAAAATAACGACAAAAGCAGAATAAAACTTTAAACAGAACAGTTAACTATTTCTTTTAAAGTCAATAAGCTTGTAATATAATGAAAACATGAATATATTTGAGTAATATTTGAATAAACAATTTTTTTTATTAACCTAGGCTAGGAAGGTGCTGATAAATAATTGGTTCAAATAAGTAATTTTTCAGGTTTCATCAGAACATAGAAATAAAACCTTTAATTAAAAATAACAATAAAGTGGAGCTTTGCAGTTTAGGGTTGAGAGAATGTTACAAAGTAAATTAAAAAAAATAATAACTACTACTTGACTGTAAACTCTTGAGGCTTGAGAAGGTAAATTAAATAAAAATAAAAAAAACTTGGGCCTTTTCTTTATATAATAAGGCATCATAAATCTGCCTCGCTGGACCTCCTTGACTATACTAGTACTCAGGTTTAAATTTAAGCCTCATTGGTAATGGCCATGCTATCTGTTACCTATCATTAATTACACAGAATTTAACAAACTTTCAATTTTGAATCAGCAAATTAAAATTTCAATTTTAATTTGCTGATTAGATTGAGTATTTAAAACTCCTGAAAAAGAAAAAGTGCTTGTTACATTAACACCTTAAGTTCGTTACATTTGCAGCTTATATTATCTACAAATTTTAGGTTAAATTAATGATAACTCCAGGAACCGTTCTTCTTAACTGAAAACCTAATTTTAAACTAATGAGTACTTGTGTTAGCCTCAATCTACTGGTGACTTGTTAACCAGTAAAAGTTCCGTCATTCATTAAGTAAAAGCAGTACTTACTATGAATTTCCATAGTCTCATTCTACTGGTGACTTGTTAATTATTACAACAGAAGGGTTTCATTGTTCATTAAATAGAAGTGATGAGGCAAAAGACAATTAGTCTTGACATATACGTGGTAGTGGTGTAGTGCTCCCCTCATAAGTAAGAAACTCCAAGTTTGATCTTTACTATGTCTCTGGTAGTACCGCACTCAACTTGTTTCTCTGCGCAGCGGTAACCACAAATAAATTAGCCTCCTCAACTCTTGTGGTCTCCTTGGTCTTGGGGAGGTGAATTAACATTAAAAACTATATATCAATCAGTAAAGAAAACTCTTAAAGAGCAAAAACAACTTAAAAAACTATAATTTGTATACATACTATAAAACTATAACTTTTAATAAGTTTGTGTGAGAACAAATTTGTATAACAGGTGAGAATTCTATGGCACTGATGTTTAAGAAACAAAACAAGATGTTAAAATATTTTTTAAAATCTTTGTTATTTTTTAACATTTGGAAAAAATTGAGTAATATTTAAATACAACATTAGAAAAATTGGACTATTTTTAAACCACAATTTTTCGTTCAGCATGACTTGTTGGAAGTGAACTTGTTAAAAATAAAAAAACAAAAAACAAAAACATAATAAAAAATAGTAACTCTGCTCGGGCATTTTGGTTCTTTATATTTGGTGAATTAAGCTGGTTTTTTAGTTTTTATCTAAAATATTTGATTTGGATATTTATACATACCAAATATAGTATACACAATTGTACTATGTGCTTATCTGTCTATGTAGCTGTCAACTACAGAAAAAGTGCCCGTCTACAGTGAAATGTGATTTTGCATATTTGTTATAAACAAGTTATAGGCAAGTTTTTATTATAGTTGTTTATTTGCGCAAATTAAAAATATTGAATATTAATGAGAAATTTTTTTTTTATTATCATCTAATTATATAATGCCATACCACTAATGCTACTGCTAATCATTTGCTACTCATTTTTCTTTGATTTGTATAACTTTGTTGATTTTTCTATACTTTCCTATCTCTTAACCTTCGTTGATATTTTTTATACTTTCCTATCTCTTAGCTGTTGTTGATTTTTCCTATACTTTCTTATCTCTTGACCTTTTGTCAAAACAGGACAATCAATATTTTTCAAGACAAGAGTATAAAGTTGAGTCATCAGCAAAAAGAGCTACTCTAGATTGTCAGGAAGATTGTTAATGCAGATAAGAAACAACACAGGACCAAAGATAGAACCTTGAGGTACCTTAGAAGTTACTGGAAATGGAATTGGTCTTCAAGGATGACTTTAATAAAGCGCTTAGAAATAAATGATTTGATAATCTCAAAAACTATTTTATATGAAGCAAGCTTATGGAGAAGACTAGCATGCCAAACTTTATCGAAAGCTTTAAATATGTCAAAAACAATAGTCTTTGTTTTGCTGCCTCCACCTTTTTTTATTTTTTTTTATTTTAATACACCTCCTCAAGGCCGAGAAGGCCACTACAGACGAGGAGGCTACTTATTTGTGGTTATAACCCTCTCTCAACTCTATAACTCCTAAACACGAACCTTGACGAGCGAGGCCGCTGCGCGGAGAAACGAGTTGAGCACGGTACTACCAGGGACGTGATGGGGATCGAACTCGGAACCACTCGTTTATGAAGCGAGATCTCTACCACTACACCACTACCGCATAAAAATAATCTAATAAACGATATTATCTTTCAGTCATAGCAGTAAGCAAGTCAAGTATAGAACGAGAAGGTTGAAAACCATTTTCATCAATATTAAAGTATCATATAAATCACTATTGATTGTCAGAGAGTAAGTTATTAGACTCAAGATAGAATGTTAGAAATTTGTTGATCAAAGACTCAAAGACCTTGCTAATAATAGAGAGAAGATTGGACAATAGTTAGTGGGGTCAGAATGTCCTAAAGAGTTTTTAAAAATTGGAACCACAGATACCATTTTCTGGCAGGTAGGAAAACAAGATTCAATCAAGCACTTACTACTTACTGAATAGTTTAGAAAGAATTGAAGAGAGTTCTGGAGAACCCTATTGCAAGACTATGACAGGAATGCTGTCAGAACCACAAGCCATAAAAGAGTTTAATTGAGATATGACATTAGCAACAGAAGCTGAAGTAATTTTGATGTACCACAATGGCTTAACATGTTAAAATATAATGGCCATTTGATTCAATAATCAAGTTAGAAAAGTTCTTTGCAAATAGATCAGCCTTATACTTAGGAGAGGTAACAAAATCAGACCCATAAATTAGAGAGGGAATGTTAGACCTTCACTTGTTAATGACACTGTTGAAAATTTTTCAAAAATCTCTAGAAGCTAACTTCTAAGATAGGATACAAGATTTGGAAAAAAGAACTGGAAAAATGGAGCTTAGCATTAAATATCACCTTTTTACATTGATTTTTTGCAATATAAAAAGACATTTATTCTCAAGAGCGTTGTTTTTTTGAAAAAAAAAAGGAAAAAATGATTACAATTAGATGTAGTAGTTGCACAAGAAGGTAAAAACCTTGAGTAGTATAAGGCTAGACTTGAAGTTTATGAGAAGGAATAAAAGCATTAAAACCTGCCTGAATCCAAGAGGTTAAGGCACACTTATCAGTGGAGAGATATAGAAAAAATCAACAAAGTTATATAAATCAAAGTAAAAAATCATTCTCCCACTAAATATAACAACTCTCTAAATATCTTATTACATTAGGTATAAATAGGTTAGCAAATATGACAAAAATTAAAAAATTTAGATAAGTTTTTTATCTATGTTCTCTTCAGCAACAGTTTCTCACATTTTTTTTTCAAATGCTCCGTGTCAAAACACATACAAATGAGCAGCAGTAGCAGTAGTGGTATGGCATTATATAATTAGATAATAGTAAATATAAATTTTCTCATTAGTATTCAATACTTTTAATTTGTGCAAATAAACAACTATAATAAAAACTTGCCTATAACTTGTTTATAACAAATATGCAAAATCACATTGCACTGTAGATGGGCAACTTTATTGTTGTTGACAGCTACATAGACAGATGAGCGCATAGTAGAATGTACATATGGTATGTATAAATATCCAAATCCAGCGTATACACATGATATGTATAAATATCCAAATACAAATATTTAAGAAAAAACTAAAATGAATGGCAACCCTTTCACTGATTTCTCTTCTTTACATCTTGGATTATCATACATTACTGACCTCTCATAAAAACCATATGTACAATCAATTGCAAAGTTAGCGCCTTTTAAGTTTGCTTCTTTTTATCGTGCTCACCATTATCTTACTCCTGATTCCATTCTCTACCTCAACAAATCTTTTATTCATCTCTGTATGGAATACTGAAGTCATATTTGGTCTGGTTCTTCTAATAATGCTTTTTCTTTTCTAGACAAGGTCAAAAAATGAATTGTAAATGTAGTTGGAACTGCTCTACTGCCAAGCTTAAGTCACTCTCACATTATCATAAGGTTGCATTACATTCTTTTCTACGAAAATCTCATAGTTGCTACTCAAAGGAGCTACCATCTGCAGTTCCATCAACCAAAACTCATTCTCCTTTTGACTAAAACTATTTATTTTTTTTTACTTAACCAAAAGAGAAAAGAAAATTTTTTTTTTTTACTTAACAAAAGAGAAAATTAAAAAACAATTTAACTTCTACAACGATTATTTTTATTGATGTCAACAATGCATATTGACATCTTTTGACATTTTGATTGGTTACACTTGATTTAAAAAAAAAAAAAATCTACAAGCTGGAAATTTCCTTAGTGAAAAAAAATATGGCATTTAAAAGTGAGAGATTTTTTTGTTATTTTCTTAATAAATAATTTGTTTAAGAAAGTCTAAATATGAATAAAACTTGTCTTTATACTTGAAGATCATTTAAAAATAGCAATTTTTAGATAAAATTAAAAAAATAATAATAAAAAGTAAATTTTAGTTTTTATTATTATTTTTTTAATTTGTTTTGTTAATACAACAACTGTCTTTGTTGTATTAACAAATACTTTTTTTTTTACACATGTATACTCAAAGAAATACAACTTACATTTTGTGCACCCTCTAACATGAATACGCATACAACATTTGTTGTTGCAAGATTTAGGTATTACTTTTATATACTTTGCTAGGTACAAACTTGAAAACCAGTTAATAGTATAAGGAAATATGCGCCCTTTACTTCCAATATATAAATTCTAAAAAAATTAAATAACTAAAAAGTGGTTAACTAATTAAACTATCATATAATTTATTTAATATGAAATATAAATGATATAATATTTATAGGATGCACAACAAAATTATTATGATAAAATATTACTACATTCACAGAAAATTAAATATTCATAATTATAATTATACCTTCAGAGTTTATAAATCACAATAGAAAACTAGATTTAAAAAGTAAAAAATTAAAATTATTTAATATTTTTATTTGTTTTGAATGATAACAGTAGTTAAATATAGATTTAGTAAAAACTGCTAACAAATTTTGGTGCCTAATGATATAAAGTTTTGTGTCTAATGATATAAATTTTTGTGTCTAGTTATATAAACTTTTGCGTCTAGTGACATAACACTTTGCATTAGATAACTTTTTCATACTATTTTCAATGTTAGATGGTTTATTGCTTATTTTTTTAAATTTGGTTTCTTATTATCTTTTTAGTTCATGGCTCCTGAAAGAACACACAAATTCACCTTAACTTAATGTTTACTAAATGAAATGGTCAAAGGTGTTGCTTTTTGTTTAGAAAAAATTATGAAATCATGATAAATTTAAAAATTTTAAAAAGCAACAGGTGTTGACCACATGATTTACTTAAAAAAAAACAAAATTTGAATTACAAAATAATCCATCATACTTTGAAACTTAATAATAAAACTTAAAATTACTACACTAAGTTTAGTAATTTAAAAAATTGAAAAATAGAAGGATAGCTTTTTATAGTATGGGTTAAATTAGGAGCTATTTAACAAAAAAATCATTTGGATAAATTCAGCTCTATTCAACAAAAACTAATTTGTTAACTTCTAACAAATAAAACAGGTTAAAAGGTAAAACAGGTTATTGTTCATAACAAAACTTTATTGTCTTACATGTTTAAAAAACTTATCAGTAAATTTACAAGTCTATCTTTGCATCTTATAGAGTCTGTTTAAGACAATCCATGTCTTCAAGCTATGTAAGTCTTGATTATAGACTAAACTCATTAAAAAAAAAAAGTTAATTAGGAATTTTTTACAAAAACGAATGACTAGAAAATTTTCCAGACATTTTTTAGATCTTATTAAAACTAATAAACAAAAGTTTTGTTCAATATTGCATAATATACATTTACAGTTAGTTAATCTCAACACTGAAAATAAAGTAGAATTTAGATAAAAGTAATGTTTTCTTTATATATACTGTATATGAAGACAACACAGGTAAAAACATAGATGTCCAATTTTTGAAAATTTCAAGTTTCAAGATATTTTATGATATTTTAGTACTGAGCTATTTAAGTTTCAAAAATCATTTCAAAACAAATATGTTATAAGGTTCTATGGTCATTATAAAAAATTTGACTAACCTTATCCAAGTTATTTATAACTAAACCAATTATAATAAAAAGATAAGTTACATAAATAACTTTTATCTTTAAAAAAAATGTTGGTTAATGTAAACAACACCATGTTAACAGAAAAACATTTTAAAAAAATAGTTAAAGGAGGAAATAAAGGTTCAAGATCTAAGATTGAAAAATAATGTTACAAGAATACCATGTAACTGTGTTAATCTAAAGTGTTTCAAAATTAAAGTAGACGATAACAGAGTAAAAATTATATCACATATCAACAATTTAAGGACAATAATGAGCAGGATTTGGATATTTCGTCCCTTATAATTGTGTAAGGGGAATTAAAGAAATTCCATCAGTCACTGATATGTGAAAATAAATAATTAAATTTTGAATAATATTTTTAAATATAATAAGGATTTTACATAAGAATTATTCAACACTTACAATTTTATATATATATATATATATATATATATATATATATATATATATATATATATATATATATATATATATACTTATTAGGGCCCTGCAAAGCTACAAAATTTCTAATCGAATCAAAAATATGATTCAAGATATGATTCAAAAATTTTCAAAAATCGAATCCTTTTCGTTTTAGTTGTGGGTATTTTAGATATTCTGAGCTTTGACCCCACCAAAATAACGTTACTTATCCTTAAATACCTTTTTAGTCAGTTATTAAAAAGGTTAACCAGGGCAAGCATCAATAAAGAGATTATACAATTGTTTTATTTTATTTTATTTTGAAATATATATTATTAAATAAAAAATGCTTAAATTTAGTCTTCAAAATGTTGATTTGAACCGTGAAAACATTAAGCAGTAATTAATTATTATAAAACCGCAATTATGAAATTTTATTTTTGTAATAAAAAACATATAGTTACATATATTTACCGCAATTATAACAACATATATTTACCGCAATTATAAAATACTTTTTTTTGTAATAAAGAAACATATAGTTAAATAAACTTTTTTTTACTTTTTTTTAAAAAAAAATTAAATTTATTTTATTATATTTAAATTAAATTTATTATTAAATATTAACAAATTTAAACTTGCTTTACTAAATTTTTTAAAAATTTAAATTTTTTTAAAAATTGAAAACGCTTTGTTTTATTTTATTTTTTTTGTTACTGTTAAAATTTCTAAACTATGTTAAAGAAAATTCTTTTTAATAAATTTCAGTTACTTTTTTATGTTTGTTTTACATTTAGCCATTATGTTTATTTATAGTTACAAATCAATAACTTTTTTTCATCCAGTTACTGAAGTGCTAATATGCAAAAGTGTATAATACACTTTTAACTGTGTATAAGTGCATTGCTGGATAAACCCAAATCATGCCTGTTGTTTTAGTCAAATTTATATAACAAATTTATGAAAATATAATTTTTTTAGTTTTGAAAACTATCCACTATCATTAATTTTTTAGATTGACCTTAGAATAAACGTTAATTAGAAATGATTAACAAGTTTATGAATAGTAGGCAAGACTTTGTTAAAACCAAAATATTAAAAAAAATTAATGTCAGTTTTTACTTCTTTATTTTTAAACCACTTAAAAAAACCTGTAAAATAGTATGAAATTAAAAATATATGTTGAGGAGAAAAATTATACGATCGCAAATTGCAATGGACCAAAGTCAATTAGCAATCTGAAGAGCATATTATTTGAAGCAATTACAATCTCTAATTTTTATACTTCTAGGGAAAAGTTTCAACAAAAAAAAGTTTAACCCTGTTTTAAAATGATGTTGATACAAAGTAACTTAGGCAGGCAAATATCTTATTTACAACTTATAATTTGGATCAACAGTTTGTTTAAAGTTGTAATAAGTTTATTTTAAAGTTGATAAAAAATTAAGTAATAGACGGTTAAGAACTTCACCTATTAACGATTACCCCTCATAAAAAAAAAAAACTAAATTGCAAAAAGCTAACATAAGGTGATAATTTTGTGTTATGAATATTTTAATAAATAAATAGTGCAAGTATATACTAGCTGCCCTTTATAAGCATGTGTTTTTTTCTAAACCAGTAGTGTGGTGTTTACTCACTGGTAAGTTGCTATCAGTAAGATTGTGATTTATCTGAACCCCTGGCGCAGTGCTCAATCACCCTAAAGTTACTATATGCGTGCTTAAAATGCAATATATTATATTTTGAAAGAAGACATTATAAAACTAAAATATTACTTTGCATATCTTATACAAGTTAAATATTTTAATGCAATTTATTATTTTTGAATTTTCTATGTTGTTTTTTTTTCAAATTGTTTGAGGAGGACAGAAAACTTTTTTTGCAAGAATGTTTTATGAATATTTGGGTATTTTCAATAACTTAAGAGCAAACTTTAAGAGAGATTTAACTTTCTGTTGGATGTTACCTTTCTGTTAGCATTTCATTATGAAATAGTTTTGATTTTAGAATAAGCGTTGTGCGTAGCTCTGCAACAACGCTATGCAACAAACAAATCAGTTATAATTCAGCAGCATTAAACCTCTTTAATACATTACCTATAAAGTTACAATGACTTTTTAAAACTGCGTACAATACTGTTATTAAAATGAAATAGTCTAAATTTTGCATAGATAGTCAGTAGATTTAAAAACAAGTAACACTTGCTCATTACCATGTACTACAGAGCATATTAAACTAGAAAAACAAACTCAAATAGACAAATATTAGGTACAAATGATGTGCAGTAAAGAGGCTAAGTGTGTTGAAATGCAATGAGTAAGGGACCATTGGTCAGATGTCAATAGAATTTAATCGTAAATTAGACTGAAGATTTTGAATTAATATGAAAAAAAAATTGAACTTAATATCAAATATCTGCAGTGATACATATAAAATAAATTTTTACAGATAGAAGCTAATATTTGCATTTTTTTAATTTTTTAACCATGCTTTATACAAAGTATACCATGTTTTATACCAAACATTAGTGAAAAACAGTGAATGACCTCTTAAACTTTGGAAAAAAACTGTACAAAGCTCTTTACACCACAACATCTTGTCCCAATTGTTTTTTTGTAAAGCTTAATAAGATTACTGCTTATACGTCTCGCTACCATTGTTTTGAGTCCCAAATTTGTCAACTATTTAGTATAAATAATTTTTAATTTAGGAGCTAATTTAATAAGTTATTTTACATCTTTTGCTAAATTTGTTTTGTAATCAAGTATAGATTTTTTAATTGGTTTTACTGACTAAATTGTATTAATTAAGTTTGTATTCTTAAAGTTCATACCATGCACTCTGTACCATAAACTATGTTTTTTTCTAACTAAATTCTTAAATTGTCTATTTATTATTTGTCTATTAATGCATGGCTTTTGAATAGAACTAGTTGGTTGAAAGTTGCAAGAAATATATTGTTTACAAGCTTATTCGTAAACTTTTAAAAAGTATTCATAACATTGATTTTTAATCATTTTATCAATAGTTTTAACATTGTTTGTTTTATAAAACATAAAACTCATCTCATTAAATTTTCATTTTATAAAATTAAATCTCTTACTGTTGAACTTTTCGTCACATAAGTTGAGCAGGTTAGTTTCCTATTTTAAGATGTAATGGGTTTTAGTAATTTGAACAAGTGAAGCATCATATTCAATGTTAGTTACTAAGTTTAGATGTTTAGTCACATTATTTGATCTAATATATTTGTTGGTTTATTAAGAACAATTTAAAAAAGTTGATTTGCTAACTATTTGATGTAAATAATGCTCTGCTGTGCTTTGTAGTAAAATGGAGGCCACCCTCTCCCAAAAAAAAAAGCTGTTATTAGGGCCCTAAAATACTAAAGATTTTTCCTCTAGTTACTATAAATAAGAAAAAAAAGAAGCTCCTTAAACTTGCAAAAAGGCCCATATATTTGCAAATGGGTCCCCTAATTTTGTTGGGCGCATCCCAATTTGAGGTGTGGGGTAGCCTGGCCACAGCTCTGATGCTCTGCTTGTTTGGCAGTTTTGTTTAAATTCAATAGTTCCATCTTTATTCCAATTAAAAATAGCATAATTAAAACGACCAACAATAACTATATTTGAATATTTTTTTAATGACCGCTTTGTTTTTTGCAGTTTTTATTAATTCATTAATTTGATTATTTGCTAGTATTTTTTTTTTTGATAATAAAAACTATATTAGCTTTAAGATAATCCTTTCCGCTAACTATTAATGCAGGCTCTAATAAATATTTTTCATTAAGGTAGGGCTAGTTAAAGAAGTGGTGATACTTCTTCAACTAGCCCTGCTCACATCTGCAAATTTTCTAGACACCTGTATATATCATAATAAAATATTTATAATAATAGTATATATATTATTCAAAAAATAATAATAAAAACTTTCCTAATTCTTTTTTTTTTTGAATGCTATTACAAACTCTAAATGGTTCATTTTTTGTAAAAATAATTCATTTCTCCTCGTTTTCTTCTTAGATTTAAAGTTGTTAAACCCATTTTAACTAGCCGCTTTTCATAACTAAGCATTTGATTTGAGTATGGTTTTTTTTGCAGCCCTGTGTTGAACTCTTTTAAGCATTGAAATTTCTGCTAGATTTAGCGGACTCCATGCTAGAGCCCCAAATTCAAGATGAGGTTGCACATAGATAGTATACAAAAATAGTATACACATAGGTAGTATACAAAATTCTCCATAGATAACAATCTCTACTTTCAAATGCATTTTTTAGAGAGCTCAGTACTTTTGAAGCTTTGTTAACACATACTTATGTTTGATGTTTCCACCTCATACCCGGTTGTACAAAAATACCTACATCTCTCTTTAATACACTATTTAAGAGGTCATAAATAATTTTATAAACATTCATTGCGTTTGTTTTAACAATTCCTCTAATGATTTTGATTGCCAAATCTCATCACTTTACATTTTTTGTAATTAAGTCCCATATGCCAATTGTTGCACCATTTCACAATGTTGTCAATGTTGGTTTGTATTTCTGCTTGTTTATCAAAGGAATCTTCTATGGCTATTATTTTGTTATCATAGGAATACATTTTAAATATGTTCAGCACAACTTTTAGCAAGTTGTTTATGAATAGCAGAAACAAAATAGGACCTAAAATCAAACCCTGAGCTAACAGATACCCACTCTGAAACTGTATTACCAGTAGTAACTTATTGTTTTCTATTTGTATAGAAACTTTCAATCCAGTTTTACATTTTACCAGTTATACCATATGCTTTAAACTTTTTCAATAACCTTTTGTGTCTACTTTATCAAAAGCTTTTAGGAAGTCAAAATATATTAAGCATAACGGTTTACCCTATGCAGTTTCATATGTAATGGTGTCAAACGTCTCAATCATATTCGTTGTGCATGATTTGTTCAGAATAAAACCAGTTTACTTCTCAGAAATAAGACTATTTGAAACTAGATGTTCCAGAATTGTATCCAGAATAAGCTTTTCAAACATTTTACAAATCACAGTCGTTAAGAATACTGGTTTATAGTTTTCTGGTAAAAGTTTTGATCCCCCTTTATAGGTATGTGAAAAATTTGTAACAAACCAATGGTACAGCAGGCTTGGACGGGAATGGCGTGCGATCACGCGCTTTGTTTGACCACGGGAACAATAATTTTTTTTCACGGTTGCCTTGACAAATAAAACGCTTCAGAAATGCGTCGAAAGAAACTAGTAAAATTTACGAAATAACTTTTAATCGTTGATCTTTTTCAAAGTTTTTATATTGTGTGAAAACCTTTAAAGAAAATAACAAATTACTTCAAAAGATTAATTAAAATAAACAAATTATTATTACGAAAACGTATACGAAACTTTTATTTAAGTTTGTTTTCTAACGCTTAAAAGTATTTTTTTATGTTTTTATTTTAAATCTTTCAAACGAATATTTTGTTTTTCAAAGATTATTTTTTGAGCGAATTTTTTTTACGAAAGGAATGAATAAGCTCGAAACTTTATGAACGTCAATCTTTAAGATCTTCGTTCAAAACGTTTTGAGATTATTCGTTCACAAAGATCTTTGCTTAAGTTTGTATATTATGTGAAGGCATTTAAACAAAGTGAAAATTACTTCTAAGGATTACTTTCATTTCGTTTATATAACCAAAGAATATCTAAGTTTTTGTATTATTATATTTATAAGCATGTTTGTTTTTTTAAATGTAAACGTTAGAATATACCTTTCCATGTTTTTATATTAAATCTTTTAAACGAATATTTTGTTTCTGATAAACGGTAGGAATTAATAAATTTTTTTTAAAACTTGACATGCGAAACGCTTTAAAATAAATCTACTAAATGTTTGTAACGATTATTTTAATTAGACACTTTTTATTAAAAATATTTAAAAATGTTATTTGTAACATTTTTTTTCCATCCACAAAGTCTACCGTCACGCTAAGTTGAACTAATTCCTTGTCAAATAATTAGTTCTCCTTCGCGGAGATTTCATTAAACATAACCAGGTAAACATTAGACGTTACTCTTAAAAATCTTTGCGCATGAGAACCAATGCTTTTAGGTTAAAAGCATTGGCTCTCTTGCGCAAAGATTTTAAAGAGTAACGTCTAATGTTTACGCCCTTATGTTTAATGAGAATCTCCGCGAGAGAGAACTAACGAATTGCATGATAAGTGCTTATGATAAAAGTGTATGATAAATCATAGTCATAATATACTGTCTGATATTATGACTATGGATAAATCATACATATCTGATATTATGACTATGGATAAATGTAAAAGTTAAAAAGTATTTTTTTTTTGTCTTGCGATGTTTATGAATCTTTTAAACGAATATTTTATTTATTACTTTAAATTACGACATCAAAAAGTTTGAAACTTTATTAAAAAACTTTAAAATTATAGTGTGAAGCACTTATAAATAAAGTGACGAATTAATTGTAAAACAAAATTTAAATTAAGAAAAATGTTATAAAATAATTATTATTCCGATACATAACAAAATTTATCGGATTCAAAAAATGCAACTAAGAAGAAATATAAATTTATAATATAAGGCTTATTGATCAATAAACCAACGGACTTGATTAAAAAAATATATATCAAGGTATAACAGCCGAATTCTGACGCTTTTAGATCGTTTATTCAGCGGTCTAGCTACGACTGAACTCTTGCTGGAAAAATGTATTAACGCTCAGCCTGACATCAACAAAAGACCTAAACGTTGTAGCAATGAAGCTATTCCATAGTTTAACTTGTTTGCAAAAAATAAAGTAACAAAAGATAAAAGTCATTTATTTCTAACGTTAACTAACGTAACTTAAAATAATTGTCGCTTTGAGTTTGTACTTTTACAGTTTTAGTTTTCTTTTCTCTTCTTTTGTTAGAAAAATGTAAAAAAAAAAATACATATTTTTTAAATTGTTCTCTATAATTTAATTTAGTTTGGTTTTTTTAACGCATTTCCCATAGGCCGAAAAAACGTATTTATTAGTTAAAACATCAAAGCAACCGTGGTTTGTTTGTTATTGTCAAAACATTGTTATTATGTGCGTGGTCAAACACAGCGTCCGATCGCACGCCATTCCCGTCCAAGCCTGGTACAGGACACATCCAGTATTAAAACCTAATTTGAAAATATGGAAAATTGGAATAACAAAACCTTCTGCTGCGTGTTTCAAAACAAACAAACTAATTTCAAAACCTATCATTTTTGACTCAACTAAACTTTTTAACTGAGGGTGAGAGAGTGAAAGTGGGAGAGAGAAATAGAAAGGAGAATATTTGAAATATTGAATTTAGTCAGCTTAATCAATTATGATTAAGATGACTAATTAATTCAATAGGTGGCGATACAGGGGGCAGAAATTAAATCTTAAATGCCCATTTTTTTAAACCTACAAACTAAAGTGAAAATAGCAAAATGAAGAAAGTCATATGTTGCTTTTGCCATAACGTTATGTCTAAAAATGGACCTTGAATGGCAAGGCATTTTGAAAAATGTCAAAAGTATCCAGATAAAGTTAAACACCCATATATAAAAAATGCTAATAAAAAAGATAAACTATAAACAAATAAATTACAATTCACCAGATAAAGGTAGTCTGGGTCTGGGAGATTTGGAACTAGAAAGATCCAACCAACGAAGTAACACTAACACAATACTTCTGCATAAATTTTTAAATTAAAATATTCAATATTATTAGAATATTAAAGTAATTAATACAATAGTACTTTGTTTTACAGATGCCAATTGCATTTACAATATCTTTTATAGTTTAATATTGAAATAACATAATAAAAGTTATTGCTTTTTTTGCTTAAACATTTTATTTTTTTTTAATTGTAAACAAACTACCTTACACCTTTAACATTTAAACTGATAACCAATTAAAACTAATAAAACATATAATTTAAAAAGTTTAAGTTTTCCTACAAATTACAGTACTCATTTACAATTATATTTACAGTACTCATTCACAATTATATTTTCATTACAAATTACAGGGCTCATTTTTATAAAGACCTATTTGCAAAAAATATTTCTTTGATAAATATGACAAACAAATATTAAAATACTAAATTACTACATGATATATATATAAAGATTGTTTATTTCTTTGGGCATTTAAGTATAATATTCTAATATATTCACATAATCAAAATTAAAATGTTAATTTACTTATGGGTCAAATATAGTTTCTGTAAATAATGAGTGTCACACAGTAGTTTGGAAGTGACAAACATGTTTTGAACATGACAAATAAACATATCAGTCTAGATTTATAAAGTAACTATAGCTAATTTAGTTTTTTATAAAAAATATAAATTTAAATTTGGTGTTAATACATGTATTTGTACTTATAATGATCATATACTAAAATAAAAGACTAGAATAAAAAAAAAGCAATTCCAAAATTTGAAAAAATAATCAAAAAAAAAAAAAAAGCAAAAATATATGCCTTTTTGACTGAAAAAACGCAAGAAAAAAAAACAACAGTTTTTTTATCATCTATTTATTTGGGTGGTTTAAAAAACAACATTTTGAAAAAATAATTGCAGCATGCACCTTAATGTGGTCTATATAAAAAAAAATAACACTGAATTTAAAAGTTTTTTGCATAAAAATGTTTTTAGGGTGCCAAAAAAATTTTTTTTAGGGTGCCAAAAAAATTTTTTTTAGGGGTGTTCTTGAACATTTAATGGGTTTCTAATATTGATAAAAAAAAGTTTTTCAAAAGTATGTCTCATTGGGTCTCAAATGAAGCAAAATTATATAAAAATTTCAAAAATCATTTAAAAAAAAAAATAAAAGAAAAATTATAATCAAAAACCTTGTAAAAATGCACATTTTTTACTTTTAGTTAAAAAGTTTCAACTGCTGTGAAGTAAAATCTAAAATAACTATTTTTCTCACATCTTTGGCTCTTGGTGAAACAAGTTGCAATCAGTATTTGAAGTAAACTATTATATTTGAGTAAAGGTCAGCAATAGAATGTAGTGAGGGTACTACAAGAATATAAATGAAAAGGTGTTATAAGTAGAGTTCCCAAGGATCTGTATGCTACTATTTATTACATTCATAAACATTGTAAAGATTTAAAACGATTTATGAGTAAACGCTGTCAAAACTCTTTGCTGATGGTCAAAAGTGATTTTGGTGATAAAAGATCAAGAAGACAATATAATTTTTTGAAACGCTATAGATAAACTAAATAAGCGAATAAAAATATGGTTAATTAAATTTAACGAAAAAAAAAAAAACTATACACTTTGGTTCTAAAAATAATAAAAAAACATGATTAGACATTTAAAAAATTTGAAAAAGTAAATTTTCATAACCCAATCAATCATATTGCAACAACTGCAAAAGGATCCCCCTCTTGCATAAGAATCATAAAACTCAAAGAATAAAACATCAGAGAAAACTTCTTTGCTAAAAGAAAATATTATGATTGGCACATCTTGCGAAAAGATGCAATAGTTCAGATTCAATTACCTTTATCAAAAACAATAATGACTCAGTAATCAAATATAGGAAACAAATAAAATAATGAAACTATATAAACATTATTGAAAAGCACATTATTCAAATCATTAACATTATAACATCGATATTTGTTAACATTATCTTAAAATAAAAAGCATTATGCTTCGAAAAAGGTGCTATAGACTCATAAGATATATATATATATATATATATATATATATATATATATATATATATATATATATATATATATATATATATATATATATAAATATATATATATATATATATATATATATATATATATATATAAATATATATATATATATATATATATAAATATATATATATATATATATATATATATATATATATATATATATATATATATATATATATATATATATATATATCAACCCTTGCAAATAGGGTCAGCATTCGCCAATGCAAGATGCAATTAAAGTGTTTGAGGTTGAAAAAAATTGCAACATGTAAATGTAATAAATTAAAACATAAAAAATATATATAGAGACAAACCTTATCATTTTTCATTTTATATTTAACTACACCATATGAAATTTGATAATTTGTTACCCATGAATCACTGTTAGAATCACCTTGTACATTAATACCTGATATTGCAGAAACTTGATTCAACTCAATTATTATATATGGTTTACTATCATTAGATAAGGCACACCATGTAAATGGGCTATCAATATATGCTTCCATTATCTTAAATCTGAGTGTCGAAGACATTTCAGCAAATGCTGGAACAAATACATCACTACAAACTGAAAAAAACAAACAGATTAAATGTATAAATATATAATTAATTCAATTAATAATTAAAAAAAAGTGAAGTAAGTAATTTATTATTGGTTGCACTATTTTATCTAGACCACTCAATATGCATTGTAGTGTTTTTCTATATAAACTTAGCAGAAGGTTCATTCATCTTTTTTTTTCAAATTCATCTACAGTTAAAAACACACAAAATATTTTTTAGATCAAAGACTTTAAATGTTATAACCTAACAAATATCAACAACAACAAAAAAGTCTATTGTCAACTCATTAAATCTAAAAAACCTCTGTTGTCCTCAACAATTTCAAACAACCTATGCTATTGTTTTTCAATAATTAAATAAAAACATATTGATAATATATTCCTAAATTTAAACTTTTACTAATTTAGAATAAGCTTAATAAGTTAATTACAATACCCATAAATTAATTAAAATAAATTGAAAAAAAAGAAGGTAAATTCAAGACAAAAACTAAAACGATTTCTAATGAAGTAGAAAAGTGTATTAAGAACAATAACAAAAATTTATATTTAAAAATAAATTTTAAGTTAATTTCCTAAAGATAAGTAAGAGCAAAACTTATCATTTATCTGCCTTTCATACCCTTCATCACCTAAAAAAGTAGTCTTAATTTTAATGATTTATAACTTTATGAATATTTGAAAACCTCTAAATAAACATATAACCAAGCTACTAACAAATACTACTAATATACTCTTTTTTTTAATGTTAATTTGCCTCATCAAGCCTGAGAAGGCCACTATAGTCAAGGAAGCTACTTTAATTGTGGTGATAAACCTTTCTCAACTCTTGTGCCACTTAAAGTAGTGCATAAATAAACATTACAAATGGCTTAAAAAGATACAACTTTACATAGATAAACAGGAACATTATTTTGAACATTTAATAAATTAAAAACTTATTTTTTAATATTTTTTGTACTTTATTTACTAATGTTACTTACTTAATTTACTTAAATTACTAATTAAATTACACTAAATTTACATAAATTATTATAATGTTATTACTAATGTTTTTTTTGTTTGTTTTTAACGTCCTTATTTCCAACAGTGGTTGCTTGCAAGCAACCACTACTAGAGTTGAAAGTTACTGGAAGAGAAAAGATGAAGTTTACAAAGCAAGATTAACAGACAACTTAAAAGATTGGAAGTTATATGAATATGAAAAACAAGATAAATGGAGGGAGTTCAAAAGAGCTGATGTTCGTAGAAAAAAACAAGAATAATATGAATTTTTAGAGCACTTTAGAAAAGTCACAGCAAAAGAATGAGACGAGTAACACAAGAATTTTAGCAGATAGCACAAGAGACATTTGCCCCTTAGAGCAATGCCCATTATAGTATTTATAGAAAAGAGAAAAAAAGCAATATTATGACAATGTGATAATGGTTGGAGATTGGCTACAAAAGCAGGTCCAACAACATTTGCGATGCGTTTTTGCACCTTGTGAAAAGAAAATTGATGTTACTTAATAGACAGTAAGAAGAAAGCTTATGGAGAAGACCAGCATGCCAAACTTTATAAAAGACTTTAGAAATGTCGAAACTCTACTTCTCGGCAGTTATTACCATTAATAAATCAGCAGTAGAACAAGAAAACCCAAAATCCATATTGATGATCAGAAAGTAAGTTACTAGATTTAAGATTAAGTATTTGTTAAATAAAGACTCAAAAACCATGCCTATGATAGGAAGAACACTAATGGGATGGTAGTTAAAAAAGTCAGATTGCTATCCAAATTTTTTGAAAATATGGATAATAGATGCTGCTTTCTAGCAGGCTGGAAAACAAGATTCTGAGAAGCATTTGTTAAATAGTTCTGAAAGTATAGACAACAGCTCTAGAGAAAACTTCTGTAAGACTATAAAAGGTATGTTGTCCGGACAACAAGCTGTAGAAGATTCTAAGCAAGAAATCACTTAAGACAGAAACTGGAGTGATACAAACCTCAGGCTATGGATCAACCTGTTTGTCAGCTATATCAGTTAGAACCCGACTAATGGAATCACAAGATGATATGATATTGATGAGAAGTTCTTAGCAAATAATTCAAATTTGCTTTAGGTGAGGTGACAAAATCTGAACCATATGAGAGAAGTGGAATAACAGATTTGCGCTCATTATAAATACTTGAGTCACAAGAGCCTAATTTATGAAATAAAATACAAGATACTGTGACCTGAGAATAGCTGGCTTTGGCGTTAGACAAAACCTTTTACAATGGTTTCTAGCAAAAGGAAGAAAACCATGTAAAGAGTCCCAGTGAGCTTTAAGGTAGTTGTAAGAGGTACGATGATAAGGGGATTGTGATGATAAAGAAGAATGAGATAATAGTTTTAGAGAGATCAAACCGTGATCAGCAGCACCTAAGAAATGAACAAGACAAATGTCGAGTAAAAAAGGTAAATGATTCGGTTTGTCTGGAAAGCGAGAATTTTTTTAATAGAGATTGAGAAAAACAAAAGTTGTGGGCCTTAACATCTGCAGAGTCACTAACACAAGAGCCAAGTCATTCAGAGTGATAAGCATTAAAGTAACCAACAACAACAATATTGGCTGAAGAATAAAGAGAAAGGGCTTTGTCAATTTGATCAGAAATAACATCAAAAAGAGTGTAGTCTTGAGATTAAAGATGTAATTTTGAGATGAGCAAATAGAACAAAGAGAGATTTAATAGAACAAAGTGGTGCTAAACGAAAACACAAAAAAGAATTGTCTGTGGATTCAAAATAGTTTCCCGATAAAAATTCTTACGAATGTAAATGTACACTTATAAGACCATAAATGAGTTATGGTCTTATAAATGATGAAGACAAATGTGATATTCTGATTTTAATTAGTACCTGTAAAACTATTTAGTTTAACAACCTTACACTGTTTTGTATGTTATTTTTAAAAACAGGTTTTTATATAAGCATTTTTAATGACTTTAATCAATTCATTTTAATTAATTTATTTTTATTAAGACTCAAATGAATGTATATGAAAATATGTAAAAAAACAAACAAATAAAAAATATAAAATAAAACCAGTTTTGAAATATATTCTGACTTAATAAAGTAATATTACTTGCAAGTACATATTAGTAACTTACTAGTAAGTACATACTAATAGTAAGTTACTAATATGTACTTGCAAGTAATATTACTTTATTAAGTCAGAATATATTTCAAAACTGGTTTTATTTTATATTTTTTATTTGTTTGTTTTTTTACAGTATGTAAGTACTTGCAAGTTAGAAACATTTAGAAACTTACTAGATTTTGATAATACAACTTACTAAGTACTTAACAGGATTAACTTTTTTAAATTGTCAAATTGATAAAACTTTATGAGTTTATTTTTTATAATTGTTTAAAAAAATTAATTTAATTCAAAATTTTACTTAAAGTTCAAACTAAATTCAGATTAAAAATAAATTTTATCAATTTTTTTATTATAAAAAAGTATATTGATAATATTGATTAACGCAATAGAATATTACTTAGACGTTTTCCATAAATCTCAACAGCCATGTAGCTATACTCAAGGCTATTTTTAGATGAAGTTTTTCTAACAATTTTAATCTGACTGCCAACTTTTGTATTATTCAGAGTCGATAAAACAGGGGAGTAACCAAATTGAAAGTTACCAGGATACTCCTAAAAAACAATTATTAAAAAGATTAACATTGTACAAAAAAAATTTGAAATTTTTTTTATTTCTTAATAATAATTATCTATAAATGATAATGATTATAAAATATATATTTTGTGATTTAAAATGATTGTTATTACCACATTTTATATTAGACAAATTTATGTTTAAAAAAATTATGTACTAATAATCTACATAAAAAATGTATTCAACAAATACTGAAATTGAATTGAAAATATATAAAACTTTTTTATACATCTTAATAAGAATTATCTATAGATGTTATTGATTATAAATATATACTTTTTATAAATAATTTTTATAAATACATTTTCTATAAATATTTTTTATAATAATATTTTGATGATAACTAACTATATCTTAATAAAATAAAGTATACATTTTGTGACTTAAAATGATTGTTATTACTACATTTTATATTAGAATTTATGTATTAAAAAAACATGTACTAGTAATCTACATAAGAAATGTATTCAACAAATATTGATTTTCAAATGTTCAGAAAATGTTTAAAAAAGCAATATTTATATAAAACTTAAAAATGTCTTTGAAATGAAAATATTTTTTTAAATGAAAATGACAAAAATATCATTTTAAAATGAAAGTAATTAAAAGAGGTTATTCATAAAGTAACTTCCAAGGGGGGTCAAAGGGCAGATATTGTGACATTAGGGTGGCTGTAAGACTTTTTAAAAAGTCTCAAAAAATATTTTTTTTTAGCTTTTATTTTTTCTCACAAATATCTTATTATCAAAGATAAAAATGTAAGGTGCATTTTTAGATAGGAGGGGGGAGAGTGCATAAATTTATGACAGGAGATAGACAGGAGGGGGAGGAGAATGTAAAATGACAACAATAGCATGACATTTTAATGGATGACACTAATCATTCTTTTATAATTATGTAACTCATCATACAAAAATGATAAACATTTTACATTTGAGTTAAATTGATTATTTTTAATTATTTTTTTTAAAACTTAAAAAAAAGTTTTAAAGTTTTAACTTGGAAATTTAAAATTAAAAGTTTTGTTAAACTTAACAAAATTTCTTGATTGGTAATTTATCTATTCTTTCATAAAAATCTTTCATTAAGCATAAAGCTAACACTTTTTATTGATGATGTACACTTCTAAATTACATTTTTTCATTTGAAAATACCTCAAACAATCTTGGTCTGTTCTTGATTTAATTGAGAAAAATTTACTTAATTAAATAAATACATATGTTTACCCACAGCTACTGTGTTTTTCCAGAATAGTGGAGAAAACACTTGCTCAGCTGTGCAACAAATTATTTTATTAGTGAAAATTTTTAATAATGTTCAAGTGATTTTAATTAACATTCAAGAGTTTTCTAGTAGAATAGTTCGCCATTCATCATTAAATAAGATTTTATTTTTTTCTTAAAAATAGTTGTGCTCTTCGTCACGGATGTTATTTGGAAGTATATTCTAAAGTTTAGGACCATAATGCTTGATTACCAAAACAATTGCTGCATTTTGTTTCTTTTAATTTTAGTGTTCTTTCTGACATTGAGCAGTGAATTAAATTGGATAATGACGTTGGTGCTTCTAGCATAATAGATTTGTGCATTATTAAAAGGACCTTGAAATATATTCTTTCTCTAATTTTCAGCCAATGCAATTTGTTAAATTCCTGGTTGTTTAAATGATTTTCTATTCTAATTATAAATACCAGTCTTGCTGCACAATTTTGAACAGACTGCAGTTTTTTTAATAGTGACTTTTCAATTCCAAAGTAGAGGGAGTTGCAATAATCTAGTTGTGCCAATATTAGTGAACATACTATGGTACACAAATCTTTGTGCGATAAGAACTGTTTTATTTTGGATATTTTGCTCAATATATTGTAGCAGTTTTTAACAATCTTATTTGTGTTTTTAAAGATAATTCATAGTCAAGTATCATCCCTAAACTTTTTGCTGAGTCAACAAATCTAATGCATTCCTTGTTAATAAAAGTACCTTTAATAAAAATATCTTTTTGAATGCTTGGTGGTGCCATAATTAGTCATTTTTGTTATCGATTGGTTAATACATAAGAGTGATTCACTCATCCATTTAGATATGTATTGAAGACATTTTGGTATATTCAGGACTAGTGCGTTATATTGAGATGAAGGAAGGAATGCTTTTAGAGTTAGATAATCATCTGAGTATCCAAAAGTTTAGACATTGATTATGTTAAGATATTTTTATAGTGGTCTCATATAGATATTAAAGAGTTTTGAACCTTGGACTATACCTTGTGGTGCTCCATATTTTACATTTTGGTTCATGGAATATGAGCTACTAATTTTAACTTTTTGAGTAAAGTAAACTAAAAATGATTCAAACCACTGAGCTGAGTCAATTATACCTATTTCACTAGTTAATAGCCCAAGTAGTAGGCTGATCAATTGTGTCAAAGGCAGCACTTAGATCAAGTAACATACTAGTACTGAAGGTGTACGTTTATCAAAGAGTTCAAATATATCATTGGTAAGCTTAAGTAAAAGTGTTTCAGTTGAGTGATGTTTTAGTATCTATATTAATGTTCTATATGAAGATTGCTTGTTTTCATGTGGGAATCAAGACAATTGGAAACTACTCTTTCTATTAGCTTGCTAATGAATACTAAATTAGAAACTGGTCTATAGTTTTTGAAGTCTTCAGTGTCTGTGGCAGAGTCTAATTTCTTTATTATTGGAAGTAATGTAGCACTTTTTAAACAATCCATGCTGCTTGATTCTAGTGATAAGTTTATTATTTCAACCCATATATGTATAAATGTTAGTAAATTGTTTAGCAGTAGATATGCTGAAATCGGATCATCAGGAGAACATTTTGTATGTTCTCCTGATGATCCGATGTTTACAAAATCACTAAATGTCATGGTGATTTTGTAAATTTTTTTGGATTGTTGTTGGTTCAAAATTTCTTAAAAACTGCCCATTATAATCTGATGTGCTTTTCTTTGTCTGGGATATTTGAAGACTAGACCTGAGTTTTCTGATTTTTTCAGTAAAATAATTACTTAAGTTGTTAGCTAGTTCTTCATCTACATCGGCTGTTGGTAGTACATATTCTTGAGTTTTATCTAGTAGCTTGTATATCAATGAGAATAGATTTTTATTTGTAGTGTTTTTATGTAATAGATTAGAGAAATATGTTCTTTTTTTTATATACGCAATTATTGTTGTTTTTTTCCTGAGGCGTCTATATTCTGTCACTAATTATTTGTTCTCCAAACAATTTTTCTGCTTTTCTTCGTTTTTGCCTGAGTTGCATATATTCTCCTTCAAACCAAGGAACTGTTTTGACTATTTTTATTCTTTTTATTTTCAAATTTACATTTTTCTGCACAATCTCTTTCATTATTTGGTTATATATTGTTATTTTGTCTTTCATATTTTCAGCTGATGATATTTCTGGTTTATTTCTTGATGTTTTATTATTGAAGGACTGTATGTCCACTGTTTTTAAATTCCTGCATGTTATAGTTTGGTATAACTTTTTTTCTATTTTTTGTTCTACTTTAAAATCGATAAGAAAATGATTACTCAAATCTAAGTCTGTTACAGCGAGCATAACTACTGATATTCCATCTGGCTTATTAATTTCTACATCTAGTATGTGTCCCATTTTTTTGAGTTCCTTCTTTGATATGTTGTGTTAGATTTAGTACATTTAGCATTTCTTTGAAGCTTTTGCTAAATAGTTCTTTAGTATCTAAGTGTATGTTTATATCACCTGCTATAATGTATTTGCAACCTATTGATACTATCATTTCAAGTAAACCCATGAATTCATCCAGAAATGTTATGTGAGAGACATATAATAATCTATAAATGCAAATTAAAATTAGTGATCTTTTGGCTACCGTAATTTTAACACACACTTGTTCAAAGGAGTGAAAACTGTTTTAACATAATTCCTACCCCTCCACCTTTTACTTTATTTCTTTCTTTTCTTATTTTGTGCCAAAAAACATATCCATAATTTTTTATCATTGCTGTTGTGTTACTGTTTTCAAAAGTCATCAATGTTTCGGTAATAAAATGTCTGGATTCCGGTCAAGTATATGCTCCATTACATCTGGAAGTTTATTAGTAAGAGAGCAAACATTCCATAGTGAGCATAATATATAATTTATGTCGGTTCTATCATCCTTTTGAACTTGGCACTTAAAATGATTAATTTTAAGTGTTTCTTTCAGGGTATTTTTTTCTCTCTTAAGTGAAGGACATTTAATATCAAATGCACAGTGAAAATTATCACTTTGTCTATCTAAAACACAGTTAACACATTTTTTATCCATTGAAGAGCACTGATCAGTTCTGTATTTTTTGCTACATTTAGCACATATTGGCTCTTGTTTCTTGCATTCCTTTGCCAAATGTCCAAAGCTTTGATAGTTAAAACAACGCATTACATTGAGTTTGTCATATATTCTGCAAGAAGTTAATCCAAGAGTTACTTTGTTTTTATAACATAGAAAACCTTCTCGTAATATTTTACTTACTTTAGCAAATACTTGAAACATTGATGGTTTATTTTTTATCGGTTCTTTGATGTTGTTCACTTTGCTAAACTCTTGGATAAAACTGTTTTGTGTGTGCAGCATAATAACTTC
This sequence comes from Hydra vulgaris, assembly GCF_022113875.1. Taxonomy (NCBI): domain Eukaryota; kingdom Metazoa; phylum Cnidaria; class Hydrozoa; order Anthoathecata; family Hydridae; genus Hydra; species Hydra vulgaris. The sequence goes on along the minus strand of NC_061157.1, from coordinate 15,441,787 downwards.
ATTTTCATTATATTCCTTAGGTAAACTACTGATTATAATTTTTTGCATGTTTAATTGATATGATTTTATTTTTATTTGATTGTTCGTGTCTTTAAGAGAACTTAATAATTTGTCTTTATATTCTTCAGAGTTATGTATAAGTTACTAGGACAAGATTACGTATAAGTTACGTATAAGTTACGTATAGTTACTAGGACAAGATCACCTGATTTATTATGAAATGAATTTTTCAATTGAATATTATCATTCATGACTATATTTTCAATTATACTTATCTGTGTTAACTTTTTCCTCAGATACTTTTCCTATAACTAAGAGAGAATCTGGTGTTGGAGTTTTTACTGTATTTAACCTTTCTTTGTTGAATCATAAATTATTATTTTCCAATTTAGTATTACTTGAGCATTTTTTTAACAGTTGCTTTATTTCATTGAGCTCAGTTTTGATTTCTGTAACATTACATTCTAAAGTGTTCATCCTCAATGCTTCTGATTTAGGTACACTTATTTTGAGGTCGGTTAGGCAGACATCACAAAAGAACAGAAAGTTTTTCTTAGTTGAATGGAGAAGAAAATCTAAAACTGTGGTTTTACTAGCTACTTTATCTTCTTTTGAAACAAATGGGCAAACAACATGAAACCTTGATTTGTATGTGAAAGATTGAACATTTTCTGTTACTGATGCTGTATTTTGGCAGGCAGGACAACCACAACTATTGTCTAATTTACTGGTAATCAACATTCTTTGGATTTATTTCTTGATGTATCTTTTATAAGTGAAACACTTTTGAAAAGGAGAGCTACCAGGGACATTTTAAGCAAATATTGTTTTATTTTTTAGAGCAGTTAAAAGAAGCTGATGGCTTTTTTAGTAAGTTCAATTTGTTTTCTTATTTATAGATTAAGATTGTTTTTTGTAAAAAGAATTAAATATAAAATAAAGTTTTATATATGTATTTAATATGAAAAGTTAAATAAAATAAGACTGTTACTTGTGTTCATGTAAGTTTATATACATAAATTTGCGTTTATTTTAGTCTATTTTATATTTCTCTATATTTATACTATATGTATATTTTCTCTTAGCAAAAATAATTGAGAATACAAAAATAAAAATAAATTTCATCTGGAATTTGTCAAAAGAGTGTTGTGTTAAGCTTCATTTTAAGGTATCTAAATATGTATTTATTAGAAATTTTTAATTTTGTTTTTAAATGGTTTCTTCTTTTTCATAACTTTAGATAAATATATACTGACTGACATAACTTCATTTTTATTAATAATGTTGTGCATTGTAGTCTGCATTCTTTGTTACATTAAAAATAATTGATGCTAATAAATGTTGTTTTATAGTTGTTAAAAGTTTGCATATATGTTTGCATGTATATTATGCTCAAAGTTAAAAATTTTTTGATAAATAAGTGTATGTTGTGATATATGTTATATAGGTGTTTTATAAATGTGTTTATATAAATGTGTTTTTATAATAGTATGAAATGTATTATATCTAATTTGTGGATGATTGTTAAATGAGGTGTTTTTATATGTTAAGTAACATAAAAAAATATATTGTGTTTTATAATTAGTAAATATGTTTATTTAATAGTGTTTCCATAATTTCAAAGTGGCGTGACTTGGCAAATGTGTAGAGCAAGATTTGTCAACCTTACCAGTCAAGCGATGTTACTGCTTTAGGTCTAAGTGTTGCCTAGCCTTTAATATAACTATTTTGAAAACAAATACCATTATCTTTAATAATTTTTTGCGTAATGTTGTTAACACAGGCTTATCTTTACGACGGTGTCAGCTGTTAAAAATGATTAACAGGTAGTTTCATTACAAGAACTTACTCGTTTTATTTATTTACTAAAAGTCATTCAAGACATCATTTTGCTATAAATACATTTTGTTTATTATGAAATAACAATATTTAGCAACTATTACTCAGGTATCACAACAGCTTATCTCTATCAGGTACATTGATTTTCAATTCACATATAATGTTTTTCTTTGTACTTACTTATTCGTTATACTTTTAACTTCAGATTTATGGTGTATTTATTTGCTATAGAAAAACAAATCATTTTGAATTTTTATGATTTTTTTTATTTTTTAGTGCAATTGGAAAGAGCTGAAGTGCTTTTTAGTCACTTCAAATCAATTGTTTCTTTTTTTAAATAGAAGAGTTAATAATAAAAATTTTTAGACAGTCGAACTGTTACTGATTTGAATAAGTTAAATATTTTGTTTTATTTTATATTAGATATATATTTTATATATTTAACATGGAAAACTGACTGCAATTTTTGGCAGGTAAGTTTATATACATAAATGTGCCTATATATCAGTATATTTTATATTTCTCTGTATCTATATAAATATTATCTCAAAGAAAAAATTAGAAAGAATAGAAAAAATTTGAATATATATACATACATACATATATTACTTTAGACTGACATTGCTTCATTTTTTATACAAGATTTTGCATTTATTATTTTGGTGCATTAAGATTGTGCCTGAAGGTAAAAATATTGGCATTGCAGTCTAAATTCTTTGCTAAAATAAAATAATGTAAATAAATTTTGTTTTATATTTTTCAGTTGTAAAAATATAAAACACTCATTTATTCAGTTGTAACAGTAGTATAATCACAGGTAATATGTTTAATGATAACAGATGTATAATATTAGGCTCGATGAAGTTATTAGTGTAAATGGTTAAAGGTGACTTAAAATTGTTGTCATATGAAAGAGATAGATCTAGGCGTGATAAAATTAATTGTCGTTGAAATATAAGAAATTTTGCTTGATGAACAGAAAACTTACTTGCCAGAATTCAGTGTCAAGCGGTGTTGATGTCTATTATTTGATTTTACATTAGACACTTTAAAATAAAGCAAAGTATGAATTCAACTATTTATAGTAACAAATAATAACAGTTTCAATTTTAAATGATTTTAATTTTTTTTTTTTTTTTTTTTTTTTTTTGTTATCTTAAACATAATTGTGTTCATTTTTTTTTTAGTTGTCTTTGTCATCACTTGATTATTTAGCTTACTGTTGAAACATGGTTTTAATTTTGTAAATTTAATATGATGTGAAACTTACTATAATAATCATTGTCAACAGTTAGAGAGAAGAAATTAATTAAAAAAATTAATTAAGAAATGCTGGAAATTAACTTTTAGTTAAGGTAAAAATAATTTTGTTTATTGGTAGCATAATAAAACCAGTTACTGTTATTTATTGCATGACATTTTTACTTTTTCTAACATGCTGCTTTTGAAACACTTCCTCTTTCTCTCTTAGATGAGACTTAAATAAGAATTAGTACAGGGAGAATTGATTAAACTGGTAATTACTGAGTTCTTGCGTATTTTTAATACTGCGATTGATAATGACCATTTATAAGATATATTTACGAGTTGCTTGCTATTTAAAGATATAATTCTTTAAATTGTCCCTTGGTTGTTCAAATATTGTAATAAATAAAATCTTTTTAGTTTCAAGTATTTTACTTTAGGGATCGTCTATATATTACGTAACGCGAAATTAAACATATAGACAAAAGAAATATCTCAAAAACCGCCTTTCTCTAATGGTTAACTATATGTTGCATGTTCAAGAACTAGAGCATTTAATAGTTTGTTTTTCAAAATTGATAAACATCTTATTCAAGGTATATTAGGTAAAAAATGTTACATAAATATTTTTTTATTTTCTAATGTTCTTAATTTATAGTCTTTAGATTTTCATTTTAAAAATTTACTGTCAAAGGTTGTGAGCACATTTTGTATGTATAACTTTATTTATCACTATTTATTTTTTTTCATAGTTTTTGATAAATATATCTGTCTTTCAATAGTTGTAAAATGTGTTTATATGTGTTACATAAAGTCATATTTGTTTATAGTTGTATATATGTTTAAATTATGTTGTTTCCATGTTTTCAAAGTGGTGTGTCTTGGTATTATGTTAAGCAAGTTTGATAACCTTGCCAGCCAAGCGGTGTACTTATAGCAGAGGTGTGATTTGGCAGCATTTAGTGCCAGGCGGTGTTACTGCTTTAGAGCTAGGTTGTGTTGTCTAGCTATTTTTAATCATTCTGGAAACACATAATAATGTCTGTTAATGTTTAGCGTAATGTGGATAAGAGAGTATGCAACCTTAATCTTTAAATCTAGGGTGCTTTAATGTCCTAAATTTGAAATGATTGAATAACTAATATTGAATATAAAAACAAATATACTTTATTAAAGTTTAGTAAAAAGATAAATATAGTTAACTTTAAATTGGTTTTTTAATTTTGTCTTTTATATTTTAATTTAGTTTATTATTTTCATTGGATCTTATTGTTATGTTTTATTGTTGTAATGTTACTGTTGTGATTTTTTGTGTTGATAAACAGCTTACTTTCATGTTGTGTCTATTGTTAAAAATGAATAATAGATAGTTTCATTATTGGAACTTACTGCTTTTATTCATTTACTAAAAGCCAAGACAACAATTTATATCTTAGTTTGATTTTTTTTTTTAGTATTGTTAATGCTTTTGTACTTCGAAACAGATTTTATAGTTACATTTTTGATAAATCTTTATATTAACTGCAATTTCAAAATAGGTTACTATAAGTATGTAAATCAATTTTCGGTAATTGTGTGGTGGTTTTTGTTTTTTTTTCTTTGTAATTATGATATCATAATTTCATTACTTTTTTATTTTAGATTTACGTTAGGACGCATTTATAAGATTTATAAAATAAAAAAACCTGATTTCCTTTTATTGTAAATTTTTGTTAGTTAAAAGGATATAAATATATGCTATTAGTTAAATTTTTTTTACATTTTATCTATTTTATGCCTAATAATTTGTTGGATGTATTTTAGGGGATCTTTGTAAATGGGGGTTGTAACTAAAAACCTTTAAAAACATGGAGAACATTGCAGTTATGCGCATTTAATATTGAGTTAGTTAAGTTTTATTTGTGTGTTTAACTAATTAGTTAGCTTAGTCTGTATTTGCAACACTTTTGAGGAAAGAAAGAAAACATTCTTATATATGTAAATAATTGTTTTACATTATTTTGGTAAAAGGTCTTCATCAAAACATGATTACTCTTAATAAAAAAAAACTCTACTCACCTGGCCACCATTAAAGCAAAAAGAGGGGAGAAACTTCTTTATTAGTGTCAAAATATTTAGGAAAATTAAATTTCGAGTTAAAAAAGGAATTTTTAGTAAATGGTGGCAAATTATCGTTTACAAAAAATTAATGAAATATAGAGGCCAAACAAATAATATAGAAATGGTCAGTGTTGAACAGACTTAACAAGACCCGGGTCGGGTCAGCTTGGTTTACAATTTCTTATGTCTACTTATCTGTTATAATTTTTATTTTAGGTTTGTATTATGATGCATTAATGCATTAAGTTTACATATTTTTTCAAATTTGTTATACCCATGTTTGATTGTAAATTAAATTTTTTTGTTTGAAACGTATTTGTATTCAGTTGCTTAGTTATTTATAATAAACTTAGTTATTTTTAATAAATTATTTAGTTGTGTGCATTTAACATTTTTAAGTTAACAATTTTCTTTTATAAAGAAAAATTAATCAAGGGAATACCAAAGTATTGATAACTCCTGTACAATATAAGTTAACTTAATGTTTCATGTTATAAAAATTATTACAAGGATTTAGTCGATATTTTTGTCAATTTAAAGCATGATGAAGTGTTACTATTTTGTGTCAGTAACTAAAAACGTATTGTGTTGAACTTAGGAAGGTCGATGAAAATGGTTCTGCCTTACACTGTTATGACCTATGTCAGTTGTAAATTACTTAAATAATGTTAAGTAGTAATTGTAAATGTTAAGTAGTAGTTGGTAAATTATTTTACTCCTCATACTTTTTATGTTAATTTTATAGATGGATTAATTTTTTCAAGCTGAAGGCGTTTTTCTAAAAGGGTATTAGTTAAGGTTTTGTAATATTAAATTGTGGAAAACAGCCACTATAAATTAATTATGTAACAGACTGACCAAAACCCGTATTACTGGTTGCTTTTTGCTAGTTCATATTAATAACTGATGGCATTGTTTATTCACAGACTTTGCTAAATCTTATTTAGTCAAAAAAGTCTATCACCCCCTGATAATTTTTCAATAAAAACAAATTTTTTTATGCTTAAATTTAGATTTTTGACCTTAATTTTTTTTAAATATTGAATTTATATTAAAAAAACATTTTTATAACAAGATATTATTATTCTTTTACTTAATACAAAAATTATCCACTAAATTAGAAAAAGTCAAAAAAGTGTATCCCCCCTAGTCATTTTTTAACTTTTCTGTTGTATAACTTAGAGAATTGCAGAAAAAAAGCCAAAAACAAACAAATTTGATTGATAGAAGTTGTTCTAACTTATTTTTTTAGCAAAGTTTGTTTTCTTTTTAGGTTCCTAATAAAAAAATTATGGGGAAAAGATGTGAAATTCATGAATCAGTAAAAGAGCTGATCCTGGGACACTATAAAAGTGGGAAAGGGTATAAAACTATTTCTAAAATAGTAAATGTTAAACCTAATAGTGTAGGAAATATCATAAGAAAATATAAAAAAATGGGTACCATAAAGAATTTGCCAAGAAAAAGACGCCCAGCTAAGACTACTTTACGCATTGATAGAGAAATTATTTGGAAAGTTGAACAAGATCAAGGATTATCTGCACCAAAGCTTGCAAAAGATTTACAAACAGATCATGGTATAACTATAAATTCTCAAACTGTTCGCAATCGGTTGAAAAATCAAGGTTTTGTAGGTAGAGTTGCTCCAAAAAAGTCCTTTTTGAGTAAAAAGAATCAAAAGAAAAGATTGGCTTGGGCTAAGAAACATTCAAATTGGACTAGCACCCAATGGCGTAGAGTTTTATGGTCCAATGAAACAAAAATATGTTTATTTGGTTCTTATGGTATCATACGCAAATGGAAAAAAAAAAGTGAACGCTTAAACCCTAAATGTATGAGACCAACTGCCAAGCATGGAGGAGGTAACATTAAGCTTTATTATAAAACTTTCAATATTATATATATCTTTAACTTGTTTTTTCCTCTTTTCATAGGTTGAATGATGGTTTGGGGCTCCTTTGCTTGGAGTGGTGTTGGCGAACTTGAATTCATTGATGGAATAATGACAAATCAGGTTTATACTGATATTCTGAAGCGAAAACTGAGATTAAGCGCCAGAAGTGCTGGCTCTCATAATTTTATCTTTCAACTAACTAGCTAACTTTGATGTGTGTTTAGAAGATCCTAAACACACATCAAAGTTAGCTACTCAGTGGTTTAAAAAAAAAGCAGTATTAAGATGTTAGAGTGGACTCCTCAGTCACCAGATCTAAATCCAATCGAAAATTTATGGAATCTTTTTAAAATTAAAGTAGCTGATCAAAAACCATCTAGTTTGCCGCAATTAAAAGCGATTCTTATTGAAGAGTGGGAAAAATTTGACCCACAATGGCTTAAAAACTTAGTAGATTCAATGCCCAAAAGATGTCTTGCAGTCATCAAGGCAAAAGACGCACAAATAGACTATTAATTTTATATCAGCAAAATAATTATTTAAGGGGTTTAAAGGGATCCCTAAGTGCTCCTAACATATGATCTCATATGAAAGAGCATTAAAAAAAAATATGTAAGTTTTTTTTCTTTTTCACTAAATTGTAATAATAAATGCATGCTAAAAAAAGCAATTGCCGAAATCACTGGAAAACAACTCCATTTTGATTTTATTTTTTCACCATTGAAACTCAAATGTTAGTCGTTAAAAATCACATTAGTACGTCACAACAACTTTAGAATATCTACTTCGATTTTCAAGTAAAAAAAAGTTGTGATTAAATAGTTTTAATCAAGTTTTTAATCAAGTTTTGCCTTAGTTTAATTGTCTTAGTTTTTAATCAAGTTTTGTCTTAGTTTAATTTCTAATAAAATGTCTATTCAACCTTATCAATTTGAACTAAAAAAATATAGCAAAATTAACATAAATGTTAATTTAACTAAAACATTTTACAATAATGAGCAATTTACTCTCATTTTTAAGGTTACTCTCATTTTTAAGCAAAAATGAGAGTAACACTTTTGAAACCATAAAAATGACTGAAATAAATTTATTTTTCTACTAAGGAAATATTTTAAATAAACTTTCATGTGTCTAAATCAATATTCATTTGACTAAAAAGAGTTAAAAATTTGACTTCTATTCATTTTTGGTCATGGAATTGCCCTTATAACACAAATATATAAATAAAAATTATAAAAAAAAATTTAATTAACAAATATATTTTCACAAAATGCTACAAAACTTATTCTTGTAAGTAATTATGTGTTAGTTGAAAAAAAACGACTTTACTTTTAAATTTAATTAACAACTAATAAGTTTGCAATAATGACATTTTGTCTACTTTGTTTATTTTGACGTACAAACGTTAGTTTTTTGAGGCAATAGAGTCAATAAACTTTGGACAAGACGCATTTTTTTTAATCAAAGAAAAGCATTTTTTTGAAAATTAAATTTGTTAGTGTGTGTTCATTATTACGTTTTAGAAAAAATAATATACATTAAACATTTTTTTTTAATGCTCTTTCATATGAGATCATATCTTTATAGCACTTAGGGATCCCTTTAACACTTTTTTGACTTTTTCTAATTTAGTGGACAATTTTTTTTTAAGTATAAGAATATTAATTTCTTGTTATAAAAATGTTTTTTTAATATAAATTCAATATTTAAAAAAAATTAAGGTCAAAAATCTAAATTTAAGCATAAAAATTTTGTTTTTATTGAAAAATCATCATCACTTTTTTTGACATACTGTATATATATATATATATATATATATATATATATATATATATATATATATATATATATATATATATATATATATATATATATATATATATATATATATATATATATATATATATATAAGGGTGTGACAACCGCCCCCCCATATTCAAAAAAAGATCTGTTCATATTCTTAAAACCTTCTAATGGTTCTCACAAGCGACTTTATAAAACTTTTTCAAATTTTTATTAAATTTAGGGGGAGCATCAGACCCTTGAACACTTACGAGGTCCCTATAATTATATAAAACAAAAGTTTTTCAAAAGTATGTCATGTTGGATCTCAAAAGAAGCGAAATTATATAAAAAATTTTAAATTAACAATTATTTTATAAAAAAATTATTATTCAAAATTTTTTTTAAAATAATTATCAAAAAAATATACTTTTTTCATTTTTAGGTTAAAAAAGGTCATTTTTTTGCAAAAAACTCTAAAATAATTACTTTTTTATAAAATGATTGTTATTTTTAAAATTTTTATATAATTTTGCTTCTTTTGAGACCCAAAATGATAAACTTTTTTTTATATAATATTAGGGACATGCTAAGTGTTCAAGGGTCTGGTGCTCCCTATAAATCCAATAAAAATTTGAAAAAATTTAATAAAGTTGCTTGTGAGAACCAATAGAAGGTTTTAAGAATATGAACAGATCTTTTTTAGAATATAGGGGGCAGATGTCACACCCTTATATATATATATATATATATATATATATATATATATATATATATATATATATATATATATATATATATATATATATATATATATACATATATATATATATAAAACAAGATGAGCATATAGTATTAACCACTTTGTATTGTTAATAACATAAACATAAGATAAATGACAGCAGCGTGCTAGGTTTTAATAAATTTGCTATATTACGATCAGACAATAACCTGGCTGATAATAATAAATAGTCAGTACGTTGGTGTTGAATCTGTTACTATATGTTTATTGAAAAACATTATGTAAACATATAGGCCTACAATTTGTAAAAAAATAAACATAAGATAAACATACTGAGTTTTAATCTTAAATTACACATATCTTTGAACAGAATTCACGGGAACTCTTACAGGTGCCTATTTATTGTATGAAAACCACTAAATAAAGTTATTGTGTTGTAAAATAAAAATCTATAAATATCAGAACAAAAAATTTTTTGTTTTGTTTTGTTTTACAAGAAAAAGATTAAAATATAAATATCTTATTAGAAAGATACTTAGGCTGTTAAATTGAAAAAAACGTATTATTTGCTAAAATCTTAGTACTTTTTGCATAAGCATATCAAGTCTGATTTAAATATTTCACATTTTAAAAATAGCGCATATTCAGTTTGTTTACAAAAAAACGCTATTATTGGTATGTATTTAACTGAATAATTTAAATATCGAAACAGATGTAATGGAGGATTTGTGTTTTTTGTTTAGATTTCAAATTCACATGAAAAATGAAATGCGGCAGTACTTAGAGATGTGCTACACAAACACTTTCATAACAAAAAATGATTTTTATAGCAAAAGGATATTTTATGCAGACATTAGTAAAATTAATTTTTTGAAAAATCTATGTGGGACTGTGGCCTGCCCTAATGTATATAGTTATTTTTTTGTCGTTTACTAAAAAATATTGAAGTAAGGAATAAGTATAGAAAAGGTCGGTGTGGAACAGATTTACCAAGACCCGTATTTTACGGGTCTGGACAGCTAGTTTTGAATAATATTAGATAAACACTGCATTTTTTGAGAATATTAAAAAGTAGTTTTTTGAATTTCTTGAGATAAACATCTATTTAGGTCCTGATTTAAAGGAAAATTTTCAAAATAATTTTCAAGATATTAGATGTCAAAGTTGTTTTGATGTCTCTTGAGATAATTACAAAAATGCTGAATCAGCATAATTTTAAATGACAGCACCTCATTTTAGCTAAAATTTTTGCAGTTTTCATTTATCTAATATGAACTGCAAATGATATAAAAATAAAGCAATTCTGAGATGTATGGGAGGTGAAATATTTTTTGAGGCTGATTTCATATGGAACGGCCCTCTACGGTATTCACAACAGCATTTGGTTTTTTTATTTTTATAATGTTAATTCACCACACCAAGGCCGAGAAGGCCACTAAAGATAAGGAGGCTACTTAATTGTGGTTATAACCCTCTCTCAACTCTATAACTCTGAAACATGAATCTTGACAAACAAGGCAGCTGTGCAGAGAAGCAATTTGAGCGCAGTACTTTCAAGGATGTGGTGGATAAGCTAAAAAAGAAATCTGCATAGATGCAATCTTCATTCAAACATTTCAATAAAGTGCATCTACCAGTTTGTATCGTCGTGCTTGAAGAAGTTGTATTATATGCCATTAAATTATTACTTACCAGTAATAATTTACAGTTACCTGAGACTAAATTAAAGATTAAAGTCAAGTGTAAAACTCACAATGATTAAATCTGCTAGGAGAAAATCTACAAAGATTTTCTTCTTGCACCTTCACTTAAAAAGTTGGACATTTTTTCTGTTAACAATTAATTGATATAAATAATAAAATTTGATTTATGTTATTTAAGACATTATGAGCATAACGAGTCATTAGTTCTAGCTCAAACATGCTTGAATTCGACTGCTCAAACTTTAGGCAAAAATGTAAATGTTTTTAATATATCAAGATTCAAACATTTTTTCTTAAAAGGTCAAACTTTCAAAGATTTTTTTTTTTTAATTATTTACTTCACCAAGGCCCGAGGGGGCCAATACAATCGAGGAGGCTACTCTTTTTTTTTTGTTTGTTTGTTTGTTTGTTGTAAATTGTGGTACAACGCTCTCTCAACTCTTTAACTCTGAAACACGAACCTTGACAAGCAAGTTGAGCGCGGTACTTCCAGGGATGTGGTGGGAGTCGAACTTCGAACCTCTCGCTTACAAAGCGAGCGCTCTTACCACTACACCACTACCACATTTAATAATAAAAATCCCTTTCTGACCATTTTAGTAAATAAAGCTGAATATAAGTATTAATTATTGTTTTTAATATGCCTCCTTCCTAACCGATGTCGCAAAACTTGCCCAGAGATGGGTTTGAACCACGGATCCTTTGTTTTTGAGGCAAGTGCGCTATCACTGCACCACAGCTGCTCAAATTAATTTAATTTTTTTTAAGTGTTGCAACAATAAAAATGTAAAACTTGCAAAGTTGTATTAAAAACTCCTAGCTCAACAAAATGGACTTAAAATTGAAACATAAAATTGACTTATATATAATGAGTACACATTAGTTAAAAACAGGAGAAATATGAACTTAAAAATTTATTACAATCAAGGATTTCAATCTCTTGGAAGGTAACTTTTTTTATTAAGCAAAAAACATAATTTTAAAAATAGTGAATATTCTTGATGTCACATTTAACCTCTCTGAAAATTCATGAAAGCCTTTCAAAAAACCAAACAAATAATTGTACATTAATATTAACTCAAATTATCCACCCCAAATTCTAAAACAAATCCCAATTTCAGTTAATAATAGGCTAAACCTAAACTCTTCTAATGAAAATGTATTATATTCCTATAAACAAATATTTGAAGATGCCCTTAAAAAAGTGGTTTTAAAAACTTTGAACTAAAATTTGACCGTGAAAAAAAGAATACGAAAAAGCGAAATAGAACTAGAAATATAATTTAATTTAAACCCTTATATAGCAAAAATGTTTCCACTAACATAGGAAAAGTGTTTTTAAAATTGGTCGATAAGCATTTCCTGCTCTCTAGTAAATTACATAAAGTTTTTAATCAAAACGCAATTAAAGTTAGTTACAATTGCACAAAAAATATGGAAAGAATTATGAAAGGTTACAATAATACTCTGTTAAACAAAAAAGAAATTCTAAATGAAAAAACAACAGAAAATTATAATTGCAAGCAAAAAAATAATTGTCTGAGTGGAAACTGTTTTTCAAATGATATATAAATGTGTTGTTTCAATTAAGAATGTACCCGATAAACAGAGGGTAAATGGAAAAAAAGTTTTGCCAATCATAAGCAATCCTTTAAAAATAAAAAGAATTTAAAAAACACCATGCTATCAAAATACATGGTAATTAAAAGATAAAAATATTGATGATTTTATACTGAATTGGTCCATCTTTAAAACACTACCTGCACATAACAATATTTCCAAAAAATGCATACTATGCCTATAAGAATTTGAAATAATTACACTTACAAATAAACATTATGGTTTGCAAGTAATGTAATTACTTGGTTTACAAATAATTACATTACTTGCAAACCAAGAATGCTTATTAAAAAATCCGAATTGATTTCTAAATGCAGGCATGAAAACAAGTTTGTTCTAAATAACTTTAAAAAATAAGTGAGCTCAAATAATAATTACAACAAATCCCCCCGTTAATTTTTTTTTTAAAAAAAAAGCAGAAGTAATCAATTCTAAAGAATTCTTTTCATAAGAGTGTCAGCATATTCCACAAATGTGTGAATATGCTTATAGTATGTTTATAGTTAATGCTAAAAATGTTTATAGTAGTTAGGACATTTACGACTTCCTGTAATTTAATTTTTGGTACAAATTGAAGTTTTATTAATTTGATAAAGTTTGTTTCATCAGCCAAATTAGCTGATCAGATAAACTCTAATAGACCAAGTTGGGCAGAATATTAAATATTTAGTGCAATGTAAAAGTTCATAAAAATTTCGAGCAAGTGGGACAAAACCCTGTTTTTTGAACCAAAAATTAATTTTTTAATTTTTTTTTATTAGAGCTGTTATAAATTCATTATACAAACCATATAAAATTAATATCAAGCTCATGTTTATTGTGTAAAACTGAAAATTCTAAATAGAAATTAAAATCAAAAATTACGAATTATATTTGTCTTTATCCTAGAACATAGAACTGACACAAATAAAAAATTCAACAACACCTGGAGGAAAATTTTTTTACTGATAAAACAGTTTTTCTAAAGTATGCAATAACTGGATCAGATGATCATAAAAATCTTTTTATTACATCTATATTTGTCTTTATTCTTGAATTTTTAGAGGAATGATGCTCCCTATATTTTCTAAATTCTTTTTTTCCAGTTTCTTGAGCTTCTTCACTAAATAGACCTATTGGCAATAATAGAATTTTTATAGCTTCTGCTCCTTGAGTTAATATCTTTTGAAGACTCAGAAGGCATCTAATACCAATTGTACAAGCATGAATAGAGCTTTACAGTATCCAGACAAAATAAGCAAAACTTACAAGTATTTATTTGAAATCCACTTGATATGGAAATTAAGATTATGTGTAATTAGTTCTTTGTTTATTCCTGTAATTTTGGCAAATTCAACGTATTGCTGTCATTTGAATTTCCAGTGAATAGGAAAGTTTTGTAACTTTGTTGATGTTGTTCATGTCTTTTGAAGAACATCCACATATACAGCAACATTGACTAGAGCTTGTTACATTCGATAAAGCAGTATGGACTGTGCCATTGATCATTGAATGATATATTTGACTAAAATAGACTTGTCATTAGATAACTGAACACAAGTTTCTACAAGATTAAAGATTTCATTTTTTAAAGTATTTCTTCAATAAGTAATAAATTGGTTGTTTCTTTTTCAAATTTAAATCTTAAAGGTCGGCAATATAAAGAAGAAGAAAGTTTTGGATTTCTCCAAATAACAGTTTGAATTTCTCCAACATTAGTTGTAAACTGAATTGGAACAAGGCTAGAAACAATGATTCTTCTTTTTTCAAATTTCAAAGACTTTTAACAGACATTTTTTGTTAAAGTATGCTTTGGCCTGTAGAGCCTGCTTTACAATGAAGAGATACCAGGTCACACTTTTCTATCATACATAAAACATCATTTTGAACTTGAAAAAGTCTTTGATCTGTATGGTCACATTTTAAAGAAAATTTTAAAGAAATGTAAACATTTCATCTAAAATTATCATCACATAAATTAAATGTAGTAACATTATACTGAATATAGTGGAAATATATAACATTATACAGGATATACTGAAAAGGTTAAAAAAACTTTAATATTTTTTTTGTGGGAGGGGGAGGCAGCAACAATCACCATATATAGAACAAAACGTATTATTTTATTAAAACCATTGATAAATAAAAAAAATTATTCTATATTACAACTCTGCATTAGGGATGGCAATCCTGGGATCCCAAAATCCCAGGATTTCATACAAATTTTTACCCCGAAATCCTGGGATTATTCTCTGAAATTTACCGGGATTTTTAAATCGTCAAAAAAAAAACTAAAAGTTATTAAAATATACGCTTATAATTGTAGTTTATTTGTATATCGTCTTTGGTACAGTAGCTGTTTGGTTGTGTAACTGTTTATTCTCTTTGCAATGTCTTCTTTTTAAAACTCTCTCTTTCTGTAATTTATTAAAAATAAAAACTCAAAACATTATTGCTTGTCTGCAAAATATGTACAATCAAACATATAAAATATAATGTTATACTATATATATATATATTTTAAAAATATATATATATATTTTAAAATATACATATATATATATATATATATATATATATATATATATATATATATATATATATATATATATATATATATATATATATATATATTATATATATATATATATATATATATATATATATATATATATATATATATATATATATATATTTAAAATTCAAAAATATATAACAAAATTAAATTAAGGTATACCTTCTGTTGAAAACTTTTGCTCTATCCACCAGCAAGCGCCTAAATTTTACTTATTTTTAAATATACTAGTTTTAATATTATACTATATATAGTATATAGTATATTATTAAAACTAGTATATTATAAAAATAAGTAAAATTTAAGCGCTTGCTGGTGGAAAGTGCAAGAGTTTTTAATAGAAAGGTATACCTTAATTTAATTTTGAATTTTCTGCTTCCAAAATCGTGCGCAATTTTAATTCCATTTTTATATCCATTCATTTTAATTTCAAACATGTGAGTGATTCAATTTCCATTTTTATTTTCATTAATTTCAATTTCAAATGCCTGATTTGTGAAAATATGTGACTTACAAAAGTTTTGTCAAATTAATAAAGATATCAAAAAACAGGTTTATTAAATTAAAAAAATTTTTAGCGTCCGTTTAATTAATGAAGTCATGCATATTTATATTATTTTTTAATTGCAACTTTTATTTATACTGTGTTACCACTTTAAGGTAATGTTTTAAAATTTAAAATACAAAATTTTAAAATATAAAATATTTCATTAATTTTTTAAGATCTTAGTTAAGTTTTAATACAAAATTAAGTTAAAACGTGATTTAACTTAATTTTAGAGGTTCATTAATGTATTAAATTTTTTTGGTATAATATCATTAAATTAATCATTTTTAAGTGTTTGATAAAGGCTTAAAAAGTTTTCAATTGCAATTTTTTCTATTCAATCTTAGTATTTCCCGGGGAGAAATTATTCAATCCTGAAATTCCGGGATTGAAAATTTGCAGGATTTTTACCATCCCTACTCTGCATAATTGATTTATAGTTAAAAAGTTATTACAAAATATTGAGTTTTAAGAACTTTTAAAAAACGTGTTTTTACAATAAATACTATGAAACGAATATGATTTATTTGTAACAACTTTATTTATTGCAAAAAGTTGCAAAATATTTATGATGCTTGGCTATTTACGCACATTGAGCATTAGATTTACATAATCAAATGTTTGGAGGAAATTATAGAATGGTTTATTTGATACCTAATAGTAATAGTAGCAAAAAAAATATCGAAAGCTGACTGTTTAATGGGGAAAAACTATGGGATAAACTTACATTAAATTGTTTTAAAAAGTCCTAGCTAAAAAAACAATGTTAATTCAAATAATATATTTTAAAATGATAAAGCCTGTACACGAAATAAATGAAAGTAAAAAAACAACTAAAAAAAAGTACTCTTCAATTTTTATTTCGAACCAAGTAACAACTTTAATACAATAATATAGAAAGATCAAACATAAAAAAAAATTCAAATTATTCCTGTAAACAATGGGGCCTAACAAAGGAAAAAATGGCCAAAAATCAATAATGAAATATTATATCTTACTTGTAGCTGCATCTGAAACCAATTTGTTTGGATTTAAAAAAAAGTTGAAAGTTGAGTAAACATTAAACTCAAACTCATGCTGACACAAATTTGTGTTAATTCCTAGTTTGAGTTTATTCTAATTACTTTGTAACTGCTGTTTTAAGCATATTAGTTTATACATCAATGTAAAGAAAATAAAAAAGTCTATCAGTATATGTAATAAAATTAATTTAATTTCATTTATTTCCAATAAAAATGTATATATTTATAGTGCTTTTAGTTTGTTAATAACTTAAAAGCTAGAGATATAATTTCGCTGTTGATGGCCCGTGGAAATCTAACTTGCAAAAAATACTTTAGACTTAGTTCAATCAAATTTGATATAAACTTAGTCTGTCTTGTACTATTAGTTGATTCATTAGTTTTTCCGTTTCAAAAATTTTTGATGTATTTTTTTTTTTTTAATGTTTTTAAAAAAGAAGACAGATTGCATTTGTATCAATAATTAATAATGCTTATGTAATTCAGAAGAAAAGTTCAAAGATAAATAAAACCGTGAATCGAGTAAAAGCTTTTAAAAATGATTATTAAGTTTCAAATATAAAAGAAAATGATAAACATCTAGCTATTGAAAAATGCTTATTGTATTGAGAAGAAAAATATAAAAGAGATCTAAGAGTAGTAGAAAAATAAGTTTTAACACAGAAAATAAAAAATATAAAAAAGCGATACAATGAACTTTGGAGAAAACAAGGTTATTCTTCCGCAAGATTCATAAAACACCATGAAAACTGAATATGAGCTTTAAACTGAATACGAACCTCCAATAAAACTTAAGTGTGACCTTCAGCCGCCCAGTTCAAATAAAACAAAAAGAAGAAGACCAACTATACTATTTTTGGAGATGTCTGGCAGATCCAAATGCTGAGCCATTGCTAATCTTGTACCTAATAACGAACCTAAAACTAAAATGTACCTAAGAGATGCTGCAGCCATCTGCACAACATGATAAAAGAGTTTCTCATTAAATCAAACAAATTATTCAAAATAAAAATTTGGCAGCTGTATAATAAAATATATAAAATTAACTCTGAAGTTGTGAAAATGCTATCGGAACAAGCATTATTGTTTCTTTTTGATACAAATTTATTCAAAGATTAGTATAATCAAATAAGATTTGCAGCTAAAACTAGAGGCGTTGATATTTTCCCTCCTTACAAGTTGGTATCAGCTAAAAAATCTCAATGTTGTCCAAGTGAAATATTGCAAACAAAAACTTGCATCAAAGTAGAATGGAAGCATCTATTAAGACATACTCTGGAAAGAATTAGTAAATTACAACATGAACTTATTGAGAAAGATATTGCAGAAATTAATGTTGCATATTTATAGTTTCTTAAGGCTTTGACGGTAGCATGAAACAAGCAAGATTCAATCAAGATCAATTTTTTCATCAGTTTAATTTTTTTTCTAACGGAAAGTTATTCATTAAACAACCTATACTTATTAATAAAATATATAATATAAACTAAGTAAATATAATTTACTATATATAATATTATATACTAATATATTATATATTAATATAATATATAATATAAACTAAGTAAACATAATATACTTAATTTTCTTTTAGTTTTTAGTGCAGCTCTTTTAAAAAATATATATGCTTTTGATTGGGACAACAGCATGCTGAATTTCTTGCTAAGTTACTTTCAAAAAACTTTTTTTAGATGATTTTAGTTTTTATATTTTAAACTAAAAAAAGTAAAACTTATAGTGATAGTTCAGTATTTGTGATTCCTTTAAGATTGCAAGCTGTGGAAAATTTTTATGGACTAATCAAACTCCTCAGTCTACTAGAACTTGCCGTCCATAGAGAATCAAATTTGCAAAGGAAAGTAAAGAATACGTAATTGGATTAAATGGAAAATATGATATAGAAATTACTGAACTCCAAGAGGTTGTGATTATATTAAAGTCTGGAAAAAAACTATTTGTTGAGTGTAAGCTGTGTTTGAAATTAATTGAAGTTAACATTTATAACAAAGACATCTTCATTTCAAGGATTTTCTGTGTGCAGTTGTTCTTCAAAAGATATGAACAAACTAATAAACTTTACACAAGGAGTATTAAATGTTAACCCAGAATCTCTACAATATGGTTTAAGCATTCTTCACATGCATATACAGTGTTTCAAAGCAATATAACACATTTTTTATAAATTAGTTTTGCCCGAAAATCAATGGCAAGTGCATGGAAAAGAAAACAAAGCCAAAATGAAAGCAAGGAAGATTGAAATTAAAGCCATTTTAAAAACAAACTTAACATTCACATAGACATGCCAAAATTATGCGGTGGCAATGGTTATACAGGACACAATTGCAAAAAGTACATTTGAAGATCTGATGCTCTTGTCTGAATTTTTAGACCGATTTGGAGCTTATTCAAAGGTTAAGAGTACTTTTGTTGTGTATTTCTTATCGGTTTCTAACTGAACAAATTTAATGCTCAATTGCTTCTTAACAGCATTTCGGTTAAATTATTTAATTTCCTATGACTCCCACATAACAAAAACTTTTGATACATGGCTCACAAATCATATCAAACTCAATTGTTGCTGGTAGCATGTTATCCAAAGAAGCTTCAGAAAGTAGAAACAAACTTTTTAGATCAGATAGAATCAATCATGCTCTAAAAGATAGTTGCCAACACAACCTCTTTGATGTATTCACACATTCAGATCCAATTCTTTCAGGTTCAAGATTACAACAAAGAACTCAAAAGTAAAAGAAACATAAGATGCCATACGAAGTAAGAGAACTATTAATCTTAAATACAAATACTATTAATGAAAACTTTGATGATAATTCTAATAGTGAAAAGGATGGATGATTTTGAAAGCAGGATATGTATAAGACAGGGATGCATGGTTTTAACCAAATGGTTTAAACCATTGGTTTAAATTGCGGTTTAAACCAATTTAAAAAATGTTGGTTTAAACCAAATTAATGTTTATATAAAAAGATTTGAACTTACAACAGGAAACTAAAACAGGGTTATGTTCACAAATTTAACATAATCTTTGATATAGATACTTATTTTTAAGTCCATGATTTTTTTTTTTTCATAGAATAGAGTCCTCAGTGTTTTTACAGAACAGAGCAGTAATAAATTAGTAATAACATTTATTTATCTGTTTTCTTCTACAGGCTGTTTCTCCTTCAATAGGTTCATCAAGAAGTTTTCTTAACGATATATATATATATATATATATATATATATATATATATATATATATATATATATATATATATATATATATATATATATAATATACTACAATGATGCAATATATATATATATATATATATATATATATATATATATATATATATATATATATATATATATATATATATATTTATATGTTTAGCAAAATTATAAGTAGTTCTAACATAATTTATTGATACCACAAAAATGTCACAAAAAAATGGCGCAAATGTGATATGATTTGGTTAAAATTTACACGAGTGACTGTTCCAGAAAGAAAGGGGTGTAGAGCAGTTCATAATGCCTGTAGAAAAGAAATGGAAGGTTAAATTCAAAGGATGCATGAACATATAAAAAAGTACAAGCAATCACAACCCCATGAAATTATGTAATCAATTGAAGATCAACAACTTCTTGAAGGTATTTAAATTACTGCATTGTCATTTTAAATTTTATACTTTACCTAAATTGTAAACATATATATTTAAATTACTATCACATAAAGACATATTAACAAAGAACTTGAAAAATTTATCAATATGCTTCATCCAGGATACACTCTACCTAATAAAACTCAAATTGGAGGAGAAATATTAGTTAGGGTTTACACAGAAGAAATTGAAAAATGTAATACAATGGAATGGGAAAATTGTAGCCATATCTTTAGATGGCTGGAATAATGTACATAATGAATCTATAGCTTGTATCTCTGTAATTACAGTTAAAATTAACCTTTTAGTAAAAACAATCAACATTTCTGGTCATTCACATACTGGTGAATATCTTACACAATTAGCAAGAAAAGAAATAGATTCTGTAAGACATAAATTTGGATGCACAGTAAAAAGCTTTGTGACTGACAACGCAGCTAATATGAAATTAATGAGACAAGTACTGTCATCTGAAAGAGATATTATCATAACTTATGGGTGTGGTGCTCATGTGCTGAATCTTTTAGCAAATGATCTTAACAATGAAAATGTGAGCAAGCAATAATAATAAAATATATAAAATATATAAACATAAATAATAAAATATATAAGAAATAATCATCAAGCTGGAGCAATTTATAAATTAAGTAGAGGAAAAAATTGCCACTTCCTACTGAAACTCGCTGGAATTCTGTATGTGATTCACTTGAAAAAAATGTCAACAACTGGAGCATCATTTTTACAATGTTTGAAAAAAACAAAGACTTGGATCCCATGATTTGTAAAAAAGTAAGCGATATACAGATAAAGTGAAACACAGAAGATTTATTTAAAATATTAAAACTAATTGCAGTAGCTCTAGATAAGTTGCAAAGAGATCAAACAAAAATAAGTGACACTGTTGAAATTTTTAAAGAATTGATGAACAGTTTATCATTTTTATCAAACAAAAAAAAAATTGAATCTAGATACCTTCAGACTGTCAGTAATGCTCATTTCCTGGCAAACGCACTAAATTCTAGATATTTTGGATCTTATCTTTTTGAAAATGGAAATGAAGCTGTCATGAATTTTGCAGATAAATAGTTCAAGAATTTGTTACCAATAATATTCAAAATAAAAGCCAAATCTGCTCTGTTTGATAAAAGCTATTTGAATAGTGTATCTTTTTTTAAAAATGTATCACCAATAGAATGGTGGAAATCTCTAAAAATTGTGCATTGTAACATGGATATTGAAGTTTAATGGATATTGAAGGTTTATTAAATGCACCAGCTTCTAGTGCTGGAATCGAAAGAATTTTTTTAACTTTTGACCTTGTTCATTCTAACTTAAGAAGCCAATTAGGGGTATAAAAAGCAGCAAAACTTGTATTTATATATAGAACAATAAACAATGATGTATTGAATAATTTTGATGAAATATAACAGTAATATTGATAAAGAATATAGTTTACTCAAATAAAATGAGTTATGCTTTTTTTTAGTTTAAAAGGATAACTAAATACGGCATTTTTTAAATAAAAAACCTAATTTAAACCATGTTTTTTTTTTTTTTTACAAAAAAAAACGTTTTTTTTGCAACCCTACAATAAGATGTTATGATTTTTTAAAATAAAAAATAGCAGGAGTGGCGCAGTGGTTAAAATGTTGAACTCTTTACCCAAGGAGTTGCGAGTTCAAATCTTGCTTAAAGCATATAAGCGTTGTCATTTAAGATGGAAAAGAGAGTACAAACTCATTAAATGCTCTATGATAAGGCCATTAGGTCTTCTTAAAGTTTTCATTAAAAATAAAATACAGTAAAAATAATACAAAAATTTGCTTATATTTAAACATATATAAAAATAAGATCTAAAAATATGAATAAAACTAAATGAAATATTTCATAATTTCATACATTAGGCCAGGTGAATAAAAATGTGAAATTGCTTTTACTCAGTAATTGGTCAGATTTACGTGAATAAAAACTTCAGCAGTTTTGCTCAGATTTTTAATCACGTAAAGTTAAGCAATTATCTTAGTAATTGCTCAGCTTTATGTGAACAAAAAACTAAAGCAAAATTGCTCAAGTTTTTATCCACATAAAGCTGACCAATGACAGAGTAAAAGAGATTGCTCATTTTCACCCGGCCTATTAACTTTTCTCTATTATTTGCTCGCAACATAGATACCAGCCTGGGTTTTTATCTTTTGTAGAAAAAATTTTATTATAAATTTATGTTACACTTTATTATAAAAATTTGGAAAAAGTTGGGGAGATGCTTAACCCTCCACTCCCCGTCACTCTCCTCTGTTGCCACGATCCCTTTTATAAAAACGCATTATGTTTTAATTTTTTTTTTCCAAAAGTTTTTGATATAAACTAAATATATATTTTGACATAATTAATGTTGTAAAAAGTGAAACCACTGAACGCCAATTTATTGCTAAAGAAATGCTTATCAGACTTTGAAAAGAATGATCACAACTTTTTCAAAAATCATTTAATTATTTTTTCATTCAATTTTGAATACTCTTTTTTTTAAATGTGCAAAATTTCAAATTGATTAACATGTTTTTTTGATTTTCAGCCATTTTTTCTATGTTAGGCCCCATTGTGCTATGGGAATCTAATAAAATTTTGAGCTTTTGCTTTGGAGGTACCCATAAAATTGCACACAGAATAAGAAACAAAACTATTTGATGCCTTTTTTAATAATATTTTAATATCTTTAATGTTTCTGCAAAAATTTTTTTCATTTTTCTTTTAATAATAGACCAGCACTTTTCAATAACTCTCAATTCTGGTCAGTTTGGAGGATTCTCTGTTTTAGGGACAAATTTCACCTATTTTTTTTTAATACCATTCTATAGCTAGTTCACAATAATGACTTGAAGCTAAATCAGGCCAGAACATAGGTCTGTTATTGTGTGATATAATGAGAGGTAAAAGACGTTTTTGTAAACACTCTTCAACATATATTTGACCAGAAAGTGTGATATAAATTCCATCGTCTTCAATTATACAGAAATATTTAAAAATAAAATTGTCATACAATTTTCTGCAGCAAGTTCTTGCAATTTTTTTTTGAGTTTCAGATTGGTTGGGTACTTTTTGTGCTTTGAAAGAATGGAAAACTTCTTTAAATAAACATCTTAAAAATAGAATTAAAATGTTTTACTTTTTTATTATTTTCAGTATTTATTGATATAATAACACATTTGACTATCTATAATTAACAACACAATATCAATGCTAATGTTAGAATTATTCTTGATTATTTGGTATATTGTTTGGTGATAACAATATTATATTTAAAAATTACTTTTTTCTATGTAATACTTAATTATATGTAATATTTGATTATTGGGATATAAAATTTTTGGAGAAGTTAAGAAAGAGTTTTATGGTTGTTTCATTTTCAATAAACTAAATTTTTTTTTTGAAATTAAAATAGTTTAAATATATTTATTTGATTGTTTGTTCATTAGCTAACAGATAATATCAACAAATGAGTTGAGTTTCCTTAATTATTTCATATTAATTTTTATTTTGAGGTTTTTTATACTTTTCCTTTTAACAGCAAATGCAAACAAAAAATTGGACATTGTCTCTAATTTTCATGATTTTCACATATCAATATCTACATTATGCACATAGATTAAATTTGCAAATTCAGACTTTGAAGTGCAATAGTTCAGAAATTATAGCACTATAAACACAATACAGTGGATGTCCTCAAAAAGCCTAATAAATTTTTTTTTTTTTAACTATCAACAAGCGTGGTAAAAATCTGGAAAATGTTAAAAAACAGCAAGTTGAAGACAATTGTAGTATTTTTCTATTCATAAACAAGTCTTTGCTGGTTAGTTTTCAGATAAGCTATTATTGCTTGCAATAAATAAAAAAAATGTAAGCATCTTATTTCAGCTTAGAACTTAAATATATCTTAAAATAAACTCTCTATTTGTCTGAAAAGTCCAGTTTTTAGCTGTTTTGAGACAATTTGTAAATTTTTCTACACTTTTTATTGCTCTAAAATTAAAAGCAAGTAAGATCATTAGGATCAACAAAATAAAAATCCAAACATTTATTTTCTTGTTATTTTCACAGCAATTATTGAATAACTCTTTTTTTCAATTATTAACTTCTAAGATTTTGATTATTAGATCAAATTAGATAGGTAGTATATATATAATATAATAATATATTATAAAAAAAGATTTTTTTATAAAGTATAAAATATTTTATAAAGTTATATTCCTCACACCTGATTGGATGAATGAGAGAAAAATTCCCTAATCCATGTGGTGAATGAAAGACATAAGTTAATCTATATCATTTTTGATTTAATTAAATTATAAAAGTATAACATTAAAAAATTTATTTAAAAAATAAACAACTTACACCTACAAAACCTAAATTATCTTTTATACCAAGATAAACCAAATAACTTTGAACAACATTATAGCTAAACCACCAAGAATCAGAACCTTTCATTGCCACACCACTAATACTCATCACATGAATCATATCAATTTGTATATACAGTTCTCTGTTATGATAGGAATAAAAATCACCAGACTCATAATACATGCGTGCTTGTGATATGCCACCTTTTGAATTTGCACTTACAGAAATCTGTGAGTCTAAAATTATTTGACTTTCCATTCCGATTTCTTCAAAAGGATCTGCATAAAATAAAATACAAACAGCTTAACAAAGACACTTATATAAATTTAAAAAATAAATAAAAAAATTATAAAAAAAACTTTTAATTTGTAAGAAAACATTTATGTTATATGCTCTTAAAAATTAATCATTTAATCCAAATATCTTAACTATCATATCAAAAAAAAAAGTTAAAAGGTGTTTAAAGTTTGTACATTGATCTAGAATGGTTTAAAGTCTAACCAAAATTTATTTTATAAAAAAAAGTTAAATAATATAATACTATAAAAATAGTAAAACAAAACAAATATTTCAGGTATTTTTATCATACCATTTAACTAAGGCTGATTTAGTAAACCAATCACAAAAATTAAAGAAAAAATTTAATATATTTTAATTTATGCAAATATTTACAATAATGTAGTCAGTTTTTGCATAACAATATATTTACTGCTTTATCTCATGTTGGATTGCTACACTATTATTAATCATTATAATCTCATATGGTTTTAAAATAGAAAGACATTTACTGTTAAAAATACTTTAAATAGGGAACATCAATCAAACATTTTTTAATGTTCTTTTGTATCACACCTTGTTTTTCAAAATTTTATTCTCTGTTCCTTTTAAATACGTTAAATAAAAAATGTTTACAAAAAGTTACCGGCATCACCCCATAAATTTTTTTTTTTGCTTCATATTTTATAAATTAAAATATTAGATAGTAATTTTTTTTTCAATACTTTTTCCTTATATATATATCCTAGCTTTCCGAACTGGTAAATAAAGGATCTTTACTAAACCCACCATTTCTATACTTACCTACTCCACACCGATCATTTCTATAACTTATCCTTATTTACTTCAATATTTTTTATTAATTTTTTTCAATAATTCATTTTGAAAAATTGCTACAACAGCAAAAAATTTAACATGCATAAGCACTTTTTCTGTGAATGTAGAGCTTTTAAGAGATTTATAATTAGGCTTTTTTTTCTCCTAAACGCATATCATTGATAGCTCAGTGGTTTCGCTCATTTGTATAGCGTACATAATGCTATACAAATGGCAGAACTAAAAAGATCTTAGACCAATAAAAACTATAGATGCGGCCATAGCTATAAAACACTAGTCTAAAAGTTGAGCCAAAAAAATTTTGCGCAGTGACGTCAGTTTGTGGCAAAAAAACTTTTATACACTGTTGAAAAGCAATTAGCCATACTAATAATGATAATAATACATATATATATATAACTTTTATACACTGTTGAAAAGCAATTAGCCATACTAATAATGATAATAAAATATATATATATAACATGTGTGCCATAAAATTTGAGAATGGCTTTAAACTTGAATAAAAACTTGAATAAACACGATAAAAATTTTTTTTTGGTATGTTCTTAGTATTAAATATGCAGAATAAGAAAATAAAAATAAATTTATCACAAGGCTCCATATCTTCGAATTTGATCAAGTCTAGTATTGGTACCTTGTACCAGCTTTTGTACAGCATTTAGGTCAAGTCTACTGGCACAATAACAAATCCA
Organism: Hydra vulgaris; assembly: GCF_022113875.1. Taxonomy (NCBI): domain Eukaryota; kingdom Metazoa; phylum Cnidaria; class Hydrozoa; order Anthoathecata; family Hydridae; genus Hydra; species Hydra vulgaris. Next base: position 15,414,874 of record NC_061157.1, on the reverse strand, counting down.
ACGCTCAAGGTTTGATATATTATTTATAGACGAGCTTCTGGTAAGTTTGCTGGATTGTCTTTTTTTTGAACAAATAGTATCTTCTGGGTTTTTAACCATTTTGTTACCAAATTAGCATAGTGAGATGTTGCTAAATCGGGCCAAAAGATATACTTGGTGTCTCAATAATATTTATTAATAAAAGGTTGTAAGCGCTTACAAACATCTATTTAAAAGAGTGTAAACACTCTTTTAGATAGATTTCTTTGTTTTCCACTTAGCCAGAGGAACAATGTAAATAGATGTGACCCCTCGAGGGGATATTGCCACCCATACAAGTAATTTTTTTTCAAATTTTGCAACATTATAATACTTAACAATGTCTGGTGTCAACTTTTGATCATTTGAATAGAATGTATTATTAGCAGCCAGTGTGCTATTCGACAAAGTAAACTATGACTCATCGTCAATAATAAATTCATGGTTGCGATATTTTGAATAAAGTCAACCACATTTTTGGTGACCTCAAAGCCTCTGTTCAGGAGTTCTACTTGGTCTTTTTTTTCTTTTATAACAAAGAATAGGCTTTTTAAAGCATGTATTAAGATTAGGCTTTCTTCCACTTCCAGTTTTGCGACCCAATAAATTATTTTGATCGTAACTGTTCATATATCTATAAATTGTAGCTTTTGAGTAGCCCTCCATCTTGAAATGGTTCCAAACAACGTGTTTTCTATTTTCATGTTTTTTTTATAAAAATTATACACACGACTTTTTAGGGCTTGTTGATTTGGCATTTTAAATTGTTATCTAAACAAAAAATAATCAGAGAATTTATATGCTAATTGAAAGAGGAAAGATAGAGCTTTCATTTGATACTAAATACTAATTATTTTAAGTTAGTCTCAAATTTTATGTAACAGGTGTTACATAAAATTTGAGACTAACTTAAATTATATATTTATATATATATATATATATATATATATATATATATATATATATATATATATATATATATATATATATATATATATATATATATATATATATATATATATATTTAATTTAATTATATATATATATAATATATATATATTATTATTATATATATATATATATATTTATATATATATATATATATTATATATATATATTTATATATATGTATATATATATATATATATATATATATATATATATATATATATATATATATATATATTTAATTTAATTATATATATATATAATATATATATATTATTATTATATATATATATATATATTTATATATATATATATATATATATATATATATATTTATATATATGTGTATATATATATATATATATATATATATATATATATATATATATATATATATATATATATATATATATATATATATATATATATATATATACTTATATTTATATATATATTTATATATATTATATACATATTTATATTTATATATTTATATATATATTTATATATATATTATATACATATTTATATTTATATATATATTTATATATATATATATATATATATATATATATATATATATATATATATATATATATATATATATATATATATATATATATATATTATTGTGTACTTATAATGTTAAATGTATACTTGAATGGTGTTTAAAATTATTGTTTTATTACTATTTGTAAATATCCAAGAAAATTTATCGTCTAAATATATATACGAATAAATGATTATCTGAATGCTTTTGAGCTCATTTAAGTGAAATGTAAATATATTTTTGTGAAAATTATATTTAGATAAAATTAGATACTCTGCTTTGGTCATGGTATTTCTTACTTCTAATTTTTCATTTTTTTTTCAATATTTCATCTTTTCATAATTTTATTACATTTTAGTTAAACTAGGGTAACTCCATGTCAATTGAGCCAGGCCATGTCACCATACATCTCAGATTTTGCTGATTTTTATACAGTTGTGAGTACTTAATAAAACAAAAAATCCTTGAAAATTTTAGCTTCTGGCTCCAAGAGGATCATGAAATATGATCATTTTACTTTTAACTGATCTTGGTCATACCCCTCTTGTCCCCTCAGAAGTGTGACCTTTGTTTAAAGGTTCCAAGTTACATAGCTTTAAAAATGTTTGATCTTTTGACTTAAAAATTTGTACCTGGCTATTTTCAGGGTTGACGAATCCAATGAAATAATCAGAAATGTAAAAAAAAATGTTTTAAGTACTTGTAATTATCAATTTAAATAAATTTAGGTAATTTTTTATATACCTGATTTTGATGCTCAAGAAAGCCATGTGGCCTTGATGGTATATAAAAAAAAATATATTATAACACAAATATTATAACACAACTATTATAACACAACTATTATAAAACAAATATTATAACACAAGTATTATAACACAACTATTATAACACAAGTATTATAACACAAATATTATAACACAAATATAACACAAGTATTAAAACACAAATATTATAACACAACTATTATAACACAACTATTATAACACAACAATTATAAAACAAATGTTACAACACTAATATTATAACACAAATATTATAACACAAATATTATAACACAAATATTATAACACAAGTATTATAACATAACTTATATAACATAATTATTATAACACAATTATTTACATAACATTTATGGTAAAATCCAGTTAAAGCGTTTATTAAAGCTATTATAGTATAATAGATTCAATCCAGTTAAAGCGTTTATTAAAGCTATTATAGTATAATAGATTTTTAGAGTATAATAGACTTTTGATAATTTAATTTGCAAAAATCCATTATACTGGCACAGTTAAAATACAAATTTGTTTTAAAACAAATGCTGTATAAGCTACCTAAACCCACTTCCCTAATGTCTATTAAACTATATATTGAGCATATATAATATATACAGACTAGGGGTGTAGCGGATTGGACATTTTGAATTCTGGCCGAAACCGGATTTGCCAGAATTGAAGGAAAAATTCCAGCCGGAACAAGATTTATATTTATGTAATTTTTTACCTTTAAGATTGAAAGTGAAAGCCTGCACCTCAGCATCCTGGCTACATAGTACATATTTATAACCTATAATATATACATATATATATATATATATATATATATATATATATATATATATATATATATATATATATATATATATATATATATATATATATATATATATATATATATATATATATATATATATATATATATATATATATATATATATATATATATATATATATATATATATATATATATATTTACTGTACTAAGCATCATATACTTTTTAACTATTTAAAAGTTAAGGAACATTAAAAATGAGACTATTGTCAGAAGCAGGTAACATTTTTGATGAAAAAAAAACTTGTTTGTTAGTCAAAACTGGATAGCAACTCTTTTTGCACCACAAATTTTCTAAACTTTCAGAAATCTTTACATAAGCGATAACTGCAAATAAACTTAGGAAAAGCTACAGATATGCGGTCTAAATAAATTTTATTTTATTGCTTGCTGAGTTTTTGCATGGAGACTTGCTCAAAGTGGTGACTTTTTAATATAAACATAAAGAATATTTATTGGCTTTAGTACATACATCAACTATCTTATAGCCTGTGCTACAAGGGAGTGCTGCTACATCCAATATCTTATAGCCTGCTGCTACAAAGGAGTGCTAATACATCCATTATGCTATAGCCCGCTGCAATAAAGGAGTGTTGCAACATTGACTATCTTATATAAATAAGATTCATAGAATAAATTTTTAAGTTATATTTTAACACATCAAGAGCATCCAATGCAGTCTTTTGCAAGAAAGGCATGCAGTAGCATTCCTTGCCTAACCACATATATAATATTTTGTTTTGACAACCAAGGGTATTTCTAGCAATAGGCAAGACTAAGCAGCCTTAATCTCAACTTACCATAAGAGATCAAAATATATAGGAATTAAAATCATTTAGAATCTTAAAAACCAAATAGAATTTATTTTATTAAACCAATTAGAATTTAATTTATCAAACTAATTTTTTAAACAGACGTAAAAACAGTAAGTTAAATAGAAAAAATTGGTAAATTCATTTATTAAACTTTTTTTTTAATGGATTTTTTAAATAAATATTTATTAAAACAGATGTGGGACAGTTATTAGTGCTTTAGAAACATTTCTTAGTTTTTTTTTTATTAAATTTGTCATCAGATAAGCCCACACTTTTTAATTTGTTGTAACTTATGATCTCGTTTCATTGTAAAAGACTTTTGTTTAACTATTATTATATCAGAATATAATAAAAAGTAAATGAGTAACTAAAACAGTTGTTTAAAGCTTTTTTAGTCTTAGTTTTATTTTTACTTTTAAAAAATTTTTATTGTTTTTTGATCATGCTTTTCCTTTTTATTTAATTTAATCATTTTGTGATAATTATCTCAGTAATAAACAATTTTTACATAGGTAAAAATTAGGCACTCACCTTATCTATTTCAAAGTTTAAAGTTTGAATAATGGCATATAAGACAAAGCACTCAGAAGAGCAGTTAAGAAAATGGAAAGCAAATAAAGATTTAGAACTAAACCAAACTGAGGAAATCTACTAAAAATTTCTTTGCAAGAGCGCTCTTGCAAAACAACTGAGGCATCAACTTCAAAATTAAAAAAAGGATGACAATATAGAGAAGCAAGGCAACAACGAGTTTAATAACCAATAGCAAAATTAAATAAAGCAAACTGCAAAAGATATTTGCAAATCATAGATGGTGCTTTAAGTAACTTGCTTAAAATAACTGATGAAAGTATTTAAACAAGGATTAAAATATATACTTATTTTACAACTATAAGCTAACTAAAATCAAATTATTAATAACATTACCCTACTACTACTAAACAATTTCAGTCCTGTATGGGTGTAAAATACAAATATAAACCGTAATATCTACTACACAAATCGTAGCAAATTAAAATTTTTACAACTTGCCTAAAGATTGTGTAAAATTATCAGTTTCTCCACAATTACCTAAGGGTGAATGTGGAGAAACTGAGAACTGACTAGGATCACTAACAAGATATAAGTCAAGTAGAGGAATTAAATGATTCAGATTGTCTGGAAAGCTAGTTAGAAAATTGACTATTTGTGTTAGAGATTGAGAAATGAAAAAGTTGTGGGGCATAACGCCTGCAGAGTCACTAACACTAGAGCCAAGCCATTCAGTGTGATGAGCAATAAAGTCAACAACAACAATATTGGCTAAAGGATAAAGAGAGAGAGGACTTGGTCAATTTGATAAAAAATAACTTCAAAAAGAGTGCAGTCTTAAGAGCAATAAAGAACCAAGAGAAAGGTGATAGAGTGAAGTGGTGCTAAACAAAAGCATATAAAAAAATAGTCTGCGGATTCAAACCTAGTCTCCTGACAAATGAATAAATTTTTACAAAATTATATGTTACTGCTACTCGTAGTACCAGGTACTAGCTTAATCCTAATGTTTATATTTTTATTCATGATTGCCGAACTTAATAGTAGTATGTTCGTAGTATCGTTGCCAGTCATTGCAACCAAGGTAATGGTGAGAAAGAGTAGCAGCACTTTTTGTTATACATGAACAAAACTGAAAGTGTATGCAAATATCTAATTTGAGTAAAACTTTGAATTATATAATGTTAAAACATACTAGAAAATTTAAAAATCATCAAAACACAAGGAAAAACTTGTTGCATATGTCTCATAATTGAGATACTTATGTTATTGTGCTCAGGTAATTAGTCATTATAAGCTGCGGATGATCGAAAAAATATAATGGTCTAAAACTTAATAATAAAAAAATTTAATAAGATAGTCCTGCTACTTCAGAAATTGCTGATGTAAAGTGAAAAAAACAAAAAAAAATGGAAAGCCCATAGCGAGAAATTGAAAAAATTAAAAGTATATTGTGTTAAGAGGCAGATTTAAACTCATGCAAAACAGCACCAATGACAGCACATTAAACCACTGATCAATCAAATTTATGCTTGTAAATGAGAAAGAAACCATTTTGTAAACTCTTCCAACAATTGCAGTTAAAGTGGATGGACTTTTAAAGTGGATTCTCTAAATAATCGCTGCTTTACAGCATAGGAATAAAGTTGCGCTTATATACAAACAATATGTATAAACACATTTGTAGTATACAAATGTCTTTATACATATATAGCATTTTATACAGGATGGGGTGTAATATAAGAAAACTTTTTTAATAATTACAAGTCTTTTTTGCTCAAGCTGCTTTGTTTTGATTTTTTGTATTAATTTTAGTGTATTTAAAAAAATTGACAAGATTGGAAAAACACAAAATATATTGTCTCATCCAAATGGAAAATTCGAAACTTTGATTTTAAATTTGCCCATCTCATGAAAATTTCGGATTTTTACATAAAAATCTTCGTTTTGGATTTGCCTCTCTCATGATAATTTCTGATTTTAAATAATAAATACGCCATCTTCTTATTAAACCATTAAATATAAAAGACACAGCTTTTTCGTAAAGCCAAAATTTTTTTATACATCTGATGTTATTTGTGACAATAAACAAACAAGAAATAAGATTTGGTCTGAATTTTTTAAGAAAATTTCTTTTATTAAAAATATGTAGAATATATTTTTATGCGATATATTCTAATAGACTAAATATTATATAATTACTATGTTATTTCTTTAAAACTATTTTTTTAATACTATTGTGATAAATACAAACTCTTGTCCATAAAATGAAATATATGTACCAGTTTATATCTTTTTGTGCAATTGTATGCACCATAATTAAAATTAATCAAAAATGTAAGACAAATGCAAAAGCAAACTTGACATTGAAAAGTTTTTTTTACCACAAACTGGCGTCACTGCGCCTATAGTTTTTGATGGTCTAAGATCTTCTTAGTTCTGCCATTTGTATAGCATTATGTACGATCATCTATAAGTGCCTTTAGCATTTGTTGAGTTTGCAGGCAGTATATGAAACAATCGTGTATAATGAATCTATAAAATGAGAAAACTTTATAACTTTATCTTGAAAATTAGAAATCTTTTTTGCTTTATTATTATTTCTTTGCTTATATATAAGCTAGATTTATATATAAGCTTATATATAAGCTAGATTTATATACAAGCTAGATTTTTTGCTTATATATAAGCTAGATTGTAAAAATTCTAAAATTAATTACGCTAAGGGGAGGTCTTAAACCCCCTGAAACAACACTGATGACAGCACACTAAACATGTTAATTTTTTTGCTTTTAAAGCAACTTTTCAGAGTGAATATTAAAAAATATTGAAGTAAATAAGGAATAGGTATAGAAATGATTGGTGTGGAATAGATAAGTATAAAAATGGTCGGTTTGGTAAAGATCCATAGTTTATGGGTTCAGAAAGCTAGAATATATATACAAGGAAAAAGTATAGAAAAGGTTGGTGTGAAATAGACTTAAAAAGACCTGTATATTTACAGGTAGGGTTTCTCTCTAAATATATATATGTTATATATAATACTGTTACCCGCAGTACCAGGAACTAGCTAAATGCTAATGTTTATAATATAAAATAATATTGCAACTCTGAGTTTCATGAATTACCATTATCTTTAGGCAAGTAGTAAAAAATTTAATTTGCTATGATTTGTTTAGTAAATGTTACAGTTTATATTTGTATTTTACATCCATACGAGACTGAAATTGTTTAGTAGTAATAGGGTAATGTTATTATTAATTTGTTTTTAGTTAACTAATTGTTGTGAAATAGTTATATGTTTTAATCCTTGTTTAAAATATTTGTTTATGTGATAGTGTGCATTATTTATATATTAAAAAACATAAAAATAAAAATTGATATAAAAATACAATAAATATTATGAAATATATTACAATAACTGTGTACGTGAGTAATTTATTAGTTAGCCTAGAGATATATGAAGTTGAGCAATATCATTATTGTTAGTTAGGTTTATAATTTTTTGATAGTAAGCTTTGTAATTTTTTAATGAGAATTTTTTTTGTGATAGCACTTTGATATAGACTTCAGAATAGATCATGTGAATATACGGGTTTCCTTAAAATTGTTTTTGAAATTTCAGATGTAGTTTGATAGGGCGGAGGACTTTTTGTATTTAACATTAATGAATGATGATTTGTGATTGTTAT
>NC_061157.1:15119209-15401709 GCF_022113875.1 Hydra vulgaris | reverse complement strand
TTGTGAATAAAATTGCTATTTTGACCTCCAAAATGAATTCTTTCTAATATTTGACTGTTAAAAAAAATAGATTTTTGAAAAACAAGGTTTTACTAATAATCATGATGTAATTTGGAAAACACACATACTAAAATTTTATAGAATCATTTAAATTTTATATAAGCAGTCTTCTCCATTTAAAATTTACCCCCAGCGCACGAAAAAGCGCTGGCTGGACAGTAATTATTTGTCCGGCATGCGTGATTTTAAAAAATATTTGTATTTTGTACCTCTTTAATTAGAACTTGATTAAGAAAAAAGATTTGTTGCAATTTAAAAACACACTTGAAATTTTTTGGCAAGCGCTAAAAAAACTGCAAGCCGTAGTATTTGCGGGCGTGTGGGCGAGCGCAAAACTGCAAGAGCGCAAAAGCACTCATCAAACGGAGAAGACTGTATAAGTGTTCGAAATAGTTTTATTATTTATGACTTGCTACTTTAATTTACTTCATCGACGAACTTATGACGTAATATAAAACATTTTTTTTTTTTTACTTAATTTATTTTTATTTTACTGGTGGTTACAAACCTCTTTTTCATAAATGATTTTTTATAGGTGATTCTTATTTTACTGTTTTAATAAAAATATTTAATATATTATTTCTATAATAATATAAAAATATATAATATTTTCTGTATTTAACTGAGAACAATTTTTCTTTTAATTGTACTAAGTCTTTTTTTTTTTCTTTCTTTAAACCCTTTTATTTATTTTCTTGTAAGTTTTTGCTGCAAATGTAATAAATGTAAGAATGATTTATGAGTAAATTTAAAACTTTCTATAATAGGATTCTTAAAAATATGTTGTAAAATCTTGTTTTATGTAACACAAGTAATTTTTTGAAGTAGTGATTCATAAAACAACTGCCTTCTTAGTATTAAGTATCAAGTTCAAATAGTAAAAAATTTAATATTTTAAAATTGAAAGCAAGTATGTGTCATGTAGGAGGAAGGAAACGGAATTGGTGCCACTAAAATTTTTGCCAACTAGATACATATAAAAAAAAAAGTTCTCATTTTTTGAAATTTGCTGACTGACCGGTCTACAGAAAGTCCAAATTTGCTAACTGAAATCTAAATCATTAAAACTTTTGATACAATAATTACTTATTAAAGTTAGAGATAAAATTATTTTAAATTTTTATATGAAAGTAAGAACTCTTACTCTTCCAACTGTACTTTTTTTTTTTTAATTCTTAAATCTTTTCATTAATTTTTCTTGCAGCTTTTTGCAACAAATAAATTTTTTTAAAATAAATTCAAAATTAATAACTCCAAGTTTACACAAATATTTTCTTCTTTTTATTATTGAATTGTATTAGAATCATCAAACGTCAACCATTCTGAGGCAAATTAAAAGAGACAAACAACGCTTTAATTTTTTTAATAGTATTTTTTTTAGTATTAAGTATTCACTTTAAATTTTTTTTAATATATTGTATAAAATTTGTTTTGATATAATAAAAAATTCAACAAATACTCAAATATTATCAAACTTCTTTTTTTAATCAAATGAAAGTCTGTGTTCGCGAGCGTTATTTTAAACAATTTCAAATATTAGCAGGTTATTTGAACATTAATTATTTGCGAGTTTAAATTTTAAAATTGAATTGATTTTATTCAAAATTATTCCTTTAAAAAGAATACAAGTTCGTTAATTTTTAACTAATTATTTTATTAATTGATTAATTAAATTTATATTTAAAGCCATAAATATTTTATTAAATTTTTATGTGTTTCATTTTGATCATAAATTCTTTAGATGAAAAAATAAAAAAGAGAAAAATAAAAATTTTAACTGCATGAAAAAAATTGACAATTGACTGTCAATTCCATGTGTGTCAATTCATAAACAATCATTTAAAAGTAAAAATTTTTATTTTATTATTATTAAATTATTAATTCTCAAAATATATATGGGAAACTAGGGAAGAACTCAAAGAAAGACATAAGTTAGTCAATTCTAAAAAAAGCCCCTGCTTACAACAACACAACAACAAAACTTTTACTTTGTTTATATGAAAAAGTAATAATTTTACTTTATAAAAATGCCTAAGAGCAACTGAATTAAAAAAAAACAGTTGATTTCCAAATGTTGTCAAAAAATAAATATCTATTAAGCAACCATAAACTTGAAAACTAGATACACGCGCTCATAACAATAATTTTTTTGTATAGTATTTCATGTATAGTACCATATTTTTTTGGAGATGTAAGGAATAATGTTTCTTAGATGTTTATGGGGTAGCCTCTCCCCCACCTCCCTTTTCAGTTGAAAAAGCTACCATGACAAATATTTTTAAATTTCACTTTGTTTATTCTCAACTGGTTTTATTTTATCAGAAGATAAAGAGTTGATTTAAAATAGTACCTTGTTGTAAAAGGCATATCTTTGAATACATTATTCAGCATTGGACTTATATTAGTTACTTTAGTAATTTTTTAATAAACTTTTAAATTGCAAATATTAACTTTGTAAATATTAACTTTGTAAATATTAGCTTTGTAAATTTGTAAATATTAATTGAAAATTGTTCAAAGTATTTTAAACATATTGCAACTACATTTTAGTGATTTTAATATTAGTAGTTATTAAATGTGTAAAATACTTTTAAAAAACTTTATTCGATAATTTCAAATAGTGTGGTATTTGCAAAATTAAAAAAATGGTAATAATACTTATTAAGCACTTATGTCTTTAAGTGGAATAACTATTATTTAAATATAACTTAACATATTATGTAGATAATAACTATTCAAATACAGAACATAAGCCTTTAATAAGCGTATTTGTTAGTATTTTAATTTTCATTCACTATAAATATAAACAACTCTTTTCATTTTTAACCTTTTCACCTCCAACAAAACTGCAAGCACCTACTATTAGAAATAAAAGTTACTAGAAGTGAGAAGATGAAGTTTATAAAGCAAGATAACCATTTACAGATAATTTAAAAGATTACACATTATATGAATCAGAAAAACAAGAAGAAGGGAGTGAATTTCAAAGAACTGATGTCCAAGGTAAAAAATTAGTCAAATAAAAATTTTTGGAGCACTTAAGAACAGTCAAAACAAATGAATGACACTTAATTGAATGACAAGTAATACAAAAATGAATTTAAGTAGATGGCACAAGAGACGCTAGCTCTTTAGAGCAGCACCCATTATAGTATTTATATAAAAGAGAAAGAGAAGCCACATTACAAACATGTAACAATGGTTGAAGGTTGGTTGCAAGAGCAGGTCCAACTATGTTTACAATGCATTTTTGTACCTTGTCTAAAAGAAAAAAGGGCATCATTTGAAGATCCAGATATGGCAACAGTATTCTATACAAAGATTAATTTGAGATAAAGAATAGAATCTGAAGTAAGAAAGTGGCAAGCACAATAAAGAGATGCAACCTTAGCAGGTACTAACTTTGGAATGAATTTGATATATGATGTTTAAAAAAGATTGAAAGTAAGAGTTAATTCTAGAAGACAATTGTTGTTAGATGACTCATTGAGTACACTTCCATTTATAAATACAAGAAGATCTAGATTCTTTCAATAACAATTAGCAGAGGAAAATTGAGATTCATCTGAGTTAAAGCTTACCATCCACTGAGAGCTATATGCTGAAGCAGAAGTGAGATCCTTTTCAAGTTCAAATGCCCCCTCCAAACAATTGGGGAGTGTTGGCTTCTTACCAAGACAAGAATAAATGGCAGTATCGTCAGCGTACAATGCCACCTTAGATAAGAGAATTACTGGGAGATCGTTAATGTAAATTTAAAAAAGTATAGGGCCTAGGATCGAACTTTAGGAGGAACTCCTGAAGTTATAGAAAATGAAGAAGAGTGCTGTCTATTGAGAAAAAACTTTTAGACTACGATTAGTAAGGAAGGATTCAATAAACTTTATGTTACCTGATAAGAAGACATATGAACAGCATATGGAGATGACCAGCATGCCAAACTTAATCAATGGCTTTAGTGATGTATAAAGCAATAGCCTTAACCTCTCCGTATCTATCAAATGCACAATAAAACCTATCAGTTATTACCGTTAACAAATCAGCAGTAGAACAAGAAGATCGAAATCCATATTGATAATCAAAAAGTTATTAGATTCAAGATGAGAAATTAAGTGTTTGTTAATTAAAGACTCAAAAACTTTGCTTATGATAAGAAGAAGACTAATGGGACGGTAGTTAAACAAGTCAGACCATTCTTCAGAATTTTTGAAAATAGAAGTAACAGATGCTGCCTTTTTAGCAGGCTGGAAAACAAATATTCAGATTAGCACTTGTTAAATAGTTTTAAAAATATAGACAACAGCTCCAGAAAACACTTCTAAAAGACTATAGCATTTATGTTGTCCAAACCACAAGCTGTAGAAAAGACTACAAGCTGTGGAAGAGTCTAAGCAGAAAATCACTTTTGATTCAGAAGCTGGAGTGATACTAATGTCAAACAATAGATCAACCTGTTTGTGGGCTATATCAGGTAGAATGTGGTTAGTGGATAAAAGAGATGAGATCAATGAAATGTTCTTAGCACACAATTTAGCTTTGTCTTTAATGCATCACAATAGTATATAACGTTATTTACTTAAAACATAAATAAAATATACTTTTACCATAGAATAAAACTGGGTCAAACTGCTTACATATCAATAAAAATTAACTTTTTAAGTTTTTAATTTTTTTTTTAATTTTATAGATGATTAAAAAAACTACATAAGATAATTTAAATATATATATTTAAAAAAAGTAATCAAATTGTTAAAAAAAAAAAAAAAGTGCAGTTTTAGGTGACATCCCGTTGAAACCTTACATTTGAGAAAATATTTAATTTTTAAGGTGCTTGTTCTTTATTATTGTTTTGCTGTGGTTGCTCAGCATTGTTTTTGACATAGTATTAGACACTTCTATCCAATGGGTGTAGAATTTATGAAAAATGTTTCGGAAAACAAATTAAAATTATATTGTGTTTTTTCCAATACTGCTTCCAAAGTAATGTGATTTGTATGCCCATCTAGTACTAAAATATGAATACCACCAATTTGCTCAGTTTCAAGTAAAAACAATTTGTTTCAGTCATTCAATAAATGTATCATAGATAGATTCAACCTGATTTTGAAATCGAATCTTTGGTGCCAACTGGAACACCTCTTGCCCAGTCAAGACGAAAGTTTCTTTTAGTTTTGTTTATCACACATGACGGTGCAAAATACCCATAATAATTCATTTTTAGTTAAAAAATTAATTCATTTTTAATTAAAATGATTTATTATGATATTTGTCATTGTTATTAAGTTAGCACTATGTTAATTAGATAAAGATAGGCACTTAGTCACTTGCAAAAAACTAAACTTGTAATTAATTGAATGTGGGGTTTTATTAGAAAAGAGTTTTTTTTACTTTTATGATTTTTTATACTATTTTTTGTTCTAGCTGCATAAAAATTATACCAGCAGAATGGAATTTAGACTTTTAACAAGATAGTTCTGAAATTATTTTTATATCAGTTTGGGTTCTAGAGCTATTTTGTTTTCATACTTATAAAAACATTGGTAAAATATATAAAAAAATTTAATTTCCTGTTAAAGCTGTATGAAAAAAGAGAAAACAGAGTTGAGTCAATGTATAATTTTATCAATTCGAATAGAGGAAGTAATTCTGTATTCGAATCTATTTTTATTTTTTTCATAGCCTATTCTGTTCAGTTTTTCTTTGATAATTTTGATCAGTGTACGAAATGATATGATGTGATATTAAAATTTACTGAATCAAATAAAAGTAATTAAAATTTATTAAGGTTAAATGTCAAATTTTATTATTCTTTGAAATTATTTTGTTTTTATACATTCCCTCGGGGCTTCTTGTATTTACAGTCTATTAAATGCGCACTTGTGTACTTTTTTACAAAACAAACTGTCCAGCTTCAAGACTTGCATTTTTACTTTGCATAAACAATTTTATTGTAAAGCACTTATAAAAGATGATGAAAGCAATATTGAATTTGAAACAATGTAATCAAATCTACTTTTATAAATAAAACTATTTATAAAAATATGTATTCTGTATAGAAATTTATGTTTGATTGTTTTATTATTAACACAAAAAAAATATATTTTGTTTTGATTGTAACACATCAAAAAAAATACTCTTTTTGTGTTATTCCTCTTTAAAAAATTGACGAATAAGAAAATTTAATGAATAAAAAAACAATATCTGCCATAATGAAATATTTGATGAATAAACCCAAATTAAACAAATAACTTTTCCATCAAAAAGATATCATAAACTGGTCATCACATCTAAAGTATGCTTTTTTGTAATGATAATCATAATTGAAATAAGATTTAAAAATAAGTAAAAGTTTAAAAACATGTTATAAAAATACGAAAAAATCTTCATAAACTTTAATACTCTAATAAGCTGACTTAAAAATTATAATAAAAATGTATCAAAACCTGGCCATTATTAAAGTTTCCATTTTTTGTGAGAGAATAATTAAAAAAAAACTTGTTTATGTTATTCGACCACTTATCTCCACAATCTTGAAGTGCAATACCACTAACAGTTGTTATGTTTTCAAACTGAACCTAAACATAAAAAACAAATTTGAACAAAACAAGTAATTGTAATTGCAGCAAGCAAATATATACTAATATATTTTTATAATAATAGTATATGCAATGATAATTATATCATTGATTTTATATAATTCAATCATTATATCATATTTTTATAAAAATGAAATGCAATAATCAAAATATTTCTTTATCTTTAGTTTTTCTCAACTTATGCTTAACATAATTTTATCAAAAAATAATAATAACTTTTTTTTTGTCAAGTTGCCAAAAGTAACCAAATATTATAGAGATAAATCAAGCAAAAATGGGTTAAATACCAACACATGCACACACACAGATATATATATATATATATATATATATATATATATATATATATATATATATATATATATATATATATATATATATATATATATATATATATATATATATATATATATATATATACATATGCAAGCAACCACTAATAGAGTTGGAATTTACTGGAAGAGAAAAGATAAAGTCTAAAGAGCAAGATAACAATTAACAGACAACTTGAAAGATTGCAAATTATACGAATTATATATATATATATATATATATATATATATATATATATATATATATATATATATATATATATTTATATATATATATATATACATATATATATATATATATATATATATATATATATATATATATATATTTATATATATATATATACATATAAATTGACATGTTTCTGTTTAAGAAACATGTCCTAAATTTGTTCCCAAATTGGACTTTGACCTTCAAGTATTGGAGTTCCATGCTCTTCAATAATTATTGAAGGCCAGTTGAGATCAGAGGTATCAACATCGTCCTGATCATGCCATTTAATTGTTTCTTTGTTTCTTTGTCTGAATTTAAAAAGACACACACATGAGTTCAGATAGACGTTGAGCAACTAGGTGATGAGGTTTAACTTTTTGAATCTCATTTGATGATCCAATACTTGAGCAAACTGTTTTGTGCTGTTTCATTGATTTGATAGTGGCAAAATATAGACTACAATTGGTACAAATTCTTTTTGGTAAGGAACTTTGAATGCTTAGACAAGAGTAGTCGTATGGCAATCCTTTGGGAAACTTTTTTGTAATTGTCTTGAGAAAAATTGTTTTGCTTCACTATTTGTAATTGATGGGGTTTTTTTTCACTGTCTTCACTATTTGTAATTGATGGGGTTGCATCAGTCAAGTCATCAAAAGTGATTTTAGATTCAATCATAAGCTTTTTTGGTGTATAGTTTTATAATTTTGTCCAGTAAGATAAAATACCAACTTTATTTCGAAGTTCAATTTGCTTTAGTTCTTTCAATTTTTTTTCAACTTCTTCATTTATATCGAGTAATGTTTTGCTCTTTGTTTTGATCTCAGACCAGATTTTATTTGTTTCTTCTTGAGACTTTTGCTTTGTAAATGCTTTTAATTTTGTTTGTAAATGCTTTTAAATATCCTTCATAAATAGATTTGTAAAGTTGTTCCTTTTCACTAGACATTTTTATTCTATAACAACAACGACAATAAATTTATTTTCCTAACAACCATTAATTAAAAACAAGCACATTGTGAATTAATGTTAACAATAGTATTATTAATACTAAAATTCGTTAACAAACTAGCTAACTTAATGAATAATAAAAATATAAATATAAAATAACAACGTAATAATAAAATAATAAAGTAATTAGACCAATTATTTGCAATAAAGTGACACAAAATATTAAAAGTAATACTAATAATAACATTGAAAATAGATAATAATATTGATTATCTATTATATTTGAAGACCTAATTTTAAGCAAAAATAACACTTAATTTTTTAGTCTATTAATATAAATAGTGTTAAAAAAATAAAATATGATTTTTGATAGTAATATAAATCATTTTTAAATACTTGCCCACTATCTAGTTCTATGATCGTAGGATTAGAATTTATTTTTATGCGTACAATTTCCACAAAAATAATTTTGTACGGAGTAAATATAAATTAATCAAATCCAATCATTTAACAAAAACAAAAATTCTTGTTAATTGACAGTTAAACAAAAAACGCCCGCTATTTGTGAAGTCCTTGCATAAAATTTTTCTCGAAATCAGTATTATATATAAATACCTCCGAGTTTGCAATATAAACTAATTTAATTACGCAGTGATAAACAATTTAATTTAAAATGTTTTTTGTCACCTCACACTGAGGCAAACCACCCCCTCACCCATTATAGACATGGAAATAATAAAAAACAACATTTATGTGAGTGAGTTTGTTGTTAATATTTGAATCTGAGATTGAGATGAATCTAAGATGAGATCTAAGATCTAAGATTGAGATGAATCTGAGATTGAGATGAATCTGAGATTGAGATGAATCTAAAATTGAGATGAATCGGAGTGGGGAGGATAAAAAAGAATTTTTGAAATGTTATATAAAATATTTTATAAATATATATATTATATTTTTTTATAATATATAAGAACATAATATATTAACTGTCAAATTTATTTTCAAAATCGTTTATAATATCTTTTCGCTGCATTTGTATAAATATTGTGTACGAATTAGAAAGAAAACTTCTTTTTGAACTTTTAAAAGAAAAAACAGACATGTTAAATATGTCAAATGAAATGAAAAATGCTGTTTCAAACTTCTTATTTTAAAATGTGAATAACAAATTGTATTAATTATTTTTTTAATTATATATCATATTTATTTAGATGAAAAAATGGATGATTAATTTTTTACTCATTGCGACAAGAGGCTGGTTATTTGGTGTTTGGTTGCCTCGTTTTTACAGATTTTTATATTTTTGTTACGTACAACCAAGTCCTTGTACTTGAAGCATGAGTGATATTTTAGCGCTAATACAACTAAACAAAAAAGTCGTATCGTTTTGTGAAAATATAGAAATTATTCCGATCACGAAAAAGAACTTAAAAAAGCGAAACAACTAGAAAAAAAATGGACGCAAATTCAAGAAAAACCTATGGGATATTTTTAAATTATTTATATAATTTTTTGAATTTTTTTTAGACAAATGGATTACAAAAACAAAATAATGAAAATAAGCTGAGAGCTCACCACAAGCAATGTTGAATCGATCAAGTACATGTTTGACGATAAAATAGGGCGTGCAACTTTAGAAAAAATTGAAAGTTCCATTGATCTAATGCAAGTTTTGGAGCAGCATGGTATTATCTCAGAAACATGTCTTGATGATTTCTCTGCCATTTTAACAGAAATTGGTCGAATTGATTTGTCCCTTTTATTAAACCAAAAATTAATTTATACTTCTAATGTAAGAATGAATACCAACATTGAAAATCATTGACCACACCTTAATTCTGTTTTTACATGCAAGGATGTTCCAGTAATAAAAACAGATGGCGAATTATTTCTAAACGACCACCATTTAGATTTTATAAGTCAAAGAATGGCATCTAATTGGCAATCGTTTGCGCGATACTTGAATATGAATGACCATTTTATTGTCAATGTTGATTACGATAAAAGAAGAGTGCAAGAAAAATGCATGGCTGTGCTTATTAAATGGAAAGAATGTTGTGGGCGCGTTTCTTGGAATGAACTAAAAACAATATTTATACAAATGCAGCGAAAAGATATTACAAACGATTTTGAAAATAAATTTGACAGTTAATATATTATGTTCTTATATATTATAAAAAAATATAATATATATATTTATAAAATATTTTATATAACATTTTAAAAATTCTTTTTTATCCTCCCCACTCCGATTCATCTCAATTTTAGATTCATCTCAATCTCAAATTCATCTCAATCTCAGATTCATCTCAATCTCAGATTCATCTCAATCTCAGATTCATCTCAATCTTAGATCTTAGATCTCATCTTAGATTCATCTCAATCTCAGATTCAAATATTAACAACAAACTCACTCAAATAAATGTTGTTTTTTTATTATTTCCATGTCTATAATACTCATCACCCATGTGACATTTAGTGACACTTTCTAATACTCCCCCCCCCCCCCTCCTAAGACTGTCACGTATTATTTGAACAGCCCCAAGCAACCCAGAAGAGTCTTGAAGCAAACCTGAAAATATTTCATTCAAACATTTTTTAACACATTTAGGTAAGTGCTAAAGCATTTTATAAAATTGTTGATTTTTTGAACCACCAAAATTTTTATCCTATGTGTATATGTATGTCTTTATATTTTGTATATATTTTTATTTCGGTAACTCATATGCAAATAATAGTACATTAACAAGAACTTTGTAAATGCTGAAGCAGAAATAAAGTGCTGTGATTTAGTATATTTGGCTATTGTAGTGAGAATAAATTATATTACAATATTGACTAGCATGAGGCAGAGTGCAAGTGGTGAAAATCTTGGGCTCTACAAAATATTTTTGTTGATCACAATGAATTCCTTAAAATGGAAGATCACTATATATCCACTATGCCAACTTTTCTTACCTCTACCACTTATCTTAAGCTTTTTTTTTCCTCATTAGTGATAATTTTACCAGCAAGCATATAGATGCCACATATTATTAATATACCCAATACTATTGTCACTATAATGTTAGTGACTATAACATACATAGTGAATATAATAAATGATGTTATTGTCACTATGCAAATGACTATTTCCACCCCCACCCGCATTCCCCTTCAATAGACAAAAATTGTCACATCTCATATGGATATCTTTTAGATTCTTACGGAACATCTCTGCTAAATATAATCTGTTTTTAGAATCACCTCTTTAATGTCTAACTGACCAGACAGCTCTATTGATAACCTGTATGTAATCATTGTACTGCTAAAAGAACTGTTACTAGTGAGCCACAGCCTTTTTCCATGTATATCACTATATATATTTAAAGAGAATTTAGCAAACCATAAAACTACTTTTTTATTCACAGAGAAACTTTTTTGCTTTTACATAGGCAAAATTAACTACGATATTCAAAATTTATATTTTGCTACATAGTTTATCCAACTGTTGTTAAACATATATTTTAGTGTTAAAAGTATTTAATTTTAAATTTGCCACTAGCACTTACAACCACTTCATTTTCACTATTCTCAACATTTTTTGCATCTTCTTTATATTTTAGTGTTAAAAGTATTTAATTTTAAATTTGCCACTATCACTTACAACAACTTTATTTTCTCTTTTTTCAACAACTTTTGCATCTTCTTTATATTTTAGTGTTAAAAGTATTTAATTTTAAAATTACCACTACCACTTACAACCACTTCATTTTCTCTATTCTCAACAACTTTTGCATCTTCTTTTTTGTATTGCCATGCTTGTACTGCTTAGGAATAATGTATGAGAACTTTTCAGCACATTTTTAAATACCAAGAAAATCTTCACAAATTGACACTACATATTTTACAACAGATTGAAGCAATGGTATACCAAGAGCTAAACCTTTTAGGTTTAGCTTCCTTAGTTTAAGCTGTATTTTAAGTGTCCCGCAGTCTGGGGCTGTTAAACAGGTTAAGAAACTTTTATTTTAAAGTTTAATACTAGTAGCATTAAATAGTAACACTTTACCTGATACCATCCTGATAATTCCCATGGCCTTGTACACCAACAATATCTATTATTTAGTCTTCCCATATTTGGACTGTTTTTATCATTATAAATTGATGAAGCTGTAAGTTGGTTGGTTTTTATGTATCCATTTCTCATTCCAAGTGGTGTTCGATTTGTACAATCTAAATGTAACATTCAAAATTAAGTTTTAGCTACAGAAACTACTAAAATTACTAAAATACTGCTGGCAACTACTGCCAACAATGTATGTCTGGTTAAAGTGATTATCTTTAAGTTGCTTAAGTCGTTTTCACAATCTTCTTGGTTGTTTTTTTAAATACAACATATTTTTTACATTCTGTACGAAGCTTATGATTAGGTATAAAAAGTAACATTAAATGACAGATTTTAAAAAGTAACATTACATAAGCCATTACCTTTTGAATAATTGATTAAATCAATTAATTTTTAAACCCCTTTAAATTAAATTTTGTGTTTGTGAAATGGATCACAACAATTCTATCTAAGAAGACTTTATTCATAGTGATTGCGAATAGTTTGAATATGATTTACTTTCCATTGTAAGTGCACAAGATTTAGATCTTTTTCTGTTAATTTCTCAAAACATTTAATTTTTTTAATTTTGTAAATTTTAACTCATAACAATCTTTATTAAATCTTATTCCAATGCAACAATTATTATTATTATTTTTTTTTAAAAAGGCTGCAAGCAATTAATATTAGATTTGGAAGTTACTGGAAAATAAAAGATAACATTTGTAGAACAAGATAACAACTAAACTACAGACAAGTTAAAAGATAGTAAAAAATCTCTGAGTAATGTTTTAAATAATTTGAGTGCTATAATTATTTAGTTTTTACTATATATTGCTCTACTTTGGTATTGAGCACTCTTAAACAAGCAATATTGACACAATTACTACAATATATATCTTATATATTTGTCAATTCTGATTGATTGCTTGATTGTTTGTTCCCAGTTAACACCCAGAGTGTTGGTCTTAGAAACTTGAAATTTGGCATGGATGATCCCTATACAGGGAATGACATAGGCTATGTCAAGTTGACCTTGGAGGTCACTGGAGGCTGACTGGGGTCGCTGGGGCTTTCAAATGGTCATTTCTGGGTCGAGGGGGCCAAATAGAGTGTTCCTTGTGAAATGCAGAGTTGTTCCATGACCTTGGGTGTGACCTAAGGGGTCACTGGAGGTTTGAATGGTCTGGGGGACGGTTTGAGTGTTTCCTATGATGTGATTTATGTTGGTTTCTGTCATGTTCCATGGATTGCTGTTGCCTGTTTCGTCATTTTCCAGAGTTTTCTGGAATGTTCCACGTTTTTTTGGAGTGGGCCAGCATTTTCCGGAGGGTCCAGAGTTTTCTGGAATATTCCAGTGCACAATGTGGCTATTCCATTACTTTCCAGAGCATTCGGGGGCTTTCCAGATTGTTCCGTGGTGCTCTTTGGCTCCATCAGGAGCCTTCCATGGGAATGTGGGTGGATCACTGAAGATTGCGCATAGCTCAGTTTTTACCAGGTTACTGAGGTGAACACATCATTTGCGGGGTTGCAGTTCTGGGAGTCAGTTCAGGGGTCGGTTTGCTCTTTGCATGTTGCTGCAGGGAACAGGTGGTGAAATATTATTTTTTGGTAATAACTAGTTCATTTTTGGTTCTTTTATTTTGTGGTGGTCAACTTAGTACAAAAGAAATGTACTTTTCAAATGAGTATTGTGTATGAATATATATAAAATTATGTGTGTATGGTGTCAGGCTTTCACAGGAAGACGTGCGATTTCGCGTCTTTATATGACCACACAAAAAATAATGTTTTAACGATTTGACCACGGCATATTTTTAAAATTTAAAAATGGGCTATAAAAACTTACCTAAACTTATCTGAAAAAAAAATTTAAAAAAATAATAAGTCTTAACAAAAGAGAAAATAAAAAAAATACTTAGTTAAAGCAAAAATACAAAAAAATAAATATATATATAATGCAACTAAAACAAAACTCATCAAACTAAAATGCTTAGTCTATTTAATTTACGCATTAAAAAACCATTTCAATCTTTGTTTCAACATTTTTATATATTTTTTATTTATTTAATGTTCAAAAGTTAAATATTTCTCATAAAAAATACATGGTTATATAAATAAAATAAAAAAACATTTTATTAATATTTTTTTAAATTTTTTTAATTAATTAGAAGTGTTTTTTTTTAATTCATTAAAAGCGTTTCGATAATTTAAAAGCATTTAAGATCAAACTTATTAAATTGTAACGGTTTTCTAAAACTTTTTTTTTAACAAAGTTTATCTTTTTAAATGCATTAACTTTAATCATTCTTATTCGTTAAAAAGACTTACATAGTCGTAGAATGTCATCGTTTATAAAAACAAAACAATTTTTTATTTTTTAATAAGGTTTATTTTAGAAATGAACACTTAAACAATTTATATGTTTTAAATTAAAAAAATATATGCAACTGTCAATTATATTTAAAAAACAAAACTTTTTTCAGTAAATTGTTTATTTATTTTTAGAAGTTTATGTTTAGAAGTTTTGATGTAAATAATTTCACTTTTTTAGAATAATTTTTATTTAGCGCGTTTCTAAAATGTTTTTTGAATTAGCCGCGGTCAAACCGTCATAGCAAAATGTAACTTGTGTGGCCATATTAAGACATGTAATCGCACATCTTCCTGTGAAAGCCTGGGTGTATATAAATCCCAGGATGGAAGAACTTTTAGTGTTGTGTACCAAGAGGCTCTGCAGCAGTTTTTTTATAGTACCCAGAATTAAAAGTTTTTTAGTCAAGTAATTGATTTTTGGAGGGTGGTTTTTCTTCGAACACCAGCAACACAGGCACCTCTGCTAGTATGTATATATATATATATATATATATATATATATATATATATATATATATATATATATATATATATATATATATATATATATATATATATATATATATATATATATATATATATATATACATTTATATTTATATTGAAAAACTGAGTCATTAGATATATATTATCCATTGTATAATATGTATCTAAGGACATTATTTTGTAGTACTATAAATTAGCTAAAACACTAATTTAATTTTTACTTTGACAGTTTTATCTTTCTAGAAGTTCTAGAAGTTTCATACAAAGGTCTTATCATGGGTGGGTTTTCTTTGTACACCAGCAACTTTGATTTGTTTTGCTGGTGCGCAGCAACACGGGCACCTCTGCTAGTATATTTATATATATATATATATATATATATATATATATATATATATATATATATATATATATATATATATATATAAATATATATATATATATATATATATGCATTTATATTTATATTGAAAAACTGAGTCTTAAGAAATATATTACCCATTGTATAATATGTATCTAAGGACATTATTTTGATTTACTATAAATTAGCTAAAACACTAATTTAACTTTTACGTTGACAATTTTATCTATCTGGAAGTTCTGGAAGTTTGATACAAAGGTTATACCATAAAACATAGAAATGGTGTCAACAATTTTTTTACCAACCTCAAACACTTTCAGGTTGGCAATTATGTCAACATCGCCGAATGCTGAACCTAATTCAAAAGGGTTGTATAAGTATATACTGCAGAAAGTATTATATAAGTATATAATTATATAATACTACTTAACAAACCTACAAAACCTGTCAATGAAAAAATTAGATAAACATTTTTACTAATTTATTATTGCTCAATTCTAGTTTTATTGCTGAGTATATAATAATAATAAAAGTTAAATAACTTCACTTTTAGATTCTTTTGCCATAACTATATTTAAAAAGATACAAACAAAGCATTTGGTAAACATTACATTTTTCATTTCACTTCTCTAAATTTAAAAAACAGATGAATAAAATAACTTATGAATATGAATATATACTATATGCAACTGTATTTAAATTATAATAAATATGCAACTTTTAACAGTATTCTCAGTTGTCATTTATTGTCTTGAAAGCAACAACTAAGTATACTCATAAATATATTTTTTTTAAGTTTATAAATTAGCATTATTCTTTGATTATTTTCTTTTCATATACTCTTTCCATTATAATAATCAGTAATATAATGCAATAATAATAATAATATAATGCAATAATATTACCCAATTTTAAATGAATAAAAAATATATCTCTGTTATTGATAATGCTATCAATGCATATTTTTATAAAATATATAATTTAGTATTGCTAATAAGTAAACAAAAAAGAGTCAACAAAAATTAACAAAACTAACAACAAACATTGTATTGATGAGCATTTATAATAATAGAATGTATCTTTTAGATGTTTAAAATAAACAGTAAAATTAAAAATGAAACACTTACTTGTATATAAAAATAATTGTGCTAAATCAATTAGCTTAATCAATTACTATTCAATCAATTAATTCAGAACAGTTAGACACGTTACACAAAAAAATTGTACTTAACTTAATTGTAAATGACATTGAATCATTTTATCATTTTTAAATTATATTAATTAATGTTTGTGGAAAAAATTAATTTTAATGTTTTTATATTTAAGAAACCAAAACATACGCTAATCAAGTTGGATTCATACCTAATGAGTATTTTTTTCACATTGAAAATATTTAGTTTTAGAATCTCATGGTACAATATGTTTAAATTACTTGGATCAATAAAATTCATTTTCAATCATTGTGCTTTTTTTTCTGTTTATAATCATAATATAAACCGAAAATCATTTACTAGTCTTGCACTGTGTAATCAATTTAAATACTAGCAATTCATTCCTGTAGCTGATAGCAGTTAACCAGTGATATTGGCTTCAAAAATATACACAATTTCAAACAAACAAAAATATCGTGTTATCGTGATGTCGTGTCATCTAAGGGTAGAAGCACCTATGTAACATGCATACTCATAAAACATGACTCATATGTCTAACATCTACGTAACATGCATACTCATAAAACATGATTCTGTGCTTTGTTATTTTTTTACAAAAATGACTTATGGTGTTTCTGAAATGTAAATTGAAGTACAAATATGACACTGAAGTAAAATATGACACTGACTTATGTGTTACTTCAGTTAGGTTGATTGTTTCATATGATGGCAAAAGGCACCACAATTATTATACTGCTTTTTGTTTTTTCTTATTTAATTATTAAATTTGTCTAGATTATTATGTATAAGTATACTATGGTGATTCTAATTTTATCCATTATTTTAATACTAATTTAAAATTTGCACACATGGTGAAAATTTGTATTAAAAAAATTATAGCTATAATAACTGAAAGTTTTTTTTAAATAAATTTACTTATAAAATTTTTTTTATGGCTAGGATAATCAAAAATCATAATTTTTAATCACATGATTTTGAATCAATCCTCTTAATGCATGGATTATAAAAAGATTGGAATAAATGGAATTTTGAAATTAAAAATTTTAAATAATTAATCTCCATTTTTTTAAAACAAAAAAAATTTAAACAAACTCTAAAAAAATTATTTTAATTATTTATCAATGTTAACTTTCTTTAGTTTTCTTTTCTTTTTATTATCGTTATTTTTTTCTTACTATTTCTATAGAAACTTTATTAGTTTTGTCTTTAATATTTATTACCTTTATTACTGCTGTTTTTATTTTTACTATTATTATTACAATTATTATAAATACTTTTTTTACTATTATCATTACAATTTTTTTACTATTATTATTACAATTATTATAAATACGTTTTTGCTGTTACTTTTGCTTTATTTATGAATAAAGTTCTTATTGTTATTATTATTTTTTAAACTAATATCATTAATATACTAGTATTTTAGGTAATTAGGTAATTATTTGGTGTCACTCCTTTGATCAGGATTCTGCATGATTAACTCCTTCCTCAATCAATTATTTATTCTTAATGATTGTATTTTGATTTTATTATTAATAATATCATAGATATTCTTATTCTTATTATTTTTGTTACAATTATTTATAACATTATAGTTGTTCTTATTCCTATTATAGTTACTATTATTATTGTTGTTGTTATTATTATTAATATTATAATTATTATTGCTATTATTATTATTATTATTATTATTATTATTATTATTATTATTATTATTTTATTGTAATTATATGATTTTAAATTTTAAGAAAAATAAATATCTTGTTGTTGTAGCACCATATAATCCTGATTTCTCACGTTCAAATAGTAAAAGAAATTTCTTTACAACATATCGCGGTTTTTATATTACGCATCAAAACAAACAAAAGTCGCCAAAATAAAACAAATTTCAACGCCATATGGTACTTATAAGTCCGTTCCCAACGCGATTTTTTTTCCGTAAACGGTGGCTACCAATTTAAAGGGTGGTTTCCATTTGGGGTCGTCCATAAAGTACGTACGCCAAAAATTCTGAAATTTGACAACTTTCTCCCCCCTGTTGCCATGTGTACTTTTAAGTCCCCACCCCCCTTAAAAAGTACGTTCATTTTCATATACCCCTCCCCCCTCCAATGGAAAAAAAAAGGTGGAGGAGATACCCTAGATACTTTAAAAGTATCTAGGGTACCTCCTCCACCTTTTTTTTCTCAAAAAATTTTTGTATTGAAAAAAAAATGCATAATTGAAACATAGCTTGGCTGAGTGGATGATGATATGGGCATTGATAGCGGGTATCCGAGTTCGATTCCCAGTGAAGACTTACTTTACTTTTTCTGTTTATTGAGACGCATCAAATAAAAATGAACTATACTTAAGGCAGACGTTTTTTTCAGGCACCCCTTAGTAAGTCCGTAAAAAGCGAGTCACGCGAGAAGAGTAAAAATGAAAACAATGCTTAAAACTCAGTGCTAAGTGTAGCATACCCCGTAATTAGAGGCGGTGAGGTCTTGTGGGGGAGCAGTAAATTTTATGCCCTTTTGCTATATTATTTTAGAAAAACCTAGCGGTAAAATTTGGAAGATTTTGAGATTCTAATGACACGTTTTTTTTATTTTTAAGGGAGGGGATATCTCCGACCTATTAGCCATTGTACTGCTGAAATCTGTTTTTTGTTGACTCAAAAAATAGGCAACCTATTTTTTGAAAATGCATGCACACATGCCACTCCTTATATACTGGCCCTTAGTATACTCAGGGCCAGTATATAAGGGGTGGTATGGGCGCCTGTAGGATTTTTTGATGTTTCAGATAGGACAATTTCACACATTGTGCAAACTCCAAACTTACAAGGTCTTCTTATTTGACATAGGTATAAACATACAAAAAGTATGTTTATATCTATGTCAAATGAGAAGACCTTGTAAAAAATTGGTATGGCGGAGAGCTGTCAACAAATAGCTCTAAAACGCTTACCCCCTGCTCAAATATGAGGGTATTTACTGTAGTAAAATTTTTAACGGTCCAAAATTAAATTTAAATTTATTGACATAATTTGAATTTCGCCCTTTTTGGTAAAAGTAAATTTTGAACCAACTAAAAACTATAAACAAACGTTCAAACGAGGAAAACCGGTGTGCGAAAGGTACTATGACTCAAAATGATGTTTTGATTTTTCAAAATACGAAGACCAAATATATTACTGAATTGGGTAGAAATGCAGGAGAGTGCTTCTACATTGACTAACTTAGGGAAAACATGCAAGGGAATGCTGCTACATCAACTGAAGGTTTGGGTTAAGACAGGTATAGTTCAATCGATGTAGCAGCACTCTCCTACATTTTTCTTCAAATCAGTAAAATATCTGGTCTTCGTTTTTTAAAAAATCAAAACCTCATTTTGAGTCATAGTATATTTCGCTTACCAAGAAAACCTTGAAAATGCACCTGCGTTTTAACGAGAGTTTTGTATTCTGAAAATATGAGCTTTTTCAAATCAATTATTTAATTATTATTATTATTATTATTATTATTATTATTATTATTATTATTATTATTATTATTATTATTATTATTATTATTATTATTATTATTAATTAATGCTGTTGAGATAAAGCGCCAGGCAATATCTATGACAGCCGGTATAAATTAATTAATGAACAAGTTAGTCCAGACACTAAATAATAAAAAACGTTAATAAATAAACGTTAAATATTTTTATATTAAAACATTTACTATACTTTAAGTTAAAAGAACTGTTAGAAGAAATTTGGTTGAGTTTAAAAAATATTTTTATATTAAAACATTTACTATACTTTAAGTTAAATGAACTAAATATTATTTAATTATATAAAGAAATTTGGTTGAGTTTAATTTTATTGTCAATAAAATTAAACTCTATAATACTAATATAAAGTATAATAAAATCTAGTTTTTTTCCCCGCACTTCAATCCTTTGGACTCTCTCCCATCTTCATGTTTTCCTGACTCATACAACCTTCAACTTTTCAAGTCTTCTGTCAACCGTTTCCTTGCTTTATAACTGTGTTCTTTTTTTTCCTAGTAACTCCCAACTTAATAGTGGTTGCTTGCAGCCTTGTTGGGAGTGAATGCAAATAAAAAAAAAAAAAAAGAGTCATGTCATAGATTTAGCATTCTTGATTTACAAAGAAAAAGTATATGGAATGTTGGCAAGTATAATGTTTCTATTAAAAGTTCATAAAAAGGCATTTTATGAGATATCTCAACTTTTTGTATTTATACTATAACTTCTCCTTTTTTTTTACTTTTTAAATATTGTTGTTTTTTGGTTCATGCAGTAATTGTACTCACATTATTCAGGTTTTCAATACTATGTGTGGCAAGTAAGTTTTTTTAAAGATATTGCAATGATTTTTAGCTAACTATATTATGCAGCACTTAAACTTAATGATCTGAAAATTTTCTTATTATTTTGAGATTTGCATACAACTTAATTTGCTTTGTCTTAAGTGTTGCTGTAGAAAAAAAAAAATTCATTCAGATTTAGTTCATCGTTTAACTTTTCGAATCTGCTGCAACCAAGTTAGAAGAAAAAATCAGTATTTCTTTTATACTCACGAAATTCTTTTTTTTTTTTTTTTTTAAATAGATGAAAAGGTTTAGGTTAAGGTTATATGGTAAACTAAATGCTTTTAGGTAACTAACCTGTGTATATACTTTATGGATGCCCTGTTTATGTATAAGGAAGTATGAAAAACAGTCTAGTTGGATATAAGATATAAATAAATGCAAAAAGTGTCTGTCTAACCAGATTTTTTTATATAATAGATAGTATATATTTATTTTGTTGCTAAGAATGCACCTAAAGAAATAATTACTTTTACACAGAAAAATGTTGTTTATGATCCAGGGTTTTTAATAAAAGTTAGACATCTATACATTACATGATTTGATATTTTTTATTTGGATTACTTCACCTCTAACTCTTGTTTGTAATTTTTCTTGTTTTTTATCTCAGCCAGCCGGTAGAGTTTACTTAATTAAGAAAACACATAAATACATATTTAAAAAAAAAAACTATTAAATAGCAAGGATGCTAAATTACTTTAATGTACCATAAAAACTTATTATTATTGTTCATCACCTTTTTAAAGTTTGTGCATTAATACAATTTTTTTATTTTCAAAAACCATAGGCAATCTTTATCATATGTTTAAAACATTTTGTAAAATGATTGGTAATATAAATTTGCAATTAAAGTTTAATTAAAAACTCTAAATTTTTTTTCATCCCTGAGTAATTATCTGGACTTGAACCCTAATTTGTTTGCTATTTTAAATTTAATAGTCATTTTTTATAGTAGAGACAATTCAAGAGAAGAATATAAGTCTGCTTGAAACAAGTTTTAAATGGAAAATAAAGTTATTTGTAATCAAGGCCGAGAAGGCCACAACATATGAGGAGGCTACTTAACTGTGGTTATAATCCTCTCTTAACTCTATAACTCTGAAACACAAACCTTAATGAACAAGGTCACTGCGGGGAGAAGCAAGATAACTAAACTTCTATACATTTGGTTTAAAACTAGTTAACTGCAAGCTTTTAAATCTTGTGAATAACTAAAACAAGTAAAAATAAACTATACTAATTTTTTTTTGTAACAAATTAACCAAGTTCAAGTTTATGTGCAGAAAAAAATTGCTTGAAAATATTCTACAACATTACAATAACATTAGATTAGTTTTTAAACTAACACTAAACTCCATCCAAGCTCTATCCCATTCATAAACATTTCTCTTTTCTCTAAATTATTGCTTCTACCCTATAAGTGTAATCTTATTAAACCTTAGAATAATTTAAATATTCAAAATGACAGTAATTCAAATGATTTTGGAAAAAGATCTATGGTTCTTGGGCTGGTTTAGAAAGAATGTTCAAAACAGCAAAAAGAGGTGTAGTATTGTACAGTAAACTGTGTTTAACAATATATTTCATTTCTTTTAGATTTTTTGTTTAGTGCATTATTTTTAAAATAATAATTTCTGACCTAAAAATATATAATTGTTTGGAAAGGCATCTAAATGTAATAGCTTGTAAATATATTTTACAATGCAGTGTTTGACTGAGAAAAAAATATTACAAAAAATCTAACTAGCAAACGTGTCACAAGATTTCTAGTTTGATTTTAATTTGATAGATCGAGTTAAAAAGTCATTAAAATTTTTTGTGAAAAATTAAATTTTTTTGTGCTGATTTGTTAGTCAGCACAAAAATTTATAGTCAATGTGGCAAATCGTTCACACAAAAAATAATTCAATCTACATTTAAAGTATTGTGGAAAAGTGTTTAAACGTTGTTCTTGCACCAACACCTTTAGTGCTTAAAATAAAGAAAAAAACATTAAAAATTAAGAAACAACATTTCTTAATTTTTGAGTTTTCTTTTTTCTATATGTGTCTAACCTTTAAACTTAAATATTGAAATACTATTGTTTATTTCTTTTCTATATGTTATTTTAAATTGAAAATGTTAAAAGTTGATTTAAGTGTTATGCATTTAAAAGAAGGTATACTTTTTGTTTGTGTGTTTTGAATAATAACTTTTTAAATAATTTTTTATTTATCAATTGATTATTAATATATTTTTATTAATTAATATATTTTTATTCAGAGCAAGGTAAAGTATAAAGTTTAGTGTAAGTCTCATTACGCACATTTTTACGCTAATTGTTAAAAAAAGATACGCAAAAGTTAGGCTTGCTACGCAAATTCTTAAAAAAATTAATAGATAGTTTGTTTTTTATGTTAATTCACCTCCTCAAGGCCAAGAAGGTCGCTACAGACGAGGATGCTACTTAATAGTGATTATAACTCTCTCTCTCAACTCTATAACTCTGAAACATAAACCTTTACAAACAAGGTTGCTGCGTAGAGAAACAAGTTGAGTACGATACTACCATGGACATGGTTGGGATCCAACTTGGAACCTCGCCCTTATAACCCGAGCGCTCTACCACTACACCACTACCGTATTATTAGATAGTTTAACTCCTGGTTATTCTAACCTTTACAAGGAATAAGAATTTATTTTGTATAAACAAAACTCCATTTAAATTTGTTTAGAGTTTTCTTTGTGTGCAAGACTCTAGTGCTTTTCACTGTAGTGCTTCTTGTTTATAATTACACTGATATGAAGCCATAACTTTTTTTAAATTTAAAAAAAGTTTAATATCTTTCTTAATTTTTTTTTCTACATCTGTTATAATAACTTAATAAAAATAATACTTAACTAACATTCTGTTAGATATTATAGTATATTTTTTATGTTATTATTTTCGATTTATATATTACTTAACTTTATTATATTTTAGTTTGGATACTGGTTTTAATTTTGTAAATTTCATGAATTGAAATTTACTCTATTGATCATTAGCTAACAGTTCAGTTAAGAAAAATTAAATTTAACTCCAAGGTAAAAACAATTTGGTTTATTTGTAACTTTAAGAAATGGTTTTAATGTTTATTTATGCAAATGTAAATTGAATATTTTGAGCAATTTTAAGTAATCTTAGGTGCTTAATAACTATTATTATTAATTTTTGCATATTTTATATATATATATATATATATATATATATATATATATATATATATATATATATATATATATATACATATATATATATACATATATATATATATATATATATATATATATATATATATATATATATATATATATATATATATATATATATATATATATATATATATATATATATATATATATATAGGGTAAAGTGAGGTCAACTGGGTACAGGTGTTAACTGGGCCACTGGCTGTTCATACTTCTGCAGTTTGAATACACCGCTTTTATTGATGTTTCCCAAACGATCCACTAGGCGGCACTACTTGCTGCTGATTTTGATTGCAAATGGCAGCCATTTTAAAATTTTATTAAGCATTTGTTTTTCTTGGAAGTCACATGTATTGTTTTACTGCAGCGTTAGAAAGTTGATAGAATCTGTGTTTATCAAGTTTTGTGAGTTTTAATAACTGATTTCTGAACTTTAATATAGTGCCTATTTGAATAATTATCACAAATTACGAAAATATTTAAAATACTGGTAAGTTTTTGTAAAAATATGAATTTTGATATAGTGGGGTTAAGTGGGCCTGCTATTCATGTGGTTATATGGGACGGCCCACTTAACCCCACCAATGAAAAATTAATTTAATATAATCATTTAATTAACATTTATATCAACTAATTATGTTTTTTTTTATTCCAGTTTATAAATCAATTAAATTAAAATGCCCCATCAACGTCAACGTACCACAACGCACAGATCGTATTCCATTGATGCTTTAAAAACGGCAACTGAAAAAATTATAAAAGAAGAACTATCGATAAGAAAAGCAGCGGCCAGTCATCAAATACCAAAAAATACATTAGCCAGGTATGTGCTCAAAGTTAAAAATACACCTGATGGAGTTAAGGTTAATTTTCGACCATCAAATGAACATTTACTCGTTTTCAACTCAAGTGAAGAATTGCTATTGAAAAAATATATTCAAGATGCAGTCAACATGCATCATGGACTTTCATTTACCCAAGTTCGTCGCTTAGCTTTTGAGTTTGCCATAGCAAATAACAAAAACGTGAAATGTAATTGGACAGAAGAAAAAATGGCTGGAATAGAATGGCTGCATTCATTTATGAGACGACAGAGTTTGGCGCTAAGAACCCCCGAACAAACTAGTCTTAGCCGTTGCACTAGTTTCAATAAAACTAATGTTGGAGTATTTTTTTCAAATTTAGAAGGTGTTATTAACCGATTTAATCTACAAGCACAAGACATTTTTAACTTAGATGAGACTGGTCTCACATTACCCTCAACATCAGTATCAACCACCATAGAAATACCAACCTCACTAACTGACTGTCAACTTGTTTCTCCGGAACAAATATGACCATTCCCTAAAGCCGGAATGCGTAAAAATAACAGAAAACCAAGGCAGAAAGGAAAGTCTGCTGTTTTAACGGATACTCCAGTCAAACGGCAATTGGAAGAAGCTGCACAAATGCGTGCAAATAAATCTAAGCCTAAGTCCATTGGCCAAGAAAAGAAAAGCGTAAAATATTAGTAGAGTCCAGTGATGAAGGATCATCAGAAGTAGAGTATGCCAATTCTTCATTGGATATTTTAGAGTTATCTTCTGGAGAAGATACAGATGATTTTAACCAGCCCATAACCGTCGATGATTTCGTGCTTGCTATGGTGCACGGAGCTGAGAAAAAGTCTAGCAGGTACTATATTGCCAAAATCATTTCGAAAACGCAAGATGGTTTCAGCGTTAAGTGGCTGAAAAATCAAAATAGGACAACAAAATTTTATATTACAGATGAGGAGCTGACCTTCATTCCTGCATCTAATATTGTTCTAAAATTGCTAACTCCTCTATTTCACGGAGAAACGGGACGATTCGCCAATTTATATTCCTTTCAATTCGATTTTTCCGATTATTCCATTGTTATGTAAACATAGTGTTTTATTAATGTTTAATAGTTAAAATATTCATACAATTTTATCACATCGAAGGTGTATTTTTTCACTAATTTGTGTTTTTTTTATTGTATAATTTTATTGTTATCACGTTTATTTTGTTTATTAATTCTATCTTTCTTAACTAAATATATTATCAAAATAAAAACTAATATTATTGTAGTTTCACTAGTATGTACCCAGTCAACCCCATAGGGTGGCCCAGTTAAACCCGTCACTGTGGTTAACTGAGCCACGGGACACATGTCTAAAAAATGCAATATTTACAAGGCCACAGCATATATTAACTAATTCATTTGAATTTATTAGATGGAATATTAATATTCTCATAGTTATGAACAGAAAAAATATTGAAAAGCAGTAATTTGTTACAATTACATCACCCAAAAAAAAACTGTACCCAGTTAGCCTCACTTTACCCTATATATATATATATATATATACATATATATATATATATATATATATATATATATGTATATATATATATATATATATATATATATATATATATATATATATATATATATATATATATATATATATATATATATATATATATATATATATACATATATATATATATATACATATATATATATATATATATATATATATATATATATATATATATATATATATATATATATATATATATATATATATATATATATATATATATATATATATCCTGAGCTTAGTAAGACCCCCTTTTTATTTATCTATTTATAATGTTAAACAATGCTCGAAGTGAGGCGGGATGCCATCCCACAGAGTTGCCACTCAACCTGGAAAACCTGGAAATAGCATGAATCCTAGGGAAAACCTGGAAAACTCAGGGTTTTTTTATTTATTTATTTAATATTCAGGGAAAACTCAGGGAAAATTTTTTTTCAATTTTGAAAATAATTTTACATTATTAACAATAATTTAAGTTATGATAAGTTCGTAATATATATTATCATAATTTTTTATGAGATTTTACATTTGATGTTAATTTTGTATGGTTTGCTTATTTTCAATATTAAATTTAATGTTATATTTTATAGTTAAATTATTTTAAGTAGAATTTTCATTATGGGCTTAATTAGGAAATACTAAAATACTGAGTAAAGTTTGAGTTAATAAGTTATATAAAAATGTTTTATATATAAATTTATAATCTTTCATCATTAAATCTATAAATATATGTAATATGGTTGTAAGAAGAATATATTTTTTTAGAGTTATTAATAATTAAAATGGATCAAACAATTTTTTCAAATGATTGGCTTAATCACCCAGAGTATAAAAAACGGCTTGTTAAGACTGACAACAATAGAGTTGCTAGATGTAGCAGCTGTTGTAAAACTTTTAATTTGTCAAACATGGGAGTTCAGGCAGTTAAGAGTCATAATGAAGGTAAAAAACACCAACTTAATATTTTAGCTAAATCCAAAAGTCACTTTTTCAAACCTGTTGTAAAACATTCTATTATTACGCCAACACTACCCCTAGCTATTGGTCAAAAAACTTTAGAACTTGTTACTTCCAATGAAGAAACAAGATCTGAAAGATGGGATAAGATGGGTTCTTGCAACTGTTATGAATGGATTGTCAAACAATGCATCTGCTAGTTTGAGTAAATTATTTACTAGTATTTTTCCAGATAGCAAAGTGGCAAAAGGATTAACATTAGGAAGAACAAAAATAGGATATATGATTAACTATGGATTAGCACCATATTTTAAATCATTACTTCTAGAAAGTATCAACAATTCGCAATGTTATGTTGTCTCATTTGATGAAAGTCTAAACAAAGTTACACAAAATTGTCAAATGGATATTGTTGTTAGATTTTGAAATACTTTAAAAAATCAGGTTAATGTGCGTTTATTAATTTGAATTCAGTTTTTCTTTGCCATTCTTCTGCAGCGCATATTCTAAAAAATTTCAATAAAGAAATAGAAAGTCTGGATTTTTCAAAAATGATCCAAGTATCTATAGATGGGCCTAATAGAATTTAGAAATTTTTTCAAGAACTTTTCATATACCGAAATGAGTGCGAATTAAATTCTTTACTTGACATTAGGCGTTGTAGTTTGCATGTAGTACATGGAGCTTTTAATTTAGGTTCTGAGTCTATATCATGGAATCTAAAAAGTATTCTTAAGAGAGCTAATACTCCATGATACTCCGGCTAGGAGGGATGACTATAATAGTGTTACTGGCTCAAATCGTTATCCATTAAGTTTCTGTTCAACAAGATGGATTGAAGACCAAATTGTTGCTGATCGCTTAATCAAAATATAAGACAACATAATAACAAATATTTTAGCTCTATTTATTAAACCTTCAGTAATTCAAAGCTGCAAAAAAGGTAGTGACTTAAAAAAGATGGATCTCTATAAAAAAGAGAATTTGCTACCGAGATAAGATGTTATTATTGGCTTTGCGGCTGAAGTTTCGATTAAAGAACTTCTTGTTAAAGATAATATAACTCTTAATGAGATAAATCAGTTTAGAAATGAAAGCGTTTTATTTCTCACAAAAACCATGGAAAGTTTACTTAAACGCATCCCACTAGACTCTGCAATCATAGCAAATGCAAATTGTTTCGAACCAATCAATCTCAAAACATTAACAATTGAATCTAATCAAAATAAACTAAAAAGATTGTTACATTATCTTGTCAGTTTAAAAATTATATCTGCAACACAAAGTGATAATGTCATGCTTCAGTATTCAATATTTTTAAGAAATGATATGAAAATAAATATAGAAAAATTTCTTTGCTTTGATAAAAAAAACACTCGTTTAGATATCTTTTATTTTCATCAACTAGATATAGCCAAACATAAGGAACTTTTTTATATTATCAAAATGATTTTAACCATTAGTCATGGTCAAGCTTTTGTAGAAGGAGGTTTCAGCATAAACAAAACAGTTCTAAATGAAATTATTCATTCTAATTCAATAGTCTCTCATCGCATTATAAAAGATCATATGAATTCTCAGAATATTTAAGCTGACACTATCAATATCACAAATGCATTAATGTTATCAGTAAAGTCAGCCAGACAACAGTACCAAAACAATTTAGCAGAGCAAGCTAATTTAAAGAAAGAGTGTGAATCAAACCACCAAAGAGCAATCATATTAGAAGAAATTAAAGAAGTAGAAGAAAAAAAGAATTTACTTGTAACAGCATGTAGTACATTAAGCAAAGATCTTATTCAATCTGTTAAAGATGCTGACAAAAAAAATGATTTAACAATGCTTAAAAAAGCAACTGCGACGAAACAGAAAAAGAATCAAAAGAGTTAGATTCAGTTTTAGAACTGTTAAAAGCAAAGAAAAAACTTATTGATAAAGTTTGTAAATAAAAAAACTTTTGTGTTTAATTTTAGAATAAATTGAAAAAAGATTCCATTATTTTATGACTTATAGTATGTTTAGAATCTATTTAAATTATATATATATATATATATATATATATATATATATATATATATATATATATATATATATATATATATATATATATATATATATATATATATATATATATATATATTAAATCTGGAAAACTCAGGGAAAGCTTAGGGATTTTAAAAAACTAAAATCAGGGAAAAATGTACTTTACTCAGGGAAAACTCAGGGAAAAACTTTTAAAATTACAGTGGCAACTCTGTCCCATCACCTTTTTATAAATTATAAACCATCCTGCCACTTTTTTATAAATCTCTATATATATATAACAATGATTAGGCGGGATGGTATTTTTAATTTAC
The DNA here is from genome assembly GCF_022113875.1 of Hydra vulgaris. Lineage (NCBI taxonomy): Eukaryota > Metazoa > Cnidaria > Hydrozoa > Anthoathecata > Hydridae > Hydra > Hydra vulgaris. The sequence goes on along the minus strand of NC_061157.1, from coordinate 15,371,776 downwards.
TAAATACCATCCGATTACTTTTTTTTCTCCACTTCAAGCACTGATGTTAAAACGAAAAGAAAAAAACAGCATTAAAAATTAGAAAATAAAAGTTACTGATAAAATAAAAACTTTTAGTGTAAAGAGGATTTAACAATAGACTTTAAAAAAAATTAATTGTGGACCTATAAAATAAGGTATAAAATAAGCTGTTATTTAATGTAAGTTTTAGTCACAAAATTTTCACTAATTACATTTACTCATGTTACTGTAATTAAGATTTTTTTTTGTAAAAATTGCACTTTTTAAGTATATTTTTATTTTTACGTTTTATTAAGTATTTATTTTTTAAAGTAATGCACCTCACTTCATTTTTAAATCATACCTGATACTGAGTAAAAAAATTGTTTATTTTCACAAAAATTATGATTTAATTTTTTTATTTAATAAAAAATACTAAAACCTGTTGTAAAATTACTTTTAATATTTTCTGCTAGTAAATTGACTGTAAATATGTGTATTAACTATATATAACTATATATATATATATATCTATATATATATATATATATATATATATATATATATCTATATATATATATATATATATATATATATATATATATATATATATATATATATATATATCTATATATATATATATATATATATATATATATATATATATATATATATATATATGTATATATATATATATATATATATATATATATATATATATATATATAGACATATATATATATATATATGTATATATATATATATATATATATATAATATATAATATATATATATATATATATATATATATATATATATATATATATATATATATATATATATATATAATATATATATATATATATATAATATATAATATATATATATATATATATATATATTATATATATATATATATCAGTGTTTGGAAAGTTCCTTTTTAAAAGGATCTCGTTCCGTTCCCCGTTCATTTGGTATAATATGAACTCGTTCCAGATCCTCGTTCCTTACCTCAAAAAGGAACTTTTTCCAAATTCCTCAAAAAAAGGAATTCGTTCCAAGTTCGTTCTTTTTTTTTTAATTATTTTTGAATTACTCATTACGAATTACACTAACAACAAAATGGAAGCAAACTTATTATAATTGGTTTATTTTTATTAATATTTTAAAATCTTTTTATAAGTATCTTGTTTTTTTGCCGGCTTGCATGAAATTTTACTTTTATTTCTAACGGCTCGGCACGTATAGTTACGCATATATAAGCATATATGTTAATTTCAGTTCAAAAGCATAAGAAAAATGTAATTAGAAAACAGTAAAATATAAGAAAACAAATTTAAACTTCAACTTTATTTTGTTTTAACAAAACTAATTTTTCAAATAATAAATCCCCCAATTTATATCTTTTTTCAGTAATTACATTAAACCCTGTTGAAAATAGTCGCTCAACAGGTGCACTTGATGGAAGAGGTGTGTTAAGTTCTAAAAAGGCTTTTAATACTGATGGGTATAATAGTAAAAGAGATAACTCTCTTGACTGTGATTTTAAATATCATTCTAACTCTTCAATACCAGAACTTGTAACTCTGTTGCTTTCAACAGGTAAACAGAAAAAGTCTTCTTTAAATTCACCTGTAGTTGTACGAGAAGATTCCATTTCACAAGGGCCTGAACTAGACCTATGATCCACACTTTCAAATAAAGATTTTAACGAGGCTTCCGCTGAGAAACGTTTGACACCATCAAGCCATAATAATTTAAAGCGAGGTAACAAACACGATGCTAATATTAGCTCCTTTTTTTCCCATATTGCGCTAAATCGAGTTTGAACAAAAGATTTTACGTTGACAAGCGGACTACAAAAATTCATTTTTTTCTGTTGCAAAGTAGTTAGCTTTTTATCTAAAGCGTAAAGCGTAGGCAATAAATCCCCCATAAACATTGATTTTTCTCCTTGTAAAAAATCTAAAGAATGGGCAAGTGGAGTCATTACCTCACAGTATTCTTGAATTAATTGAATTTCTTGATTTGTGAATCTTTGTATTTCACAGAAATCCATTATATTGCTCATTTTGTTATGTCCATTAGAGTCTGAAAAAATATTTTTAATTTTTAACAAGCTGTCATAGGTACAGTTCCATCTTGTTTTATTAGGATTTTTTAAATAAACATCTAGTGTATTGTGAATTTTTTCTGCAACTCTATTTGACATATTTTGCTTACTCCATAACGATGAACACTTGCCCATTGTTTTCCTATAAAGTTTCTTAAAATTACTAGGTGAATTCTGTACCATTTTCTCAACATTATCTTTTGCTATCAAGTCTAGTGTATGACTAGCACATCTAAAATGTTGTGGAACTAAACAAGTAAGTCACTCTCTTCTTGTTCATGACTATTTTTATCTAAAATGTCATATAAACTCATATTTTCACTGTATAAATTATCATTATCTTTTTCATCACTACTATCCTCGTCATAGTCTGAATTTTTGGAAACAGTATATGCTTTAAAAGCTTTTACAAAATTTGAGCCACTGTCAGTTGTTGTAGCAACTATCTTGTTTTGTATTTTATAGGATGTATGAACCTTATACAAAGCAGAAGCCAAAACAATATATGTTTGTCTTCCTTTTATTCGGCTACAGGCTAAAGATACTGAATGACGCTGAAGAGTCTTTTGATCTATCCAATGACAAGTAACCCCAATATAACTTATTTTACCTTTACTCTAACAGTCAGCTGTGGTTGCAACATACATAATATCTCCAAGTATTGAAGTAATATTTTCAAACATTGATAAATAAAGGCTATTAATACGTAGTTTTAAAGTTTTACTGCAAATAACTTTCAGGTTTTTAGGAAGGCCTAACTTCACCAAATTTACAAACGATGGTTTATCAACTATTGATAAAGGTTGTGTTTCACTAATAACAAAATTTACAACAAGTTGGTCTAAACCTTTTTGATTTATTTTAAAACTCTTATATCCTTTATCAGTTCCATATTTCTCAAGATTTGATTGCATCGCATCCTTCTTCGCATTCTCCAATGAACCCCATTTTTCTTTTTTAACTGAAGCATTTTTTTTACCTTCTTTTATAGCTTTTTCTAAAGCAGCCATTTTATATGGATGAACTCTCTAAAAATGAAACAAATTTATTTTTTTTAATAAAAAAATTTGAAATTAAATTTTTTTTTTTTAACTTTCATTAAATAAATATAAAGTTCATCAGAAATTTCAGCAAATTAAAATGAAACTGCAGCAAATTATTGATGTAAATTATACTACACAATATGTTTACATAACTTTGCATGCGCTGTTAATGCACAGCAGCATCTATTTTAAATACATAATATTTTATTAGTACATAATAAGTAAATTTCGATACTATTTATTAGTAATACATTATAATTACTTAATATGTAATTAACTATTATGTCATTTGTACTTATTTTGTATACATAACATTTTGAAATCTTATCAAAATAATAACCTAAAAATTATATTTGAAGACGTTAAAAGATTCATCTAGAAAATATACATTGATACATAAATTAATCTATTAAAATGTAATAACGTAATGTTATAAAAACATCCTCAAATATAATTTTTAGATTATTTTTTTTTAAGATTTTTAAAAGATTTTAAAATAGGAGGAATGCTTATTTACCTTAACATGCCGTTTCAGATTAGATGATGTATTTTTAGCTGTACTTATACATTTTCCCGAAAGGCCGCAAAAAATGTATTTTGCATTTATATTGTTACCATTTGCTTTGTTGAATACAAGAAATGACTCTAAACCATTCCAGGGCAAAAATTCACCTGAAAACATTATATAGTTTAATTATTTATGCAAATAATTAATATTTTAGTTAAATAGACATTATGACTTTAGTTAAGTTCTTAAGTCAAAACATGTGTAATCGAAATAAACTTACTTAAGAAATACAATTTGCACATCAATAAAATATAAAATAGATACAAAGTAAGTGTGTTTTATTTTTAAACTTACCACCAAGTTCAGTGTCATTATTACTAACATTATCAATTTCAATAACTGAAGTCATATTGCTTACTACAACAGCGTAAAATAAAATTTCTCCTGTACGGTTAGCCTTTTTACAGTAACTCACGCGGCAAAGTTCGCCTTAAGTTGGCCAAACATACTATTTTTGATTCTATAACTAAGTACAAAGCTTTATGTTTTTTGAATTGAAGATTAACTTTAACGAAAAGCTTTAATTTTTGACGAATAATTAATAAATATTTTTTGAGGAACGTGAACAAAAAATAATAAATTTTGGTTCGCGTTCCTCAAGAAAAAGAATTCGTTCTCGTTCCTCGTTCTGCTTTATCAATAGGAACCAGTTCCAAGCTTCGTTCCTCAAAAAAGGAATTTGTTCCAGGAATCCGTTCCTTTTGGAACGCGTTTTTCCAAACACTGATATATATATATATATATATATATATATATATATATATATATATATATATATATATATATATATATATATATATGTATATATATATATATATATATATATATATATATATATATATATATATATATATATATATATATATATATATATATATATATATATATATATATATATATATATATATATATATATATATATATATATATATATATATATATATATATATATATATATATATATATATATATTAACGATTTTCATGTGATTGAGTATTGTCTATAATTGTTAAATGTGTTCATTTTAATTAGTTTTATTCTTGTTAAAACTATTGTAACCATCAACAAAAAATGAGTTTTTAAACTAAATTAAAAAAGAAGTATTTATAAACTTATGAACAATTGCTTACCATTTTCGAGTTAAAATCTTTTTATCCACACGCTTTTAAATAGCAATAGGTGAATAAAAATGTATATTTTTATTTACCTATTTATAAAAATTTGTGAATATTTTAATAATAATTTAAAATTTTCTAGATTATTTATATGAAAGCTCCATCGTTTTCATTCAAATTCAAATGCCTAAAAAGTTTACTGAAGATTTTCTTTTAATGATAAACTTGTTTGTAATAAGATTTGGTAATAGCAATTTGATGTTATCAACTTCATTTGATTTATGGAATGATATAGATTTTTGTTTTGTCAGCAAATGAGAAAATATAAAGTACAAATAATCATAAAAAGGTAATAATTTTAACTTTTATGTGGGTAATTCCATGTCAATTGAGCCAGAAAATTTCAAAAATGTCACCATACATCTCAGATTTTGCTAATTTTTATACAGTTGAGAGTATTTAGTAAAACAAAAAATCCTTGAAAATTTTAGCTTCTAGCTCCAAGAGGATCATGAAATATGATCATTTTACTTTTAACTGATCTTGGCCAGGCCCCTCTTGTCCCCTCAGAAGTGTGACCTTTGTTTAAAGGTTCCAAGTCACATAGCTTTAAAAATATTTGATCTTTTAACTTAAAAATTTGTACCTGGCTATTTTCAGGGTCGAAGAATCCAATGAAATAATCAGAAATGTAAAAAATTTTTTTTAAGTACTTGTAATTATCAATTAAGTACTTGTAATTATCAATTTAAATAAATTTAGGCAATTTTTTATATACCTGATTTTGATGCTCAAGAAAGTCATGTGGCCTTGATGATATAAAAAAAAAAAATTGTACACATTATTCTATGTTTAATGATCTTTCAGAAAACATAAAAATTTTGATCTGCAAGTATATGGATTTCCATATATGGTTAACGGGGCACAGGCCCCACTATTTTGTAGCAGAATCTTGCCATACATTTTTCACTACCTTTCAGACTAGCTGGAATGATGAAAATTTTTGTATTTATGTAGTGTCAATAAATGTGCATTTTAAAATTAAAAAAGGGCCCAAGACACTAGGGGAGGGGGCTGGGGGGATGTGCCCCACTTTTTTTGACCGGAATCTTGAGATGGATTTTTCAGTATCTTCCAGACTAGTTGGAGCTTTGAAACTTTCAGCATTTGTGTAGTCCTGATGAACATGCATTAAAATAGTTTCAGGTCAGATGACCAGAAGGTCTATGGGGCTGGGGCACTGGGGACCATGCCCCGCTTATTTAAAAAAAAAATTTGTTTTTTTTTTTTTGTCTTAAATTTAAGATAACTTTGAAAATATTGTATTTAAATATTTTATTGCTTTATGCTTGTTCCGTTTTACTTCATTATTTACAAAATAAAATACAAAAAAAAAGAAATTGTCAAGATAATGCTAAGATTAGCTTAGATGCATTGACGGTCAAAGTATACAAACGTCCATTTGTTGTTACAGGTGCATCAATTATACTTGGTAATTGGAACTCAACACTCATCTACTCTAGATGGCCAGAAAAGTTTATTAAAAGGACCGTGCGGGTGCATAAATGTTACCATAACATCTTGCTCTATATTATCAACTTCATTGATCATACCAATCCAATCAAACGCATCATATTTACACATAATAACTTCACTAAATTTCAAGGCATCAATGTTAATTTGCTGATCATTCTGAGAACTTTGAATACCAGAAAAAGGAAAAATGCCTGTTATATGAACATCTTCACTTGTTCGTTTAAAGCTAATAGTATCTATAGATTCTGGTTTAAATTGATGATAGCTCCTAGTTCCAGGTATTGTTCTACTTAGCTGAAAACGTGTTTTCAAAGTGGTGCGCAATTCTGTAAGTCTTTCTTTTTCAATCTTGAAAAAAATAATCCTTTTAATATTGTTAGTACAGTAATCAAACATTTTGTTACAATTCAATATCTGGTCATTTACGGGCCTTTGTAGACTTGCATTTGTAGTTAATCGTTTTACAATGCCACCAATACCATCACATGATGACTTACCATGACTTGTAGCAAAAAATGTCCACTCTGCATCAATGTCGAAATCATTTTTATGGAGACAGATATTGTAAAGGTTTTTGTGGTTTTTATACTGTGCAGCACAACCATCAGAAAAATAAAAAATCTTTGAAATTTTAGGATGATATTTTTTTAAATAGTTAACTATTTGTGTTTGAACTTCATACACAAAACCAGTGTCATGCTCATTATCTTCTTACATGAAACAAAACGATTTTTCTTCAAGTTGGCCATTTTCGTTTAATAAATAGAGGGCAACAGGGTGCAATGTGCATTGACTTTTGCACCAATGGTAACTTTGGATTTCATCTTGAATCACAAAAGTGAAGTTTTCTGCAAAGTCAACTAAGACAATACAGCAGTTTTTTGCTAGATTTTTCTTTTGTTGCTTTAGGTATCTTGATTGACATTTTGCAATGTAGGAATGAGCTGTTAACTTGTTTATTGCCTCTGATAACATCAATTTGTATTCTTCAATAGTTGTTGTCTGATAGATCAATGTTGTTCTGTTTGTTTTCTGCCACTGATTGAGTGACACCTCCTCGTCATTGTCATTATCAATTAGTTGTGCATCCAGAAACTTCTTTAAAGAAACCATATCTGGACAGTTCGGACATCGATGAACCATGCACTCGTTACTTGTCACATCACAAACAACTTTTGTCATCATATCTTTGTAAGTACATTTCATTTGTATAGCATTGGTCAAGAGTATTGCATTTTGATGGAGGGTACATACACAAACAGAATGAGTGCCTGATGCTCCAACAGTTATACACCATTTTGGTCTTAAACTGCAAAACTAAGAAAATCCAATAACTTCTTGAGGATATTTAGTTTTAAAAGAAACATAAAGTTCTTTAAGATTACATAAAATAAGACGCTTTTGCAACTGTTGTTTTCTACCAATACTTACGTAATCTTTTTTACCAGGCATTTGTCTAGTAAATTCTTCATCATGGTATATATTGTTGACTCTACTTAATGTTATTTCTGAAAATGTTTTTCCTTTCTTAGTGCCTGGAACTGAAAAAATTCCAATTATTTTCTTTAGTTTGCGCGCTTCTTTAATTTGGTATATAGTGACGTTGAAATATCTTGCAGCAAAATTTCTTGACCAAGATTCGGGTGTAAATGTTAATAACTGATTTTTAGTTTTTTGGTCAGAAACAATTAACTTTTCTTTTATTTCTGCTGTTAGTTTGTCTAAATCATCACATTTACTTTTGTCAATAATTTTCGTATGAGGAATTTTATGTTTCAGTTCTTCTTCCCTAACATTATATACTTTTGAAATATGCTCTTCATACTTTGACATTATTTTTATAACTTTACTTTTAGCAACAGATAGCCGTTGATGCTTTGGAATGCCATGAAGTTTTATGGGGGATACACCTATTGTTTCCAAACTAACATTTAATGCCTCTCGTAACTTTTCAGAAGTAGCACATGAAATAGATTCCTCAAATTCACAATTATCTTGTTCATGAAATTTACTGATTATAGCGTCAAAGCAGCTCCGACAAAGTTGATATCCAGGCACAACATTTGGAAAATTAATTCTCAATTGCTTTGCCATGTCTAATGTTATTATTATGACTCCCTGAAAAAAAAAAAAAAATTTGATTTTAGTAATTACCTATGAATATGAAAATTATTTGTACTTATTTCAATATACATTGCATAACCAGATCAGCTTTTTTTCAAACTTTTATAAACTAGTAGATTTTAATTTCATTATTCAAAAAAGATTTTACAATAATTTTTTATCAACAATATTTACCTTTGATTGCTTTTGTTTTTGATTTATGCTTGTCCAATAAATTGCAACATTTTGTGTGCTTCTTTTCAAAGTGTGTACCAAAAATCTTTTCATGATGAAGGCAGATTGTTAAAATTTTATCATCTGTTATTCCAGATCTCCAAATAAATTCTTCTCTGGCATCTTCTCTATAGCAATCAAATTTCTTTAAATCAATCTTTCTACAATAACTTAGTTTATGACAAGTATCATTTAATTTTTTTCCAAAATCACATGAATCCATTCTTACTGTAACACTAAAAACATTTTGAGATTAATTTAAAAATGAGAAACCAATAGTAATTAATTCAATGAAAGCAACTTAAGCAATCACCATGGTAATACAAAACTAAATAGTGATTGATTTCTTTTATCTTACTTTAACAAAAAGAAAGTTTCCATTTCACAAAGTTTAATTATAATCAATTTGTTAATGTTAAAAATGTTAATGATGACTTTAATAGGTAACAAATTTCTTCTATACTAGTGTAATGACAGGATGTTTTTTGTTACTGTAAATAGTTCTTATTTAATAAAATAACTTGCTGTTAACATTTTAGAATTAGCAAATATCAAATAAAATAATGATTTTGAAAAATTGATAAATTTCTTTTTTATTGATATAATGTTATGACAGGATGTTTTTTTTTGTTGGAAGTTAATTAAACAACTTGCTGTTACCATTTTAGCATTAAAATATATTAATCTTTTTTAATTAAAATTTTAAATTATACAAAATAAAATTCTGGTAAAACCATTATTTTAGACTGTTTTTAATCTTATACATGCAAATCAAAATTCTTATAAACATTAACTTTCTTAAAACATTTTAAGAAAGATCATTGAACATAGAATGAGCAAAAACCAAATTGAACAAATATAAATCACAAAAATTTGTGGAAGCAATTTGTTTCACAAAAATTTGTGGAAGCAATGTTACCAAAGATATGTTTAACATTGTTAAAAATAAAAAAACTAAAAAAAAATTTTGAAGACAATAGTTTTATGTTTTAAAAAAAAAAAAAAATTTTTTTTTTTGAGGAAATAAGTGGGGCATGGTCCCTGGTGCCCCAGCCCCATGGACCTTCTAGTCGTCTGACCTGAAACTATTTTAAAGCATGTTCATCAGGACTACACAAATGCTGAAAGTTTCAAAGCTCACGCTTGTCTGGAAGATACTGAAAAATCCATCTCAAGATTCCAGTCAAAAAAGTGGGGCACATCCCCCCAGCCCCCTCCCCTAGTGTCTTGGGCCTATTTTAATTTTAAAATGCACATTTATTGACACTACATAAATACAAAAATTTTCATCATTCCAGCTAGTCTGAAAGGTAGTGAAAAATGTATGGCAAGATTCTGCTACAAAATGGTGGGGCCTGTGCCCCGTTAACCATATATGGAAATCCATATACTTGCAGATCAAAATTTTTATGTTTTCTGAAAGATCATTAAACATAGAATAATGTGTACAATTGTTTTTTTTTTATATCATCAAGGCCACATGGCTTTCTTGAGCATCAAAATCAGGTATATAAAAAATTGCCTAAATTTATTTAAATTGATAATTACAAGTACTTAAAAAAATTTTTTTACATTTCTGATTATTTCATTGGATTCTTCGACCCTGAAAATAGCCAGGTACAAATTTTTAAGTTAAAAGATCAAATATTTTTAAAGCTATGTGACTTGGAACCTTTAAACAAAGGTCACACTTCTGAGGGGACAAGAGGGGCCTGACCAAGATCAGTTAAAAGTAAAATGATCATATTTCATGATCCTCTTGGAGCTAGAAGCTAAAATTTTCAAGGATTTTTTGTTTTACTAAGTACTCTCAACTGTATAAAAATCAGCAAAATCTGAGATGTATGGTGACATGGCCTGGCTCAATTGACATGGAATTACTCATGTGTTATGTTACTAAAAAAATTTTTATTATAATTTGAAACTAAGAAGTGCATAAATAAAATTTGCAATAACAGTTGCTTCAAATAATGCCATTGCTCTTATGCAAATGGAAATTATTTAATAATATATAATTTTAGATATTACAATTTAGAGCCTAAATTTTACTGAAAAAATGGCGCTGAATGCAGTATGCAGTTCTGCAGTATGCAGTGGCAATTGGTTTTCAATTTTTATTCAAGATAAAATAAGTATCAAAGATTTGAAGACATTTGTATTTGTGAGAGAAATTATTTAAATCAATTTACATTATTATCTATTTATATGATATTGATCTGCATATCTATATTCATGTATATTTTAACACTGAAAAAAATGGCAAGAAGTAGTTTAAAAAAATCAAATGGGAACATTTTATTAAACTATATAAAAATCTACAACTGGCATAATAGTAATTTTTACTATTATGCCATTTTTCTATTTTTTTTTGTCTCTTTTAAATTTTTTTAAGTTTTTATTGGAAACCGAATCCTTCAATAGTTTTAGTTTGTTATTAAAAATACATTAACAAGAATTTTTATATAGAAATAGTTACTTATTACGTGACAATAACATAATACAAAACCCATTAAGTAAGTTTTAGTCACAAAATTAAAAATGCAACAAAATGGTGTAAAACTGTTCAACTTTTTTTAAATAAAATGGTGTAAAACTGTTCAACTTTTTAAAAATAAAATGCTGTAAAACTGTTATATTTTATCATATTTTTATTCCACCATTTTTATTAAAAAAAAAAAAAAAAAAGTAAAAAGAAAGGGTTTGAAAGGTTTTATTTGTTAACTACACCATAGTAATCGTATATCTACAGTAAATACAAATGTTTAACATACTTAAAATAAAAATACGTATGTATAGATATATCAGTATTTAAAATGAATAAGTATAAATTCATAAGAAAATTTAAGATAAAGAAAAAACATTATTGCTTGTGTGTAATTATAATTTATGTAGTGGTGGTAATAAACATCTCCTCAGAATTGTGTTTATTCTTACCGGCGTTTCAAGAAGCTAAGCACCAATACCTAGTTTATCCTGTCAGATAAATATCATCGCTATTTATGCTTTACCCCGTAATTTGAGCCTACTCCATACTGCAGTAAAAAAGGACTTCACTAAGAAAGAGCCAAAATCCTCACCCAAATTTGTAAAGCACTAATATTTTTGAAGAATTAATATGGGTAGTGAGAGTAGTGAATTCTATACCAAATAATATTAAAAATTTAAAATAAAATAAATTATATATAAGATAATGAAATAAATATATAAAATAAAATATAAATAAAGTTTTTAAACAAAAATAACAAAAAACAATAAACTAAAATGTAAATGATAATATAAAATGATAAATTATTCTTATAAAAACCACAAAATACTTAACTTCACTACCAATGTGATAAATGTTGTTAGATAAAAATTTATTAAAAAATACAACAAGTTGCTAAAATTGATATTTTTTGGATCAATAAACTCAAGCCAATAAAGTGTAGATATATATATGATATTATAAAAACAACAAAATCAAACAACGATTAATGCCACCATAGATACCTAAATCGAATGTTGTTAACCAATTAAAAAACAGGTTTTAAAGACTAATTTTCGATTTTAAAGACTAATCTTTTCAATTCTTTTCATCAGAAAACTGGCTTTACATGTTTCTTGTGTAAAAGCTTAATTTGGATTTACAGGGTTCCTACAGTCCTGAAAGGTCTTGGAATTTGAGAAGTGTTCTGAAAAGCTTAGAATTTTTTATTTATTCTAATAAACCCTGGAAAGCTTCAAGTTTTTCAAAATAAGTTCAAAAAAGTTATTGTAATTTGTTTAAATAATATTTGCTTCACAGACAAAATTTGAAAACTTAGTACCATATTTTATAGTCCTAGTTTATGAAAAGTATAACAATATAGAATTTTTTTTCCCACTGATTTAAATACAATTTAAAATAAATTTTTAAGAATATATAAAGTATACTACACTGTTAGTTATTTAAAATAGAGTCTCTTGTAGAGATAAGGTTTAGAATTGAAGTAAAAATGATAGCATACAAAGTCAATATGTTAACATTTTTTATATTCTTTTGCAAAAGTTAGTCAATTACAATCACGTGTCACCAAAATCTGCAGAATTGGCGAATGAACAATATTGAAAACTATTAAAAGTTGTCGACTTCAATAAAAATGTGTTTCAGAATTTCGACTTCATTTGGGAAAATAAGATTTCTGACTTCATTAGGAAAAATAAGGTTTATGAAGAGGTTTTACAAAGTGTTTAGATTAAAGTTTTTGCACTTGCATAGACAGTCAACGTTGAACATAGTTTAGTATTATTAAACAACTTTTAGTTTAAAATTTGAAGTAGAAATCACTTGTTGCTTTACGTATTATAGAAGACCGCCATTTGTCTTTTGCCATCAGTATTGCTTCACTAAAGTGAGAGATGGTTAGCAATGAGTTAAAAGTTGTCAGAGCAAAATATCGATGTCAAATTGAGTTCTTATATAAAATGTCAAATTGAGTTCTTATATAAAAGGTCTAAAAAGCTTGCCATTGATGCAGAAAAGAAGACCAACCTAACGCTTTTAAAACTTGAAAAAAAGCTTGACTAGTATTTTAAATTTGATGTTATTCTTTGATGATATTTTATTGTCACAATAAAGCAAAATGTTGCATTTTTAGTATTTAAAAAAAGCATTTCTTTCATTCTTTAGGTTTTTTTGAAAAGTAAAAGCCTTAAATGTATATTTATCTGTTTTAGTATAAAGTTTTTAAGTAAAATTTTTATTTTAAATCTTTTTAAATGTTTGCTTGTAATTGAAAAAAAGGTTTGACATTTAAGGAATTCATTATCCAAATTTTTTTTAGATAAAATCCTGGAAAGTCTGGAAGTATTTTCTTTTTTGGAGAAATATCTGCAGAAGTCCTTGAATTTTTTTAAACAAATCATTAATGAACTTAAAATAAATAAAAAAAGCCTGGAAAGTCCTGGGATTTTATTTTTCTGTGGAAACCTTGATTTAGAAAATTTTGGTTATATATAACTGTTATATATAACCATTGAATTTATTTTAAAAGTGAAAATTATTAAAATCATTTAAAGTTAATTATAAAACTTGTCTTAAAATTCATTCATTTTTTCCTGGGAAAGAATGTTTGTACATGTGGAAAATTGATCTATTCCTCTGTTTAATAGAAATTGAAAATTTTTTTTTGTTATAGAAACAACTGCTTATTACAGCTGGAGACCACTTTCTTCAATACAATTCTAAAGTCCCACTTTCTTCAATACAATTCTAGCTTTTTAGATTAAATAAATAATTTGCACCCTTCTTTTAAATAAGATCACCCCCTAACCTCTTTAGATCTGAATACAAATTCTCACTCCACCTTGTATTAAGCACCTATAAATTGTATTGGTCATGACAGTTTAGATTCAAAAAAAGAGATGGCAAATACAACTTTTAATATTTTAAGATCTTTCAGCATTTCTATATATTTATTATTATCTTAACAGGGCCGACGGTGCCGTTTTTGACGTTAGAAATACCTAAAATCCAGACATTGTGCCAACTCCAAACATTTATATTTTTATTCTTATGTCAAGTAAAGATGCTTTTGCAAAAAATTGCGATGATTGGAGCCTGGGAACAAAAAATCACATAACTTTTGCCCCGTTCCCCCTCTGCCCCAAACGTGAGAGCAATCAGTTGATAAAATGTTTTATGCACTATTTTTAACTAGACGTATATTCATCGATAAATTTTAAATTTCATAGTATAATCTCTTAGCGTTCAAAAACTGTCCATATAAAATTTGTAACCCAAATTGAGGGGGGTTAAAACTTTATATTGTCATAATTTTTTGCTAAAATATTTTACTATGAAATTTAAAAATTATCTATTAATATTAGTTTAGTTAAGAATAATACAAAAAATATTTTATCAATTGGTTACTCTCACGTTTGGGGCTGGTAGGGCACAAATTTGTGGGTTTTGTTGTTCCCAGGCTTTATCATCGCAATTTTTTGCATGCAAAAAATTGCTTTGCATGCAAAGCATCCTTATTTGACATAAGTATAAACATTAGGGTGAAGCATAAAACACCCAAGTCAATAAAAAAAATACCATAATAATTTTTCTGGTTCCTTTTAATATATGTATTAAAATGACATAACTTTTTTTTTTTATGGGTATCCCTATGGTTTGTCTCAGCAGTCCGAAAATACCAGGATATCTAATTTTTGTAAATAATGAGGGGGACACGGATACTAACAAATATTTCATAGATATCTTAAGGGTTATTTTTGTAGCCCGATATATTTAATATTAGATTATGTCTTGTTTTATTGCAAAAGATGATGGAAATGGTCAGCCCAACCCATTTAAATACTTGCCGTGTATATTTGGGAGGCGGGAGGGGGTTTAAGTTAAAAAAAAATCTGCAATTTTCAAAATTTTTATTTTAGTATAAATTAAAATAAAGTCAACAAGCAGTAGATTTGGATAAAATATCTCATCGTGAAGTTTTTCTTGTTGGAAAAAGAATTGGAACATCACCTATCACACAATTGCCAACTAAAAAAACTGTATTGCAATATTACCATTACTGAGATCTTATGCTAAGAGCTGATTTTCCAAACATTTCTTCAGTTAGTATAGCTTTATATTCTTTAGGAAATTTTTTTAGTGTACATTGTGCTGAAATAGGTGGTTCTCTTTAAAAATGTTTACCATGTGTCCTTAACGAGGTGAAGAAAATTTGGCAAAAAGCAGGAGTTCCTTTCACTAATACTGACAAGCACATCAGGTTTTTATTTTATTAAAATGGTTTTAAATTTTTAGTTTTATCCAATTTTAAATTAATTTTATTTAAGTAACAATTATAAAATCATAAAATTATATATATTTATTATAAATGAAATTAATTTTAATGCATTCTTCTACTTTTGTTTTAGAGACAAGATTGTTGACTTAAAAAAGAAGAGAAAAGATTTGAACAAACACCGTTTAAGTACAAATTTGGTTTTAAAAAGAAAAAAAAATTTCAAGAATTAAAAACTAGAAAAGAAGATGTAGATTTTCTTAACGACCAGAAAGGAGTGCGTATTCAGAAAATGTTAGGTTAAGATAAAGTTTCACAAAAAATTGTAAAAAATAAATCAAAAAGAGAAATAAATAAAAAAATAAAAGAACAAAAGAGTCCATTAGAAAACAGAAAGAGTTGGTTACTGAGAACTTTGAAAACACAATAGAAATTTTAAATACTTTCGATAATGACCAAGATGAACAGTATCTACAGCCTTCTAGAAAAATGAAAAAGATCTAATGCTGTACCTCTTATTGTTCCAAAAAATATAGGAAAAGATTTAGCTCCAACAGCATCACAATATGGAATAAGTTCTATTGCACTGAGTGCAACTCTCGCTTCTCTAACAAATAATAGTTCTAGAACAACAGATAATTTTTCTATTTCTAAACGAAGTATTTTGAGACTGAAAAAATTAAGTATAAGTAAAACTGCCTGTAAAATTAAAGACAACTTTATTATATTGGCTAAGGGTAAAAGTCTTACCGTGCATTTTGACTCAAAAATTATAATAGAAATGAAAGAATTTGGTAAACAAAAAGTTGAAAGAGTGTTGTACTAATCAGTTCACCAGATCTTTCAGAATCACAACTTTTGGGTTTTGATTTTAATTGTGAAAGATGGCACTGCTGAGTCTCTTGGAAACGCAATTAAAATTTTTTTAAAAGACTGGGAGCTATTTGACTATGTTGATTGTCCGTCCTTGGACAAAACAGTCATAAATACTGGTTGGCTAATAGAGGTCTGTACTCTAATTGAGCAGTGGAGAGGAAAAGCTTTGCTTTGGATGGCTTGTCGTCATCATGCCTATGAATTACATATAAAGATAAATATTGAAAAAATTATAAATTTTTTTAATATTTATTTATATATTTAATGGTGAATATTTCTCGATGAATTAAATGATTAATCTTATCATTAAAATTTAGTTAAATGATTTGAAATAAATATATTTCAGCACTTTTCAAGTGTTCTTACTGGTAGTGACTACAAGTATTTTATACAATTAGCAGTTCTTTGGTGGTAAAGTAAAATATTTTTACTTTAGATTTCCAATGGCTTCGCATCATGCCAGGTTTATGCCACAGGGAGTTTATTTTTTAACATATGACCTTTTTCAGCCACAATTCAGTAGCTTATGTCCTAATATAATATCATTACAAGAAGGAAAGCTGATTCATAAAATTGCTTCATATACAGCACTATTTTATGTTACATGGTTTATTAAAGCTCTTTTCCCTGCCATAGCACCTTCTTTAGGTCTAAAAGCTGTTAATGAAATGACACAATACTCTGAACTCTATCTTAAACCAGCAGAAGTCATACTGAAGTCACTTGAAAAACACTATTGGTATTTAAATGAAAGATTTGTGGTTATGTGTCTTGCTGATAAATGTTTTACTGTAGATCAGCTACATAAAATAGCTCTTTAATTAGATCAAACAGAAAAGCCAAACTGTTATAAAATGGGAAAACTTAGTGACGAAACTTTTACTGACAATGAAAAAAATCAAACAAAAAAAATTGAAAATTTGATTGGTCCTGAAAACTGGTTTTCCTTGATTTATTAAAAAAGACATTACAAGAGGTAGAATGGCTGAAAATCAGTTCATCAAACTGGGAAACATTTTCGGGTTATATAAGATTTAAAAATTATGTCACTAGTCTTCTAGTTGTAAATGACAGTGCAGAATGTGTTATCAAACTTGATCAAGATTTCATTGAAACTTTCAGAAATGAAGAAAATAGCCAAGCTAATTTACTGGTTGTTGCTCATCATCATCTAAAATTTCACAAAAAAAAAAATCTTGGTTGAAAATTTTAAAATAACATTTCTTTAAAAAATAAATACAAAAAAAATATATTTTTTATTTAAAATATGTAGAAAAAATATTTATAATCTGTCGACCCCCCCCCCCCCGCTAAAATATACACAGCATGTATTTAAATGGGTAGGGCTGACTATTTCATATTTTGCAGTAAAAAAACCCATAAAATTTTTTTATTTTATGGGTACCCCTTTTATAATTTTTTTATTTTACCCATAAAATAAAAAAATTATAAAAGGGGTACCCATAAAATAAAAAAATTATGTCATTTTAATAAATATATCGAAAAGAACCAGAAAATTTATTATGGAATTTTTTTTCTTGACTTGGGTGTTTTATGCCCCCATCCTAATAAACAAACGGTAGCCGAGAAGATAAGCGAACGGACACGTGTATTTGAAAAAAATCAAATTTACTAATTTATATAGATATTATTCTTATCATTATCCAACTGTATCGTTGAAATCAATTCACTTACTAAATTTATTAAAATGACAAATAAATATTCTTTATCTCAAGTAAAAGAACTACTCGAAATGCACGAGAATACCATAATAAAAATCCTCAATGACCGTATTCAAAAACTGGAAAATGATTTGATCAATATGAAAGAAGAAAAAAAAAGTCTTGAAAAACGAACTTAATGAATCAAACAAAGCCATTGAATTTTTAAACCATCAATACAAAACATTTAGTGAATCTATGAAACAACTAAAAATAATCCTCAATCATTAAATAAGTCAAATGAAGAAAATGAAATATTAAAGAACAAATTAGCTGAACTAGAAGATAGGAGTCGTCGTAATAATTTAAGATTTGAAGGATTTGATGAAATTGAAGGTGAGACATGGGAAAAGAGCGAGGAATTAATAAAAAAATTTGTGAAAGAAAAACTTGATATTAAGTAGGAAGTGTATATCGAAAGAGCACATCGTTCAGGGAGAAAAGATAACGAGAAAAGTATTACAAGGAGAAGAACTATTGTAGTTAAATTTCTAAATATCAAAGACCGTAAACTTATTTTAGAAAAATACAAAAAAATGAAACTTTTTTATATTATTAATCCAAAAAAATGAAACGAATATTTCAGCAAAAGAACTAAAAATATTCGTAAGCAAATCTTCGCCGAAACCAAAGAAATTCGTGCCACAGGTAAATACGCTAAAGTGGTTTACATTAAAATAATCACTAAATCCTAAAAGAATATACTACATATTTATTTTTTTCCTTAAAATAATTGGGTACAAAAATGGCTAAATTTATTAACAATAACTTTGAAAAAACCTTTAAATTTTTTTAAAATAACTCAATTAACTTAGACGATGAATTAGGCAGCCGTGGCGCAGTGGTAGCGCACTTGCCTCAGAAACGTAAGATCCGTGGTTCAAACCCCACCTCTGGGCAAGTTTTGCGAAATCGGTTGGGAAGGAGGCGTGAACTTCCTATTAAATGCTATTCCGCGGTGCTCTGTGATAAGATCGTAAGGACTTCTTGCTGCACCTAAATCAACTTAAAAAAAAAAAAAATCTGACCCAGATTTGAATTATTTTAACGAAATTAATACGCCTGAGTTTGAATGCTCTTATTTTTATCCAAATAAAATAAAAAATTATTTTAATAAGGAACAAAATAGTGATTCTTTTAATGTCATCCATGTAAATATTCGGAGTCTAAAAAAAAAATTTTTTAATTTATTATGCGAAACAGAAAATTTTTTTAACATAGTTTGTTTAACGGAAACGTGGTGTTCTAAAGAAATTTTTGATTCTAATTCTAATCCCAGGCTTTAATTCGGTTTTTTTAGAACGTAAAGTTAATAAGCGAGGAGGAGGAGTACTTTTTTACATAAAAGAAAATATTCTTTATAACGTTAGACGAGATATAAGTGTTTCTGATGAAGATCAAGAGATTTTAACAATTGAAATTATAAACAAAAAATCTAAAAACCTTCTACTAAGGGGTCGTCCATAAATTACGTCACGCTATAAGGGGGGGGGGGATTGGTAGTTTTGTGACGACTCATTCAAAACTCGCGAGGGAGGGGTTCGAAAACTGTCAAAATTACGTGACGTAATTTATGGACAACCCCCAAGCTGTTGTTATCGGCCTCCTACTGGAAGAACTGAACTCTTAAGCAATCTTTTAAAACACGATTTGATAGAAAAAATTAATCAAGAGAGAAAAAAATATAACATAATAGGGGACTTAAATTTGGACTGTTGAATATAATAAAAACCAAAACAAAAAAAAATTTACGACGACTTATTTGAAACGGAAACAATACCTATAATAAATAAACCTACAAGAATAACAAATCATTCATCTTCCTTAATAGATAACATTTTAAACAATGATTTTTTTAACACGCTGGTTAAAAAAGGTATTGTTAAAACTGTCTCAGATCACTTAAAAATGTCTCAGATCACTTTCCTATTTTTTTTGTATAAATGCAAACTATAAATTAAATCTCCTGAATAAAACAACTATAAAAAAGCGTGTATGCAGTAACAATAATTTAAAATCTTTTAAGGAACAAATTTCGAATCAAAAAGCAATATTAACTTCAATGATGATATAAACCTGATCTACGATTCTTTTTTTTAAAACATTTAAATCCATTTATGACGCAAACTTTCCTATTAGTGAAATAATCCTTAACGCCAAGGACGTATTATGTCCTTGGATAACTAAAGGACTTAAAAAATCATCGAAAGTGAAACAAAAACTGTATATTAAATATCTAAAATATAAATCAGTCAATCATAAAAATAACTACTTAATTTATAAAAATTATTTCGAAAAACTCCGAAAAAATGCAAAAAGAAATTACTACTCCAACTTGTTTGCAAAGCATAAACATAATTCAAAGCGTATGTGGCAACTAATGAAAGAGATCACGGGAAAAAATAAAAAAAGTACAATATTACCTAATGCAATAAAAATTAAAAACAAATTATTTAATGACCTTAATAAAATTGCTTTTGAATTTAATAAATTATTTTCTTCAATCGGAACAAGCTTATCAAATAAAATTCCTTATCTTAATGACAAATCAATTAATGAGTTTATAACATCACCTAATTTAACTTTGAATTTTTCAAACCTAACATACAGCGAATTTGAATCAGCGTTTAAATCATTAAAACGGAATCAGGCAATCGAGGCTTTGATTGCATCAATGGAAATGATATAATAAACCCTTTTGACGTTTTGAAAAATATACTCTTTAAAATTTGTAAAGCTTCTATTGCTCAAGGATCCTTTCCAGACTCTCTAAAAGTAGCAAAAATTACTCCTACTTATAAATCTGGTGACCATTGTAACATTACAAATTATCGTCCTATTTCAGTTCTTCCAGTTTTCTCTAAAATACTAGAAAAAATAATGTATAACAGAGTCTACAATTATTTTGTTGATACAAAACTTTTATATAATAATCAATTCGGCTTCCAGAGAAACTATTCTACTGAACACGCCATACTTCAACTAAAACGCAGCATTTCTGATTCTTTTAAAAATTCTCATTTTACCCTAGGAATATTCATCAATTTGTCTAAAGCTTTTGATACTGTCGATCACGACATTCTATTAAAAAAATTAGAACTCTAGGGAATTAAAGATAAATCCCTAAGCTGGTTCAAAAGCTATCTTAGTAATTGTAAGCAGTTTGTTAATATCCAAGACTCTTCTATGCCTTTATTAATGAATGTAACATGTGTTGTCCCACAGGGATTCATAGTTAGGCCCCTATTTTTTTTAATATATATGAATGACCTCAACAAAGCCTCTAACTTAACCACTATAATTTTTCTTGATGACACAAACCTATTCCAATTTCATGAAAACATAAATACAATTTTTAATAATATGATACAAGAATTAAATAAAATCTCATATTGGTTTAAGAAAAACAAATTGTCCCTCAATATTGATAAAACAAAATAGACACTTTTTTACCCAACATCCAGAAAAAAATGTTTACCAAATACACTGGCCAACCTCTTCATTGACAATACAATACTAAAAAGGGAAAAAGATACAAAACTTCTCGGAGTTCTTGTAGACGAAAATTTATCCTGGAAACAACAAATCGTTAATATCTCTTTGAAAGTTGCTAAAAGTATTGGAATTATATATAAAGTTCGACATATTTTAAATAAACAACAATTAAAACAACTATATTATTCGTTTATCCACTGCCATTTAAATTATGCAAATATTGTATGGGGAAGCGCGCAAAAAACTAAACTTAAACCTCTTTATCAGCATCAGAAACACGCAGCTCGCTTAATTAATTTTGGAAATCGTTTTTCATACTCAAAACCACTTCTGAGAGAAATGAAAGCCTTAAATGTATACGAACTAAATGTTTATAATATTTTATGTTTCATGTTTAAATGTAAAAATCATTTATCTCCTGATGTATTTATAAACCTTTATAATGTAAAACCCATAAACAAATACAATCTTCGCAATGGAAAAAATTTACAACAACCTTTCTCCCGAACTAAATTTAAACAACTAATTATTTCTTATCGCAGTCCTTATTTATGGAATAAAATAGTTTTGCCAAATTTTGATTTGTCATTGAAATGGACTTTAACTTCTTTTAAACGAAAATCAAAAAAAGCTATCTTTTCAGGAGAAAAGATTTTTTCTTGTTTTTAATTTTTTTTGCTACATATATTTCATATAATTTATCCAGTAAATTTATATTTTAAATGTACAGTTATATATAGTTTATGTTGATTTTTATTGCTTAATTTGATTTTATTTTTATTATTATTATGTTTGATATTGTAAACGGCTTCATGATAGGATCGTATGATCTTCTGAAAGTCCTGCCAATTACATTTGTAATAAAGCTATTCTGTAATTTTAATTTCTTTTATTAAAGGCAAAAAAATTTAAAAAAAAAAAGAAATATTGATAGCGAATTACAGCTTGATCAACATTTTGTGGAGTTGCACTTGTTTTGTCCAGAAGGAAATCAACTTTTTTTAATACTTTTGATTAATTTATTAATTTTCGTGTACAAATAATGAACTTGTGATAAATAAATCTTGAAGAACGTTGTCTCTAAACAGTTACATAGTTATTTCTCTAAATTGTAAAAATGAAGCACTTTTATATAAAGTAAATAAATTAGCATTATTTGGTTGCACTTGTTTTGTCCCATACTGTAGGTTAAATCTATCGTTACTCATAACAAGGATAAAAAATTTAAAAATATGATTATTTTTGTTTTTTGTGTTTGTACCTAACGCCGTTAGGTATATTTGAGTTTATACCTAACGCCGTTGGGGGTCGCTTTAAATAAGTAGATCGCTAAATAAGTAGACAGTCAGTTCTGCGCAAGCGTGACGCTTAATAAGTGTCCTTGTTTCCGTTACTAACGGAAACAAGGATATTTATTAAGCGATAGATTTAACCTACCTAACGGAATCTTTACGCCGCTCAAGCGTCATACTTGCGCAGAACAGACTGTACTTATTTAACGATCTACTTATTTAACGCGACCCCCACCCCTAAAAACAATGTAGCAGGTTATTTAAGCAGAAAGTTTAAGGTGGTAGACCACTATTAAAATAAAATCCTTCAAAAATTATATTTTACAAATTATTTTTTTATAAGTTAATTAAAATTCACATTTTAATCACAAATCTTTTTTTTTTTTTTTTTTTAATTAACCGGTTTGAGAAATTTGGTCCCGGAAACCCCAAAATAGGGTCATTTCGTTGCGGTAAATATCTCAAAAACTATTCATGGTATCAACTTGAAATTTTTCAGACATGCTTATAATATATTAAAGAAGATCCTGTACCAAAACAAAAAAAAAACATCGACCAGTTTTTTTTAAATAAGAAAAACACTTCAAAAACAAAAAAAGAGGCATTTTTGACCATATTAGGACTTAAATATCTTTTTATCTAATTATCAAAATGCAATAAAAGAGGTAGGGGACATCTGTAATAACAATAGGAACAACTCCTGAAAATTTCATAGAAATTTGTTGAGAGAATAAAGAGATATTTACCGCAGAGTCGTGAATTTTAAAGAACTGAGAAAAACACATTTAAACAAAAAAAAAACCATAAAATTCTTCAAATAAAAGAAAAAAACACAGAAAAAAAAGCCTACAAACAAATATTATCTTATTACAAAAGTGTTGTGGAGTAAAACTAAAGCAAAATTAAAATAAAATTTTTTGAAAAAAGTGATAGTATTATAAAACAATACTATTATCCAAGTAATACTTCAATTTGAAAAAAAAAAATTCTTTTTATTTGCAATTTAGTTTCAATTTTTACTCTTACCAACTTAATGTAAATATCTGTTTGGAATAAATAAACAAAAAGTAAATATATATTAAAATTCTCCTGCACCATAACATAAACTCTCTTCTTCCTCATCTTTGTCCAAAAATCCTTTACGAATACTCCGTAACTGCTTTCGCCTGCTTTTTGTTTTTTTGTTACACTTTTTTTCATATTTTTAACTCTTTTCAAATCAGAAGATGCAAAAAAACTTGAAGAATAGTGTCCTGGTTTTAAATAAAGTTTTTCAAAAACTCTAATAATACCATTAATCCAGCCGATCCTTTGTGATCAATCGAGCAAACATGATTGTCTTTAAATGCCATATATTTTGGTGAATCTTGGTGTACATTCCATTACTCACAAGATTTGCACTTCTTAGAAAGTATGCGATAGTCTATACATTTTCCATTTGTTTTGCTTATTATAGTAATAAATCCATTTAGTGATGAGTATCCTCTACTTTGCCAAGCTCCGTCCCCTGAAATGTCCTTATCAACTACTGTACAATCATTATAATTTTTTTTCAAACTAATTATTCTTACTTCTTTAGCATTCATGCTAGCTTTGGCAATGTAATTGTAAAAGTTGGCAACTTCTTCACTTAATGAGTTAAAAGAAGATTTGTTCATAGGATCAGGCATATTTATTAAACCGCAGAATTTTTTTTTATACTAGAGTATCCTTTACCTATTTCTCGAAAAGCTAATATAATTCTTAAATTAATGTCAAAAGTTTTTGGACCGGTTGTTACTAGTTTGCTTATAGTTTTTACTTGAATAAAATTTTTGTTTTCATTGGCAAGATCCACATGAAATAAATATACAGTGTGATAAACCTTTTTTAAGTTTAGCATCATGGTTAAAAGTAACATTTGCAGAACATTTTGGACAGCAGCCAATGGTAGTTATTATTTTTTCTAAAATGTTAGTGTTCATAAAAATATAGCAGTCATTGTACTGATCACCATCAGCAGAAAAAATATTTTTATTTACAAAATTATTATTTACAATATCTACAGAATATTTAATACTAGGACTCGATGACATTATGTTCATTTTTTTTGCTGAGCTACATTTGAATTGTAATACTTGTAAATTAGATAGATTTTCTTCAGCTACAATATTTGATGTTTTATGTTGGTTTCCTCTGAAAAATCTATGTTTTTTGTTTACCTTATTTTATTTGTTTTATCTTTATTTCCCATTATTTTAATAATTATTTAACCAAGGTATGATCCAAGGTAAGAACACAGAGAATAAGCCAAAGATTGATGTGGTTGTTGTTAAGTGATTAGACATATAGTGAAGAAATCCGTTAATAACCATGTAACTACAGCACCAAAAACATTTATTATTAAACAAAAAGTAGTTTTAGAGTAGCAGTTGCCACACATGTAGTTTTTTTATGAATTTTTATGGTATTTTGAAAGATAACTTGCTTTTTAGCTACATAGCAACGGAATAAACAATCCGTTGCTATGGAAAAATTTTAAAAATATCCTAAACCGCATTAATAAAAATTGGTTTTTTCATAGGGTTAGCTTTAATTTTATATAAAACTAATTCGAAATTCCTAATCTACAATAATTATATTACTTAAAAACTTTAAAACTGAAAAAACGATTTTTTTGATTTTTAATAGTGGTCTACCACCATAAAAACGAAAAGAATTTCTTATATATATATATATATATATATATATATATATATATATATATATATATACAGGGCCGGCGCGAGTAGGCGTCACGTGGGGGGGGGGGGTGGTCACTTTTGCCGTTTTAAAAAAAAAAAAAAAAAAAGGTCCTCGTTTTTGAAAATTTGCCGACTACCATGACGACATTTGCCTACTAACTGTAAATTACCGACTAACCTATATTGAAAGGGTCGACATTTGCCGACTAACTAGTCAAAAACAGCCGTAGCGCAGCCGCAGCATATATATATATATATATATATATATATATATATATATATATATATATATATATATATATATATATATATATATATATATATATATTTGTTTTGAATAAAACTTGGTTCATAATAACATGGTTTTTATCTTTGCTTTTAAAACGTTTTTAAAATTACGTTTTTCTAAACACCTTTTTATTAACACAGAGCAGCCATGGCGCAGTGGTAGTGCATATATAGAAAAAAAAGCCCACCTCTGGTCATGTTTTGCGATATCGGTTAGGAAGGAGGCGGGAACTTCCTAAATGCTCATCCACTGTGCTCTGTGATAAAACTGTAAGGACTTCTTGAGGTACCTTAATAACATTAAAATTAAAAAAAAAACTTTAATAAATATTCTATCAACAATTTTATATTAATAATTTTACTACTTTAGGTTATTAAAATTCTAAAGTTATAAAAATTCGTTTTTATTAAAAAAAAATTTCTAATAGCTAATAGAAACCAGTTTAATTTTTGTTTTAAGTTGGTAAACCGTTATAAAAAAAAATCAAAAAAATCATTTTTTCACCTATGAATTTTTCAAGTAATTTAGCTATCGTAAATTACGAAAACAAAAACTTCATAATTTACTTAAAAAATTGATAGCTGCCTGTACCGCTTTATTTATAAAAAAAATCATCTTTTAATAAAACGGTATAGGCAAATTTTTTTGATTTTTTCATAACAGCTCTTTGTTTATTCCGTTGCAATCAGTTAAAAAGAAAATTATATCATATTTATAGTATATATTTTTAATATAAAATACCAGATGTGGTAATTGCAACTCTTAAACTACTTTTTGTTTGATACTTTTAGTGGGGTGACAAATAATATCGAAAAATATTTCGAAATAGTGTCGAATAAACTAAAAAGGCCTAATGTCGCAAAAAAGAGAAATAGTGTTACAAATGAATTTAATGAATAGTGTTGGAAGTAAAAAAAACGGAATAATGTCGCAAATAGTAAAGTCGGAACAGTATCGGATATAGTAAAAGGAATAGTGTCGCAAATAGTTAAGTCGGAACAAAGTCACAAATAGTAAAATCAGAATAGTGTTAAAAACATAAAAAGGAACAGTGCCGCAAATTAATTTAATGAATAGTGCCGAAAATAAAAAAAAAGGATTAATGTCACTAATAATAAATGGAATTTTGTTACAAGTAGTAAAATTGGAATAGCGTCGAAAACATAAATAAAATATAGCAAAAACATTTGCTCAAAAATAAAATCTTTTTTGTACTAAAAAGTAGAAATTAAACTTTTTCATTTAAATTTAAAACTAAAGATTGACAGCTCTGCACACACCTGTCAATTTTTAGTTTACTGAACTATTAAATTTAAATTAAAAAGTTGTTCTCTACTTTTTAGTACAAAAAAGTTTATATTTTTGAGCAAATGTTATAGCTATATTTTATTTTCTACTATTTTAGTCTTGACAAAGAATTACGATATATTAGTATGAAACAAAATTTTTTTGTCAATAAAAGTATTTATAAAAAATATATATCTTATATTAAAACTATTTATCGAAATATTGTAGCAAAAGTTAAAATAAACGGACAACTTTCCGAAAATATAAACATCCTTAGAGAAGTAAGACATGCTTGCCCTTTATCAATGATTCTATACATCATTCAAGCAGAGATATTTTCAACATATATTAGACAAAACAAAAGCATTAAAGGAATTAAATTTGGAGGAAAAGAAACCAAAATTCAGCAGTACGCTGATGATACAGATTTTTACTTATCTGGAGATAACTCCATAAAAAATTGAGCCGAAGCCTTAAAACTTAACCAAAAAGCAACAAGCTCCAAAATTACTTTACAAAATGCTAATGTGGTAACGTAAAAACCGTTTTGAAAATAAAGTACCTTTTCTAAACTCTAACTGGGAATGAAAATCTTTTAAAAGTCTTGGTTTAACTTTATCTAATACGGGAAGTTTTATGTATAACACCAATTGGATAGAACGTTTTTTGAAAATGAAATTTACCCTTAATAAATGGGAAAAGTATAAACTATCCCTAAAAGAAAAAAAACTATAATACTTTAGTAATTCCACAAGTTTTACATTTGGACTTTGTTGTACCCCTCCCCAATAAACTAATCTGAAATCAAAAAGAAGCAAAAGTAAACAATATTTTGTGGCCGATAAAGTTTTAAGATTAATTAAAGAAATGTCACAGCAGAAAATAAGGCATGGGGTGCTGGAGTAGTAAGTTTAACTAATAAACTAAAGGCTATACAAATAAACTGGGTGTCAAAAATGCACAGTAAAAAATTAAAAGGTCCGTGAAAGGAAGCCTGTTTTTACATACTTAACTCCCATAGACAAGCAAACCAAAATAAATACATTTTTGAAACCAATTTGACGCAGCTTAAAATGCTCTCACCATTTTATAGACAACTGTTAAACAATTTCTACAAAATTAAAAATAGATACAATACCTTTATTTTTGAAATTGAAGAAATTCTTAATCAACGTATTTTTTTCAATAAAAATATTCAAAATAATAATAAAAAACTATTTAATTACGCAAAAAGTACACATAAAAAGTGAGGTAGTTTTAATAGCTGACATTTCAAAAACTTTTCAGCTAGGATTTTTACATTCGAAATCAATTGGTTTAACAGAATTGGAGCTGGAAGAGGTAGTGACAGCTCTGCCGATTGAATGGAAAAATAAAATCTTAAAAGAAGGACACAATTTTGACTTTAAAAAAGCTCCATTGCAAAACGAAAAGATAAGTATAAATATAAAAATCTTACAGTTTCCACACTTTATAAACTCCTTAATAAACCAAAAAAAATTATACTCTATAAATTTCATAAATGAACACCAAACGCAAACGCGAGTTGTTGAGAGTTCGGCAATATTTTATAAGAAACTCTTGTCACGGAAATATTTTGTAACAGGATGAAATGTCATTTTAAATATAAAGTTTTTACCTATAAATATTTATCGAAAAATTTGAATGTAAAATCAAATGTTTGCTCAAGAAATTAAAAAAAAACTGTTCCTATAATGGCATATGGGACGATGGGGCTGGTTAAGATCAAGGGTGACTTGATGATTTCATTTAACCTTAAAATCTTCTCTCAGAAAAGCCAGAAATTACTTGGAACCATCCTAATTTACCATTTCATGCTACAAAACATTGTAAAGTTTCACGCATGCGCATAGGATATATTGCGATTTATGTATTTTTTGGACCAAAAAAACAAACAAACATTTGGAGCATCGTTTTTTCTTTACGTTACTTAAAAATAAGTTTTTCTTATTAAAAAAAAAAAGGTTTTTCTAACTAGTTTTTCTAGACTAGTTAGAAAAACCTAAAATGCTTGAAAATTCTCTTTCTGCACAGTTTATATTAATATATGAAGGGAATAAAATTACAACAGCACATTCCAAAATCGATTTTTGTTGATTAAAAAAACAATATTTGTGCTCAAGGGACGTATTTTCACTAAAACTAATGTAAAGTCAGTATAGTCATGTAGGCCTAATCACTTTTTCACTAAAACCAATTTTTATGGAAATATGACCGGTATGCCATCATAGGTACCTTTCTCCTACACATGATGTTATAAATGTAACTTACAGCGTTATTTACAAAATAAGAAAACATTCTGATAAGTATACTGTTGATGTAAGTGAATGAATAATACTTTTTAAAATAAAATTGGAAAAAAATGACTACTTTAAACTTTTTTCGAATGCTATCAAAATAAAACTTATATAGATAGATATATCAACCTATTCAGATACTAGATAATAGCTAAATATATCAACATAAATCATCTTTTATCTATATCAACTTAAATACAAAAAAATAACTTTAATGTTGTGCAGAGTGGCTGGGAGATATTCTACAAATTACCTGTAAAACCCACCCTAAAACAAAATCATATTATTTTTAAGTAAATAACTTTTTAACAAATGTCGTTTTTAAAAAAACACAAATAAAAGTTCGATATTCTTTTCTAAAAAGGTTGGTTTTAATTAGTCAACACTTGCATAAAATAATTTAGTGCGTTTTCCGATAAAATTTTTAAGAAACAAACGATGTTTTTTTCTGTACGTAAACTTAACTTTATTTAATATCAAAGAGAAAAAAGATTGTGTTATAGTTTTAAAATGTAATTTTAAACTTTATTAAAAATTTATTTTCTTATATAAAAATTCTAACCAAAAAAAAAACATAATTTTATATTATGAGAAAATAATTATAAAAAACAATAAAATCACTTTAAAATATGAACATATTATATTAACTATATAATATATATGGATATTTATTATAATCATCTGTAACATTTATTAAAGTTTTTTTTATCTTAAAAAGTATTTTCAACAAAAAAAAAAAAAAAAAAAGGCATAAAAATTAAATTTTCTTAGGTATGAAAATTAACAGTAAAATAACTAAAGCATAAAAAATTATAAAATTTACTATGTAACTAAAAAACTATAAAACTAAAAAAGCGTTAAAAATCTAAAAAACTAATAAAATAGAAAAAAACTGAAAAAAAAAGCAACAACTACTTTTTGTATAAAAAACATTTAAGACGTTTTTATGTCAAATTGGAATAATCGGAAAATGTTTCCAAATAATGTTTTATCAACTTGTAAACAAACTCATATTGAGGCTAAAATAGAAATTTTTTTGCAAGTAAATTATTTTTAAAAATAAAAAAAGATAAATTATTTCTAAAGTAATAATCTTTTTTTTAATTAAATGACACAGACTTACCAAAGTCTGAACAAAACTAGGGTGTGATAACTGAGCTCGTCGCACCACCTGAAATATATCAACTAGTCCTTCGATATGCAACTGCTCAATTGCATTAAAGCATGAAATAAAAATACCCGAACGATATAATACGTTGCTAAAGTAATATAACTTTACAAAGAAAATTATATATATAAAATTTGTATATATATTCCTAATATATATATATATATATATATATATATATATATATATATATATATATATATATATATATATATATATATATATATATATATATATATATATATATATATATATATATATATATATATATATATATATATATAAGTATATATATATATATATATATATATATATATATATATATATATATATATATATATATATATATATATATATATATATATATATGTATATGTATATATATATATATATATATATATATATATATATATATATATATATATATATATATATATATATATATATATATATATATATATATATATATATATATATATATATATATATGTATATATATATATATATATATATTAGGGTGTTCAGAAAATCAAACTAAAACAAAATTCTGAGGGACCATAGCTCTGAAAAATATTAATTTTAGCTTACTGGATTAGAAGTGGTAAAGGTAATTTTTAACTTTGGGTGTATATTTTTATTTATAAGTATATTTAACTGTATTGAACAATATCTAATAGAAAAATAACAAAACTAAACTCTTATGCTCTACTTTACCTGCCCACAATGGACACTCACCCCTCTAAATATAACAAGTATGGAGGCCCTACCTCCTCCCTCCCCCCACACAGACTCTTAAACTTTTAGTATACACATAGCTAAAAGTAAATAAATTGCAAAACAAAACATTTTTTTCTTTTAATTTACTTTTACCAAATGAGATATTTGTTGTCAATTTTATCGATCCTTTTGCTTTTCTTGACAGCTACTCTATCAATGGATAAAAGTTGATATGCACCCTTTGGACCAATTTTTTCCCTCTAATCATGAAGACACGCTCTGTCTTCAAGAGGTACTTTAGTATATTGAGGGCAAAGGCATACAATATGTTTTTCAATGCAATTTTCTTTATTGCAATATACTTTTCTGTCACTATAAGGATAGAAATCTAATAAACAGAAACACGAAAAAAATATTGAAGAGCTTGTTCAAATTAGCATCAAAATTTTTTTTGGTGCTTGCATTGCTGTGTTTGCATCTGATATTGATAACGATTTACCTTTTCTAATATTAGATTTGGCAGTTATAAAAAGTAAACCTGGGTTTACTGTAGCCAAAATAGATTTTTGCTGATTTGCTGAATTACTAATACTAATATGTACTAATATTTGCATTAGGATTTACATGAATAAGAGTCATACTTCTCAATAACCAGTATAAAAGTCTTTGAACCCATTAATGACAACTCACAATACTTTTTTTCACTCTTCATTTATGTAATAGGAGTATTGCATTTTTGTGAACCATTAATACTTACACAATGTATTAGAGTATAAATTTTAGTGAAATGAATAACATTTTTTTAAAAGTTTTATATATGTCTATTAATATAATTTATTTTAATCTACTTCAGAAATTGCAAAACAAAATTCAATCAAATATAACAATGTAAAAATAGTACTCGTAAAAGCAATGATCATAGATAAAAAAACCTTTCTTACAATTCAACATTTAACAAATAAAACTTTAAAATTTAAAACATTTAACTTTAAAATGAATTTAATTATAAGTATTTAAAATTTAAATTTTAAATTACAAATTAGAGTAATTATATTAGCTTTTTAAAACAACAATGCTAAATTTGATTTGATGTTGTTTTTCAACGAAAAATTTATTGATTATTTTAAAAATTTAAAATGAAGTGTTTTTAAACAAGATTACTCAACTTAAAAAATTTTTTTTAAATATTGAAACTAAAATTTACTTAGCAAACAAATAAAATTAGTTCTCAACTGAGATTTCAATGTAATTCAGAAGGATAACATCAGGATACCACTTGATATCCAAATTGTTGGTCATTGATTGTTCCTTAGAGAATCCATTAAAGAGAGACGAGAACACATAAAGCAATTTTATGGCAAAAAAAAAAAAAAATTTACCACATTTATTAATTCAAGTCCTACAGGCAAAACTGAATCAAGTGCAAAAGATGTATAATAAATGTGCAAAGCAAAAAATACTATCTATTGAATGAGTTTTTTGACAAAAGATGATAAACAGATCTGCAGTGAGGACAAAAGATTGTATCATCTTTTAATTGAAAGTAAAGGACAGGTTGACTGGAACTTGACAACTGGAAAAGTTGCTAGTTCAAAAACTATATATCCATTCAAAAAAAGAAAAATGGCCTTGAAGCCTTTATCAACAACAGTAATGGCAACAGCAACAACGTCAACTTCGAAATCCAAATCTGAGACAGAATATCAAGAGTCTAATGAACCCGAAAAACAGTCCACACATACAAGCAAGAACTAAAGCAAAAGCAAAACCACTAACCACTAAAAATTACTAACATCTTAAAAGTTATCAAACAGCAAAGCAGCAACCATTTGTTAACAGTTGTCTCAAGATTATTTGATTTGTTGATCCCAGATTATATCTAGAAGATTTATTGATCCAAGATTATCTCTGGGATTTCATCATTCAGAAACTTTCACACTATATTCAGATCTACTATTAAAGAAGCTCTTAAACTAGATAGAAATAGCTCTTAAAATTTCAAGGAGAAATAAAAAAACAACACTATATTTAGAAAGCTAGTCACTGCACCTTGATGGTAAATGTCACCAAGAATATCAAGTGTTAGTGTTGAAACAGATGCTAGCTCTTTAGAGCAGTGCCCAATGCAGTATTTATAAAAAACAGAAAGAGAAGCTAACTAACTAATATCACATCATTACCATGATGTGATAACAGCTAGAGGTTGGCTGCAAGAGCAGTTCCAATTATGTTTACAATACAATTTTGCATCTTGGACAAAATTGCATAGTTCAAAAGAGCATCATTCAAAGATCCGCTCCAGATATGGCAACAATATTCCATACAAAGACAGATTTGAGATAATAAATAGAATACAGAGTGAGAAAGTGGCGAGCCCGATAAAGAGATGCAAACATAATATATGCTAATTTTGCAATGAATATGATATATTAACCCTTGGAATTAGAAATTCTTAATATTTTAGAAGACGGCATTAGGTTGGCAAAAAAATTTAATTAAAAGGTCTAACCATAACCATAAAACATAGTAATAAGGTTGGCAATTTTTTGCCAACCTCAAACACTTTAAGGTCAGCAGTTAGGTTGGCATTGCCAAATGCTGACACTAATTTAGAGGGCTGGATATATGGTTTCCAAAAAAGATCAGATTTAAGAGTTAGTCCAAGAAGATGAAGGGTAGATGACTCATTAAGTACATTACAGTGCATAAATATAAAAAGATCTAGATTGTTGCAATAAAAATTAGCTGAAAAAAATTGCTTTTTATCTGAGTTAAAGTTCACCAGCCACGGAAATTCCCAGTCTGTAGCAGAAATCCTTTTGAAATCCTTTTTGAGCTTAAATGTCTGCTCCAAGCAATCAGTGTAGGCTTCTTATCAAAACAAAAATAAATAGTACTATCATCAGGAAACAATGCCACCTTAGATGTGAGAATTTCTGGGAGATCAATAGTGTAAATTCAGAAAAGTATAAGGCCAAGGAGAGAACTATGAGAAATCCCTGAAGTTACGAGAAATAAAGAATAGTGCTGACTATTGAGGAAGACTATACTACAATTGGTAAGAAAGGATTCAATAATCTTAAAGATGTTACCTAATACACTGTTAGAAGACAGCTCATAGAGAAGACTAGCATACAATATTTTAACAAAGACTTTAGAAATGTAAAGAGCAATTGCCTTAACCTCTCCACATCTATCTAATGCTTAATTAAACCTATTAGTTATAACCGTCAACAAATCAACAGTAGAACATAAAGATCAAAACCAAAATTAATGATCAGAAATTAAGTTATTAGATTCAAGATAAGAGATTGAGTGTTTGCTAATTAAAGAATCAGAAACCTTGCCTATGATAGGAAGAAGACTAATGGGATGATAGTTAAATAAATCAGATTGCTCTTCAGAATTTTTGAAAACAGGGATAACAGATGCTGCTTTCCAGCAGGCTGAAAAACGATAATCAGATAAGCACTTGTTAAATAGTTTTGAAAGTATAGACAACTGCTCCAAAGGACACTTTTGCAAGATTAAAACCAATATGTTATCTGGACCACAAGCTGTAGAAGAGTCTGTACAGAAAATTACTTTAGATACAGAAGCTGAAGTAAATGTCAAGCAATGGATCAACCTGTTATCAGTTATATCAGGTAGGATGTGATTAGTGGAATCAAGAGATAAGATTGATAAAAAGTTCTTAGCAAAGAATTCAGTTTTGTCTTTAGATGAGGTAACAAAATCTGAACCATGCAAGAGAGGCAGAATAACAGATTAGCCCTTATCATAAACAATATTTAAAATTCTCCAGAAGTCTCAGGAGCTTAATTTTCAAGATAAAATACAAGATTTTGAGACCTAACAATAACGGGCTTTGACTTTAGTCAAAACCTTTTTATAATGGTTTACAGCAATAGTAAACAGACGTCTGTTTTCTGGAGAATTCTTATGCTGATAGATATGGGAGTAATGGTTTCGATTGAAAATTGCAGCACAAAGCTGTTAACATCATGTTTTTGACCAAGCCTTATGCATAGTAATGGATAAAGAACTTGGAGGAAACAACATGCTGCCAAATATTTTATATCTGTTTGTTCCTGAATTTGTAAAGAACTATGAACATCTCAGGAAGATTTTTACAAATGGTAAAGAAGTGGTATTAACTTGGGTATTCCGCTTTTTCGAAGAATCTGGAATATTTCCTAAAGTGAAGTTTTAGGAAATACCTAAATTAAATAAAAAAAATGGAAGTCCTGAACAATGCAATCTTATTTGGCATTCATATTTCTACCCGAGAGAAGAGGCTCATTACTTGACATTTTATAAATAATCTCTAACAGATGGGCGGTTTACTGACTAAATAATGCAGATAATTATTGGAAGCTATGTACCAGCTTGCACAGCCATGAAAAAGCGTTGAAAACACAAAGAAAAGGTTTTCAACCATGAACCATCAAGTTTGGAAATTCCCAGAACAAATTAGTGTACAGAACAAACAATCAAGTGTCTTGAAGATCTTCTTGACACCTGTAAAAAGAAAGAGAACCTCAAGCTTAGATTTAACATCATCTAACATAATGCTAAATAAGAATCATTCGCTTTAATTAAGCTTAATCCAACTTTTATTAAATATATACAGTAGCTTTTCATACTCGTAGAATTGTCATTTAAGTTTATAATTTTATATTAATTTTGAATTTAGAGTGTTTAGATGTAAAAGCAAACTAGAGAACATAAAATGCTCAAAAGCTACATAATAACTATCCAATTAAAGAAATTAGAAATAAAAAAAAAACAATAGTAAAATTGTTTGAATTTTATCCATACGCATTTATGCAAATTTGAATAATTGGTATATTTTATTTATATATCTTTTAAGTGCTTGCATTATGTTAGTCAAATATCTTTGTGTATTCTACAAAAAGATTGTTCAATGTTCTTAAAGAATAGAGCTGTAATAAGTTAGTAAACAAACACATCTAACTTTTACTTCATTGGCAGTTTCTATTTCAACAGCATTATCCGGAAGCCTGTCAACTTTTACTTCCTGATGATCCTGTTGAAGGAGAAAATGCCAGTAGAAGAAAGTGTTGGACAAGTTTTTCTTTTACTTATATATATATATATATATATATATATATATATATATATATATATATATATATATATATATATATATATATATATATATATATATATATATATATGTATATAACATATGTATATATAAACATATATTTTCTTTTACTTATATATACTTATATGTATATATACATATGTATATATACATAGGTATATACATGTATATATATATATATATATATATATATATATATATATATATATATATATATATATATATATATATATATATATATATGTATATATATACACATAGGTATATATATGTATATAATATATATACACATAGGTATAGGTGAGAAAAAATTTTGCTAAGTGATTTTCTACTAATTTGTAATTGGTCTGTTCTTTTAAGAACATTAAGCACTCTTTTTGTAAAATACTTTTTTAAATTGTTTAAATATATATATATATATATATATATATATATATATATATATATATATAATATATATATATATATATATATATATATATATATATATATGTATATATATGTATATATATATATGTATATATATATATGTATATATATATATGTATATATATATATATATGTATATATATATATATATATATATATATATATATATATATATATATACATATATATATATTTATATATACCTATGTATATATATATATATGTATATATATACCTATGTATATATATATATATATGTATATATATACCTATGTATATATATATATATATATATATATATATATATATATATATATATATATATATATATATATTTCATGTATATATTTCAAATTCAATCTATTAAAAATTGAAATATTTAATAACAAAAAATTACTTGCAAACAACTGCAATAATATCATTTCTTAAATATTGTTGTGATTTAGATACTTCAGTAATCAACTGTAAAATTAGGTCATTACTTGGTAAACAATTATCCGTCCAAAAACTAAACTCAAGCATGCACATGATGGTTTCACTCTAAATTATTACTTCTATTTTTAAAGATTTTACAACTAATTAAAAAGACAATTAGTAGATAAGAATGCAGGTCATATACATATATATATATATATATATATATATATATATATATATATATATATATATATATATATATATATATATATATATATATATATATATATATATATATATATATATATATATATATATATATATATATGTCCATTCTCAATTACATATAATTGAGAATGGACATTAAATATGCATATAATTAAGAATGTAGGTTATTGGTGTATATATTACTTACACTGTTTTAAAAAAAGATAATTAAGAAAAAATATTTTGTTGATACTGTTATTTTCTCAGAAAATTTTTATAAGTAGCTGCCTCAAAACGATACCTCAACAGACACAGACAAGTTTCTTTTAATTACAAATTCTAACTTTTCCTCAGCTAGCAACTTTACAGTGACACCATTAAGTTTCAAATCACTATCTGATGGATAAAATTTATAATGTGATTTTTTTTTTTTTTCATGTCGAGAGGTAAGGTAGACAATAGTTGAAACATTGAGTTTCTTTAGAATATACCAAAACTCTGTGACAGTAGATTGAAGTGGACACTGGGTTGCTATAAAAGCTTTCTTTCTTTTATAACTGTCAACAAAAACAGCATTAGGGTAAAGTTCACTTGCTACCAGCACATTTCCTCCTATTAAATAAATATTAAATACATAAATCAAAGTCTCAAAAATCTGAAAAAATATAACATAATATAATATATATATATATATATATATATATATATATATATATATATATATATATATATATATATATATATATATATATATATATATATATATATATATATATATATATATATATATATATTTGTTATATTGAATCAGGGTGCATTATCCTGATAATAATGCATCATACAGTTAAAACTCATAAAAAAGTTTATACCAAATTTTGTTCAAAACTCTTATTTTTGATAAGCTTTTTATGATCCACACAATAGATTTTTGAAATGTAGATAAGTATAATTTTTTAAGTAATTTTAGATTTAGATTACAGGTTTAGAGAACAGAATTGCAGGTTTAGAGAATAGAATTGCAGGTTTAGAGAACAGAATTGCAGGTTTAGAGAACAGGTACAACAGAATTGCACTTATTTAATTTTTTAATTTATTAATTTATTTTATTTTCCGATTCACAATCTTTTGCAAAATTTTTTGAAGGTCAGAAATTCTTAGCTGTTTATCAAAATATGAATTTTGAAATTATAAGATTAATTTAGATAAGATTAACTTTCCAAGTTTTCAAGGCAGCCTGTTGACATAAGATTAATAATACAATAATATCTTAAATAAAGTACAAATTACCTCAACAACAATTTTAGAAAACTATGGCTTTAAATAAGAATTTTTTACATTATTTGATTTTTTTTAATTATATTTTTTGACGTTTAATTTGACAAAAATTCAAGATCTCACAAATAATTAAATAATTATTTTTAAATTATTCAATTGCTTAATATCTTACTTGATTGATAATTCATTTGTAACAGAGTCTGGTTTCATTTTGTTAATTGATTTGGAAATTTTAGAAAAATGATGGTGCAAAATTATAACCTTATTAGAAATATCAATTTTACTCTACAAAATTCCATAATGTTTTATATTGCAACTTGAATTATTTATTATTTTGTTTTATTGCTGCCATTTTGAATAACTTCAAATATTCAATTTGGCATACTTTCCAAATGTTTTCTAAGATCTTCAAGAGATATGTTCTTCCAAACGTGAACAATTTTTTTAATTCATCAACATTCAAATATTGTTTTACTTCTACATAAATCTTGCTAAGATGCCCCATATGATGATGATGCCCCATATTTCAATGCCCAAAAATGCCCATATTTCAATGGGAATTAAATCAGGTGAGAGCGTTTGCCATTCTAATAATTGAATTTTCTTGCTGGTAAACCATGAGATATTTGACTTTGCTCTATGAATTGGACCTTGCTGGAAAATAAAAATAGTGTTACCAAATTTTTGCAAAATATCATTCAAACGACCATTCAACAAATTTCTACATATTTAATATGCATAATCACTACAAATAGCCAAAACCCAACCAACCCCAAATTTGTAAAGCACCAATATTTTTTTTGATGATATGATATAAAAAGTATAGATTTACTGAACAAACAAAAATAAAAATAACTAAATAAAAACACTTACCGTACCACCAAAAGAAAACATGAAAACAAAATAAATTAAAATTCTAATAGAAACATAAAAATATTAATCAATTTATTTTAAGAAATAAAACCAAATAGGTATTATTAGCATAAACAAGCCCAAGATAATCAGAAAGCAGTATACCTCATTAAAATTTTTTTTAATAAACAAAACAATACCCTTAAATAAACTCTAACGCTGTCATAGATACCTCATTCGAAATATGATAACCAATCAAAAGTGTAGGAAAATGAGTAACCCGCGAAACCCAAAATCATAATAATAATAGAATAATAAATGATAGCGAAAAAGAACGTTGCACAAAAACCTTAAAAATGTAAGCGACATATATGTAAAACATTAAATAAAGGATATAAAAATATTCTCTAAATAATAATAAAGATGAAAAGTGCATGTGAAAATTAAAACAAAGCTGAGTAATGAATGCAAGATAATATAACATGAAAGTTTCTGTAAACAGTAATAATATGAAAATCAGGAGATAAGTAATATATTAATAAAGTAGCAGCAGTTAATAAAGTAGTAATAAAGCAAAAGTTTTTTAAAAATAACAGAACGAACCCAAATAACCCAAATCATTACTTCTCTGTCTTCCATAGCCCTTCTATTTAAAAATATTTTCTCTTTTTAATGTCATACTAGTAGTAATTAAAACCATTTGGACCATCTAGATTGAATTTTTTTTCATGAGACTACACAATTTTTTGCCATTCTTTTTTCCCAAGTCATGTGGTCCTTGGCCCATTAAAGACAAATGCATTTGTGTGCTTCAGTTAGTGCTGCAGATGTGCATTTTTTTTGCATATATATGAAAGCCTGACTTTTAATGCAATTTAGATAACAAGGTTATAATTGTGCGCCACAGTTTTAAACGGTTTTATAATTTGAGTTAATTAAAGTATAAATAGATTCATGTAAATTATTTTGCTTATTTCAAAAAATTATCTACAAATAGATTTTGATCAACAAACTTTGAAAGATAGTTTTAAGGTTTCTATAAACAAGATAGTTTTAAGGTTTCTATACAGGTGAGGTTATAATTCTGCACCCCACTGTATGTGCAGAAATTTGTTTTAAAAATGAACTGCTGTAACTGGTTCCCATTTTATATTTCAAAAATTTGTCCTAGCAATGATTCAGTAACATGTTTGAGTACAAGAATAAATTTGTTACAAGAATAAATTCCAATAATAGGTTTGAGTGATATGATACAATAATTTTTCCATTAACTTATTTCAGTAACATGCTTTAATATGCTATCAACCTCACACATCTTCTTTATCTAATAGGTTTGCATAGATGTAAATCAGTGTTACATATGATTAGGATAATGAATGCTGAATCTTCAATAGTTGAAAGTCTCCTCACTCTTGACTTTTTGAATTTAATCATGAGTAAACACAATTTAAATTGTCAAAAAAAAAATCTAAACAAAGTGAATTTAATTATGTGTATTTAAAAAATTTTTTCAAAAAAAAATAAGCAAACTTAATATTTAACTTTCCAATGGGTTAGTGGCTATATCAAAGATACTTAAATATGAATTAATCCCTTTTTTTTGTATTAAACTTATATATACTTATATGTATAATGAAGTAAACGATTTTCAATCAATTTCATATGCATTTCTGTCTATTCAAATCAAAAAAAAAAAAAAAAAAAAAAAGAAAATTTTTATTTTTCATTCCTGGCCACCTTTTTTTAAGTATTTTTTAAGTATGACAAAAATGGAGTAAAACACTTTTGATAAAAAACTATGTTCACATTTTAAACAATTTTCTTGTTTAGTTTAGTTTAATAAAATCTAATGATATGTTATTTTTCAAAAAAATTCATATATAAAATCTTTTTTTAAAAAGTTTTCCCTAAAATACTCTCAAATAAACTTCTTAGATTCTTCTATTATTATATTTAAATATGTTTATATTTTTAAATAGTTTTATATATATTTTTTTATACTAATGGATTGTCCATAAATTATGTACGCTTTTATTTCAAATCCCCCTTCCCTGCATTTTGCTTTATGCATTTTTGAGCACCCTCCATCTCTCTAAAAATACCTACGCTTTTTAATTCCCTACTCAACATTTAATGATATTTTGCCTTGCCTCCAATCTCATATACGCCATTTGTAGACCCCCTTTCCCCATCTGAGCGTATGTACCATATGGACGATCCAAAACCAAATAAAAAATTTTTCAAAAGAAATTTCATCCAAACCCCCTGCCTCCTCATGCTACCAACCCCTCTCCCCCTTTCCTACCCATTTTTTGACAAAAGCAAAAATCAAAACATTTTTGGTGTACAAAATGTACACATCCATCTAGTATGATAGAAAGCCCCAGGTTTTTATACTGAATATATATTAGTTTTGCATTCAGTAATTGCAAAGCAAGTTGGCAACATTCTTGATAATCATCTCCTAATATTTTTTAATACTTTGGGTAAACCGAAGTATCAAAAAATATTAGGAGATGATTATCAAGAATGTTGCCAACTTGCTTTGACCAAACAAGTAATAATTTATTTTTAACTAAAAAAATTATTACTTCAGCTTTTTGGTCTTAAATTTCTACTCAAGTGTTATCACAAAGAAAATCACAACAAGAGTCCCAAGAGAGATTCCTATTAAGAGATTTAAGATTCCTATTAAGAGCTTTAAGGAAGTTGTAAGAGATACAATGATAGAGGGATTCTGATAATGAAGAACAATGAGATAATAGTGTCAGAGAGATTAAACCGTAACTAGAAGCATCTAAGGCTGAATGTGGAGAAACTGACCAAGGATCAGAAACGAGACATAATTTAAGTAGAGAAGGTAAAAGATTCAGATTGTCTGGAAAGCGAGTTGGAAAGTTGACTATATGAGTTAGAGATTAAGAAATGCAAAAGTAATGGGCTGTGACACCTTCACACTTTGTTAAAAAAAGTCACTGACACTGGACGCAAGCCATTCAGTGTGATGAGCATTAAAGTCACTAACATCAATAATGAAGGATAAAGAAAAAGACCTTAGTCAATTTGATTAGAAATAACATCAAAAAGAGTGCAGTCTTGAGATAAAGAAAAGCAATATAGAACAAAGAAAAACACGATAGAGTAAAGTAGAACAAAATGAAAGCACATAAATGAATAGTCTGTGGATTCAAACCTAGTTTTCCAACAAATAAGTGATTTCTTGTGAATGTACTCTACAAATGTCATTGCGTCTTTAAGGGAAGTTAATTGTCAACACTATGATTACAAGATGAGACAGTTGAACTCAAATTTGTCTCACAAAGAGCAAGTAGGTCTGGTAAACTTTGCAAGAGATAAGACAGAAGAAAAGTTACTTTGAAGACCACAAATATTAGTGAATGATAGGATTAGAGAATTTAGTGATGACCATGTTTTTTTGTGCTTTATAGTTTTTGGTGCTTTTATAATTTTTAAATTTGTTAAAAAACTTGACTCTAAGCACAGATAGTACTAAATACACTTTTTAATAGTCCAATCAATTGCCTCAATACTATTAATAAAATTGTAACAAAGGGCTCCAAATGCAGCTTCGACAATACACACCAAAAGTACAAACTGGGACACCATCCATGTGCAGCATGACAATATTAGTGCTCTGATATTTTACAACTGTTGATGGAATTAGCCTTTCTGAGAGCTACCACAGAGTTTAGGAAATTTGACTACCAGTTGGCCTCAGAACCATAAAACTGAGTTTTAGAACTGTACCCTCATTGGGAGAAAAAATAACAAGTAGCCTAGTCATAAAAACAGATACACAAACAAAACCCATGCATTAAGTCAAGAAGATCCAGCATTCCACATCCTAAACTGGAAACTATATTATAAATACATCTGTGCCAGCCTAAAAGATAGAGTGCAAGGCTGAATAAGGGGTAGGAGGCTGGTCAACATATAGAATCTGTTTACCCCTTAAGTCTTTGCCTAGGAGGCCTTTCACAAGATAGTAGCCGGTTGCACCTAACGCCTCCCCAAGATGAGTATATCTATCGAGACACTATCTCTAGCATTTACTAAAGCAAGAGCCCCAAGGCAGGGGTGTTTTAAGTCAGAGTTGACTTTTCCTAGCCTTTACCTAAAAAAGCGCATCATACAAGGCAGTTGGACATGAAGCAGGTTGTACTGGGTTACATGTTACCATGTCTTGGTTTGGAAATATAGGAGCATATTTTATTTCCTGGTGTGTTGAAGTGTAGTTACTTTCAAGTGATTCTCTAACT
Source organism: Hydra vulgaris (assembly GCF_022113875.1). NCBI lineage: Eukaryota > Metazoa > Cnidaria > Hydrozoa > Anthoathecata > Hydridae > Hydra > Hydra vulgaris. The sequence continues at coordinate 15,327,829 of NC_061157.1, read as the reverse complement.
TTACATTCATCACACTGTGATTTTAATACTAGAGTTTTATGATGTGACCAATTTAACTTAGCATTACATTCTCTACCATGTAGAGAATGTAATGCTAAGTTTTTTTTATAACCAATGCATCTTGTTAAAAGTTTCTTTTTTGTTTCGCTGATGTATATACTGCCACAAAAGCATGTGAGTTTGTAGACACTGGGATTGGTATTGGGAATTAATTTTTACTTGCTGTTGCATAAGTTGTTATTTTAATATAGGTGGTGTAGTAAAAATTATTCCAACATTGTAAGGTTTAAGTTCTTTTCTAAATTATGGAACTATTCATAGAGCCATAGAAGCTTAACTATATTTTTACTTGTTTCTGCTTTATTAAAGATTATTTTAGAAAGGTTGTTTCTTTTTTGAATATAGTTCTTAGCAGTTGTTTTAAACTTTATTCTATTGTGTCTATTTTCTGCAAACATATTTACAAAAACTATATTTCATCTTTAAGATACTTTGTGGAACAAAGTTGGTTTTATTTGTATATTAGTGTTTTTACTGATGGTTATATTTGTATATTAGTGATAAAAAAATTGATTATTTTGGTTTTATATGTTTTATATTGGTTATATTGGTTGAGACAAAATTCAATTGTCATGTTTAAAAACAAAACAAAATTATTAAACTTCTTATAACAATGCAATTAATTAATTTAATGCAATTTTAAATCACTATAAATTTATTTAGAATTTACACATAGGAAGTTATTTAATGACAAATTAATATTTTTCATTACAAATTTATTATCAATTTTTTTACATACATAATTTAAAAATGAAAATAAATATAAAAGAAGAAAAAATAATTGTTTGAACTTTTTAAAACTGTATTTAAAAGCAATGTACGCAATAAAATAGATCCAAGTATTAAATTCATTCATTCAAGTTTAGTTACAAACAATTGTCAAAAAAAACAAACAGTTTAAAGATATTTATGCATTATAAATTAATTTGTATATATAGAGTTAGGAAACCACCATGGTTTACATTTATATGTCAAAATGCAATGACCTTTTTTTTTAAATTTATTTTGAATTTTTTATTCTCCACTTCTAAATTCCCAATATCAACAAAACCCTGTATAAATTTTTTTCCTGGCTAACACCCTATATATATATAATATATATATATATATATATATATATATATATATATATATATATATATATATATATATATATATATATATATATATATATATATATATATATATACTCTTGTTGTTGTTTTTCAGTAGAGGAAGCAGCACTCTGTTGCGCGTCAGGCTATAAGATAGTCAATAGAGCAGCACTCCATTGCTATTCAGGGTATAAGATAGTCAATGTAGCAACTCTCCACTCATGTTTTACAGTGAAAAAATAAAATAAAAACATTCAGAATGTTTGTTTATAAAACATTGTGGCATTTTAATTTGCGTTTTTGTGATTTTTTAAAAAACAATAAATTTAATTAGTTTCCTCTTTATTATAATTTTGAATAATTAAAAAATTGACAAATTTATATTATAATGAACAGTTTGTTAATTTAAAGATGGGTTTTCCCATTTAATATGGAGTACTTCTTTAATTTTCAATTTGCTTTTCTTAGGAGCAGTATCCAAAATTTTTAAACAACTACAGTTACTTAGATTTTTACAATCAACAGATAAAATTAAATGTTTATAAGCATTAGATTGTTTGTCACTTGGAAGATGCTCATGAATCCTTATTGTTAAGTGTCTGGAGGTTTCTCTAATATACCTGGCATTACATCCAGCCCAAGAAAATTTGTAAACAACATTGGATTTGAGCAGCATAGGAAATGGATCTTTTATACATAAACTGTTTTGTAATTTGTTGGTAGTGAAAATTAAATTAATTAAGATATCTTTACAATATTTTTTAATGATTTTATTAACTTTAGATTTAGTAAAATTTGAGTAAAATCCTATAAATGGAAGTTTATAATATCTTATATTAGGGTTATCAATTCTATTTATCACAGATGGATTTAACTTTTATCAACAAATAGTCTAATTTCAGTGTCAATTATTTTAGGTGGATATTGCTTATTTTTTAAAACATTAGATAGATTTTTTATGTTCTTATCAAGTCCTAGCCATGTGTCGTTGATTTTAAACGTTCTATCAATTAAACAACGTATAAGACTAATTTTATAACAATAGGGAACAAAACTAAATTTTTTTTTTTTAAACTAGAAAACTTCGTTTTTTTCTCAGTTTGATAGCATTGCACAGTTTCTCAATACTCAATTTAGAAATAGTGATTTGGAACCTCAACTTAAAAGCAAACTTTCTTATTTAGCGTATAATTATGTATATAAATACACATATCGTGTTTCCTTAGACAACCTTCAGATGTAATACTATTACATCTTTTTCAATATTTTGTAATACTATTACAAAAATTACTATTACAAAAAAAAAAAAAAAAAGAAAAAACATAATAGCTAGTAATTTAATAATAATTTAATAGTAATTTAAAAAACTATTAAGAGTAAAATCATGTACCCCATTAAGTTTAATATATCAAAACAGAGCTGACATTTACTAGCCATTATGTTTTTGCTTATTAACTGTAAAAATCTAAGAAATAAAAAAACCAAAAAAAAAAAACCAAAAAAAATCTATAACTTACCAGGTATAATTTGAGGGCATTTATTTCTTTGTAAATTTTTATCCTTTATTGCCATCTCATTGCTGCCTTTAACTAGAGAAAAATTTTGAAGCATTTTAAATTCATCTTCTATGAGTTTTTTTCCAGAGGAAAAGTCTTTTTTAAGCAGATTGTTAACAATTGTTTGGAAATTAGAAATTGAAATACAAGTTTGACCACATGTTACTGCTTCATAAATTGCATCATAAACAAATATGTATTGCTCTTTTGATTGAACCATTTGCATTCTGTTTTGACGAATAGTGTCAAAATAATTGAAAATATCAACTTTTTGTTCCGATTTGATTAACTGCAACATTTCATCAAGTAAAATGAAAACACCTGTGCGACCAACTCCACCACTGCAGTGCACAACAGTAAGAGATTTATCTGAATATGGAACTAAACATCGAAATCGATGGCAAAAGTTTAGTAACATTGTTGGATACTCAGGACATCCATTATCAAGCCAAGATGTAAACTGCATATGAATAAAATGATGATTCACTTCTTTGAAATTTAAAGAAATATAACGAATAATATAATCAGCAAAGTTTTCTGTTTTTGTAATACAAACATTAAGACCGCAATACTCTTTATCACTTTCTGGCCAATATTGAGCAGATTTTATTTTATCATTTTCAATCAGATTAGTAAGCATAATAACAGCTTTAGGCTTTTCATGAAAAATCATTCGCCAAAAGTCATCAATAGTTTCATTCTTAGGAGCCTGGGTTGCAATGTAAGTTACTTTTTTGGAGTAGGAGGGTATATAATTTGCATTTATATAAGTATTTTCATAATTAGTGAAATCTGGAACCAATTTGACTAGTGAATGATCGTATGGGACAATGTTTGCATATCTATTTTTATGTGGATATTTTGTAGCTTCAGTGTGTGGATATATGTTGTTTTTAGAAACACTTTCATATTGTGTCACAAGATCTTTGTAATCATTTTTTTTTACATTCAAGTAATAAGCAACAAATTCATTAACAGACACTGGTGGCCATTTCAGCACAGTTTGTAAGGTAATATAAGATGTATCGTTTTTCAAAGATATCTCTATTTAAAAAAAACACATTAAACTAATACACATTTGATTTACCAAACAAGGAAAAACTGTAATGGAACCAAGGTAAAAAAAAAAATAAACTTTACCCTGATATTCATGCATTGTATCTTCATTATTTGTATTATGAATTACTCTAGACTGCTTTAAGTTATCGTTACATAATTTTCTTCGCCTGTGTAAAAAAAAAAAATCAAAAAAACAATGCATTTCACAAACATGTTTTAATAATTTTAAATATTTTAGTATTACAACATAGGACAAAAATTAATATAACTCTGCAGTTAGTCGGTTACTGTTTTGATGAGGTTCCACATTAGTTGAAAAGTTCAAATTATTATACATGAAGTACAATAACCTCAATAGAACATTCCCAGTAAACACAGAGTCATCTAGAATAGGTCAATATTTAGTAAATAAAATGTTTAGCGACCAACTATTTAACAAAAATTGATGATTGAGGTGGACATTTTAAACCTTTTAATGTGTATGTTTATTAAATGTTGATTGAATGTTTACAATATTGACTAACATATCAAAGTCAATATTGTAAACGTTTATTAGATTTTAATTTACATATACATTAAAAGAATTAAAGTGTACATTTCAATTTTTTTATTATTCCTCTATTAGTGTATACTAAATTTTTAAAATATTGATTTATAATTGTCAATATTGTAAACCTTTAATCAATTAATAAATGTATTGATTGAAAGGATTATGTATAGATTGTCAAACTTTACATAAAACTATATACATTTTATGTAAATATATGTATATACATTTTGAATATTTTTGATAATTTTGTTTCAATGTTTTAAAAATGCAAATTTGTAATTTTTTTAATTACAAAAAAATTTAATAAACTTTTTTAATAAAAATTTTTAAACTTTTTTTCATATTCTAAACCTTGTTCTGGATTTCATTCTGAATAGATAATCAACCAAAAGTAAAGATTTTGTCATAACATTATTTTGACTTTTAATTAAGGTTGTGTTTATTGGGTTTATTGGGCTCCTATCTAAAACCATGAAAGTGTCAGGTCAGGTGTATGGTCATCATGATCATTCTACTTCTACTGCAATCCCATGTGGGAATTAAAAAAAGAAAAAAGATAATATTATAGACTGATATATTAAATACAAGATGACAGGACTTAATGTTATCTAATATCTGTCATGCCTACAGTAATATATTTTTTTGTGTCTTTTATATAGTTAGAGATGTCTTAGTTACTGTCTTAGCTCACCTGTAATTTACTATACATGTATGTTTTCTGTCTAAACCTCTGGTGCGGTGTTTACTCATTGGCAAGTTTCTATCTATATGTTTGCGTTTTATCTGAATCTCTGGCATGGTGTTCATTCAACTGTAAATTACTTTAAGTATGTTTGTGTTCTGTCTGAATCTCTAAGGCAGTGTTCACTTACCCATAAATTATTTATGTATCTCTGTGTTCTGTTTGAATCTCTGATGCAGTATGAGTTCAGTAACCAACTAGTGACTCTAAAAAAAGACTAATTCTAAAAGAGTAAAAGACTAATTCTAATCACTAGTATTTTGTTAAGTGTAATGTTTTCCCTAATGCATTTCCAAAGTATCATGTTTTAAAATACTGCTTACAGGAAATAACTCCTTTTAACTATTCCATGTCAGCTTAACCCAGTACTACCTGCCTCACTCTCTGCTACCTTTACTCTTGGGTGAGTAAAGGCTAGAGATAGTGTCTTGATAAAAATACTTATCTTGGGAAGATGTTAACTGCATCCAGCTAAAATTTCCCTGAATCGGGACTTTCCCCATACTTGAGCTTCTCCATTGTCATAAAGATTCATCTCTTTGTTCTTGTTCAACAAATACTATCATGATCACACTTTAAAGAGCTATCATCTCTAGTTCCATAAACTAAAACTCATTCTTGCTTGACATATCATTCAGAAAAGTCTCATTCTATTACTGTATCTGTGCCTGGATGCTCTAAAAACATTTGTATATCTAGTTTTTTTTCCCACGCTTTAACCCTTTGGAACTCTCTCCATCTTCATGTTTTACTTACTCATACAAACTACAACTTTTTACATCTTCTATCAACTGTTTCCTTAAAGTCTATTTTTTTTTCCTAGTAACTCTCAACTTGATAGTGGTTGCTTGCAGCCTTGTTGGGAGTGAAGATGTTAAAAAGTAATGAAAAAAACGAAAAGTTTCTTAAAAGAAAATCTGTATAACTCTTTAGTTTATGACATTTTATTTAAACAATCAACTACTCCCACCAAGCAGAGGTAATCTACTATTAAACCAAAATTTTTACAAATGAATTTCACCTATTTACACAATATGGAAGCCTATGAAATTCAAAGCTAAATATATTAGCAAACAAAGAATAATTATTGCTGCTATCACCACATGTAAACTGTAATAAATGCTCTTCTAAATGTCAAAGCATGATAAACCATAAACAATGTGTAATACTTAAATAGTGTTTTTTTGACTGGGTAAATGTAACAAGAATAGTTCCACAAGACTGTTTTGGAACTAAAGCTCTTTGTTATATTTATTAACAAGCTAACAGTTCACAACAATTCAGGTATTTGCAAAATAAATGTAGGCAATACTAAGCTCATGAAAACTATTTAAAAAAAAATATACACACATTTTAAATCTGATTTAAAATGATAAAGTTATTATTTTATTGATGAAATTATAAGGAATTCTTAAAGAGAGATGTGTAAGAGACACAACATTGCATACGTTTATACAAAGTGGTTTATCCTATCTTATATACAATGGCTTGTCAACATTTTAAGTTTTAATCTGATTTAAAATGATAAAGTTATTATGCTATTGATAAAGTTATTATGTATTCTTAATGAGAGATGTATAAGAGACTTACACAACATTGTATATGTTTATACAAAGTGATTTAACCTACCTTATAGACAACAGCTTATGAACATTTTAAGCTTAATTAACAGGCACAACAATTTAGCATAGCACCCAGAACTAATTTTTTTTACAAGTCAATATCAACAATAATGTCAACATTAATTTTTCTACAGCTGTAGTTAATAAATGGAACACTTTGCCAGATAATATTGTTAATGCAATAATATTTCACAAAATTAACTATTATTATTAAATTATTATTAACTATTATTATTAACTATTATAACCAACAATAACAGCTATCAGAGCAGATTTACTAATATTCAAATCATTTGGAAATAAATTATTACAATTTTTATAAAAAATATTTTTACAAATTCTCTCAACTCTTCTCTCTCAACTCTTTAAATCCAAAACACGAATCTTTATGAACAAGGTCGCTGTGCAGAAAAATAAGTTTGTTAACAGTTAAATTTCAAATTTGAAGTTTAATTGAAACTTCCTCACACTTCCCCTTCTTTTTCTCTTTTTTAATTATAAAAAGTATTACTTTTAAAACTAAAATAAATCAATTTATTTTTGATTTTGTTCTATTATAGTTTTAAATTATATTTAAAAATCTTTTTCATATCAATTTGAAAAATTCTTGTTATAAATTATAAAATAACATTATACAAAATAAATTTTAAATAAAAAAAAGTAGAAGATAAATCAAATTTTGAATATTATTAAAACAAAAAAAAAAATTTAAAAGATACGAAATAAAAATAAAACCCAAACTTACCCAATAAAACCTAAAATTACCTAAAAACCCACTGGTTTTTGCCAACCCTAATTTACACAAAATGCCACAACAAAAATAACTAGCATACAATTTGTCAAACATGTACTCAGTTCATGATATATTTAATAAGGCTTTGAGCTTTGCCCATGTTAACTTAATATTAGTAAATAATAACCTAAAAATGTTAAACTTCTAATAAAATTTTTCTAAAATCTTTATGTGTACTTTAGTATTGATATATAAATATAATAATAAATAAATAATACATATGTTTTGTATTTTTTTAAATAATACATATGTTTTGCTTTTTTTTTGTAAAAAAATTCAAAATTATTATTATTTAATTTATGCAAAATTATTATTAATTTTTTTTATTCTTATTTGTACTGTAATTTATATTATAAAACTTACATTTTTAAAAATGCTATCAAACTGACAATTAAAACAGGTATCAAAATCAATCCAAAAAGATATAAGCGTGTTGATGATTTTTCAGTTAAAGGAGTAAAATTGGAATATGCTAAAAAAATAACAATAGATTATCAAATTTTATTCATATTGTAATTTATAAACAAATTAAATTCCATTAATAGTAATTGAAAAAAATTCTGTTTTGAGCTGTGTGACCACTGTGCTATGGTAAAAATAAAAAATTTCAAGTTCAGTTTCAAACAGAATATACATTTTAGATTTGCTAATAATTTCACTTTAAAGTTCTGGTAAAAAGTAAAATAAAAATAAAAATTCTGGTAAAAGTAAAATAATAAAATCTATATAGACATATCTTATTCTAAATATATAACTTTGTTATTGACAGTTTTACAAAAATTTTTTTTATTAAAAAAATGTAACTTTTGTAATGGATTGTAATAAAGTTCCTAAATTTTCTTCTGTTACTGTTAGAGAATTCAATATTCATTCAGCAATAATTTTCTTTAGTTGAAGTAATAACAAGTAAATAAACAGCTTGTCAACAAAAAAATAATATTTACCAATGAACTCAGGTAGCCATGGACTTGTGTATATACGACCCTAAAACATTGTTAATAAAAAATTAAAAAACTTACTTCATACTAGTTCAAAGCTTTTGGCTATACTTTGCACACCTTTCTTGCAGTATTTGTCAGCAATTATAATAAAAAGAAAGTACATTATTTTAATCATTTCATTAAAGAAAACAATTGTCAACTCACAAAAATTAAAAGAGGAGTATATAAGTCAACTTATTATAGTTACTTAAAACTTCACCTTTTAGGAGAAATTACAATGGAAATTACACAATTAAAAACATAGCATTTATTCAGTAGTTAGTATACAAATAAAATAATATATATTTTTTTCTACCATATATATTATAAAAAATATAAAATTTAAAAATTACATTATCTAGAATATTTCTTTGAAACAATGTATATGTTTGACCAGCAATCAGTTTACCATTTAAATATTGATAAGTATTGTTTTGATCATTACTAACTTGAAAACCTTCAAACTTCTCAACTGAAAAAGTTTCATTGTTGCCTAAAACACATAGTAAAAAAAAGTTAGATAAATATTGCAATTTGATTTTGATTTTTCAACAAAAAAATTTATTAAAAAACAAATCTTCTGTATTATTGCAGATGCTGAAGCTAAAATATCATCACCACCTTTGATACTTTTTTCAAAATTTGATTTGTTTAGCTTTCTTTCATATTTCTGTTGATATCAACACAAAGAAATATCTGAAAAGAAAAGCTAAATATCTATTTAAGCAGATCATCAGAAACCATTGACTGCTTAAGTAACACAGCACACAACTGAATTCTTCAACTTCATTGTAACAAACAGCAAAGAAAATACAAAATCATTTCGAGTGAAGAAACTAGATGAGGAAACAATCAATCCAGTTTATCTTGAAATGGAAGTTCATCAAATAAAAGAAGTCTTTAAAAAGAATAAAAGAAAATTGTGTGAAAAAAAGTCAGTGTCACAACATTTAATTTTAAATTAATGAGGATGGAGACAAAAACAATTTCTAATTTATTTTTTAGATCTGCATAGAATTTTTTTTCAAACTACATTAAAGCCAGAACTATCAAAGATGACTTTATAAACTGTTCAATACTGAATAACTAAATATTGATTGATTAAACTAAATATTGATCAATTATCAATCAGTAATTGAAATTAACAATTGAAATAACTGATTGCATTTTAATTATGCTAATAAAATATTATATAAAATGCATAATTTTTAATCAAATTTAATAAATCTGTTACCAATAACATAATATACTTATTAACATTTTAAATAACATAATATCTATACTTACTAACATTTTTACATATCATATACTTACTAACATTTTGAAAAAAAATAAACTTAAATGTTTTTGCTACTGCAGTATTATGCAACAGCAACAAGCTCTTATTAAAATTTTTAAGTATCAAATTGTTACAAAATTATAATTTTAGATAAAACAACTTTTTTTGTATTGATTATGAAAATTTTAGTGGCACTTAGATACTATCAAGTTTGATTCAAATTTGTTTATAAAACCATTAATATCATACAAAAAAAATTGATGATGACATTTAGGCTTTACTTTAAAATTTTGAATAACCCCTGTATAAAATATTTTGATATTATTATTCATTTTATACATTTTATATTAGAATAATGATAAAAGAGTAAAAAAAATTATTTTATAAAAAAGTTTATTGTTGTCAAATGAAATTTAAAGCAAATGCTTTCTAATATAATAAAAAACTAAAGCAGTTAAAATATAATTAAATATAATAACAAAAATGATGTGTGAAAAAAATTGTGTAATTATAACATTTAAAATATATTTGTTTACAAAATATAAACTTGTGTGTGTATATTAGGGTTACTCAAACAACAAGATAATTTAAAAGATATTTGCTCACAACCTACTAAATATGTTCTATATAATATAACAACACTGGAATTAAATGATCTTTAAATAAAAACAGTTTTGGAGATTAAAAAAATTATAGTTATAAAAATTTGTAAAAATTAGTTTAAATACTTCACTTTATTTTCAGTTCTTTTTTTTTTTAATATTTTAACTTCCAACTAGACCTCAAACAACCACCATTAGAGTCGGAAGTTACTAGAAAAGAAAAGATGAAGTTTATGAAGCAAGATAATGATAACCAAACGACTTAAAGATTACAAATTTTATGAATCAAGAAAACAAGATAAACCCAAATTCCAAAGAACTGATGTTCGAGAAAAAGACTAAACAAAAAAAATTTTTTGGAGCACTTTGTAACAGTCACAGTAAAAGGATGAGACTTAATTGAATGACAAGTAACACAAGAATGAATTTTAGTAGATGGCTAAAAGGATGAAACTTAATTGAATGATAAGTAACACAAGAATGAATTTTAATAGATGACTTAAGAGACGCTAGCTCTTCAGAACAGTGCCTAGTATTTTAAAAAGAGAAATAGAATCGACATTACAAAGATGTGACAATGGTTTACAGCTGGCTAAAAGAGCAGGTTCAACTACGTTCACAATACATTTTTGTACCTTATCTATAGAGAAAGAGCATCATTCGAAGATCCTAAATATGGCAAGAGTATTTCATACAGGACGGATGAGAGATTTATAGTTAAAGTTTACTGGCCACTGAGAGCTCTATACTGTAGAATAAGTGAGATCCTTTTCAAGCTCAAAAGGCCCCTTCTTTTCCCTTGCAATCAGAGAGTGTTGCCTTCTTATCAAGACAATAATAAATGGTAGTATTATCAGCGAACGCCACCTTAGATGTGAGAATTTGCCCAGATTGTTAATGTAAACTAAAAAAAAGTATATGGCCAAGGATCTTGAGCAACTCCTGAAGTTACAGGAAATGAAGAAGGCTTCTGTCCATCAAAGGAGACTTTTATACTATGATTGTAAGGAAGGATTCAATAACCTTAAAGATGTTACCTGGTACATTGTAAAAAAAAAAGCTTATGGAGAAGATCAGCTTGCTGAACTTTATCAAAGGCTTTAGAAATTTTGAGAGTTATAGCTTTAACCTCTCCCCTCTATTTAGCACCAGTTCACTCTATCATTTTTCTTTTTGTTCAATATTGCTGTCTTTCATCTCAAGACTGCACTCTCTTAGATGCTATTCCTGATCAAATGTACCAAGCCTTTTCCTCATTATCCTTCAGCCTTTACGGTTTTTATTGGTGAATTTAATGCTCATCACGCTGAATGGCCTGGCTCTAGAGTCAGTGACTCTGTAGGCCCAAAAGTCTTAGTTTTGGGCTTTAAGACTCTGTCCAAAACCTTTGCCTTTTATAACATTGAACACAAATAGTCAACTTTCAAACTCACTTTCCAGACAAACCAAATCATTTACCAAGGTATATCTAGTAGAGAATGCTAGATATACCTTTTTTTTCTGATCCTAGTGAGTGTTTTTCTTCACACTCACCCTTAAATGCTTCTGATCACGATTTGACCTCTCTGAAACTATTATCTCATTCTTTTTTATCATCAGAATTCACATATTATTGTACCTCATATAATTACCAGGCATTTTGTTTAATATTGCTAGAAACCATTGCTAAATGGCTTTTTCTAATGCTAAAACCAGCTAATATCAGGTCACAAAATCTCATATTTCTTCATAAAAATTAGGCTCCAGAGATTTCTGGAGAATCTTTAACAAGGATTAATAATAAGGGAAAACCTGTTCTCTCCTCCTCTCCTGTTCTATTCCTCCTCTCTAGTATGACTTAGATATGGTCTTCACCAAAAAACGAAGCTGAATTGTTTGCTAGAACTTTTTTCATTAATTTTATCTCTTGATTCCAATAACCACATTCTACATGGTATAGGCAACAAACAGATTGATCCAATTTTTGACATTCGTATCAATCCAGCTTTTGTATTTAAAGTGATTTCTTGCTTGTGACTCTTCTACAGATTGTGATCTGGACAACATTTTAACAACATTTAATCTATTATCTTGAATCTAATAACTTTCTGATCATCAATGTTTAAAAGATTCCATGCCAGCCTGAATCCAAGAAATTATCTAATAATAATCCACAATATCTACATGAGAAGCACATTAGTCAGCAGGACGACGAAAGAATTTTGAGCCGTGTAATGCCTGCAGAGTCACTGATACTAGAAATTATAAAACTTTTAAAAATATCATTTTTAACCAATACAATTTAAAATAATAATTTATTTATAAAATGATTATTTTTAAAAGTTTTGCAAAACTATCCTTCATTTGAGACCCAACATTTTTAAATATAAAAAGCTGATTTTAAAAAAATGTATTGATTATGTTTAAAGTATTCTAGTTTATTATGATTAGATTAGAGATTGTTTAAGATTTAGATTATTTAAGATTAGAGATTATTTAAGATTAGAGAAAATTTAATAATTAAATTTTTAATAATTAAATAATTAAAAAAATTAAAAAGTAATTCAAATTACACAAAATTGTAGACGATTTAATTTGAAAACAACAATTAAAAAAACAAACCTTTTGTATAAAGAGATACTTTTATAAAAAAAATAAGTATAAAGAATTTACCTAAAACAAAATATTTGTACTTTTCATACATTGAAGTATTAAATGAAGCAGCAATGTAAGGTTCATTATAATCTGCAGTTGAATAAACTTTAAAATGTTTATAACTAGATGTGACATTTCTAACAACTGTGTTTATGTTAACTTTCATTGCAACAACTTCATAAACCCTTCAAATTGTTAATATTTTAAAGGTAATGTATATGACAATAAGATAAAAAATTAAAATAACAAAAAAATAATAATAATGTAAGTAAAAAGTAGTAAAAATTGCAAACAATGCTAACATTGTATTTGAAGGTCCTTTCTTTAACTCAATGATATGTTCATTATTTCTACCCCAATTTAAAACATTTAAAGGTAATGTGTTTCGATCTAAATTATGCCAGTAAACAATAGTAAATATTGCTACATTTTTTTATGAAAAATTGTTATACTTAAATACAAGATTTAATTTAAAGAATTTTATAGAAAATGTAAACTTACTTATAGTAAACATAATGGCATTACTATAATACGTTAAGTTGCTAAAAGTGTTATCCTAAAAATTAACATACTAAAAAATTTAACAACTTTTAGTTTAAATAACAACTTTTAATTAAAATAACAACTTATTTTCAAATAAACTCAAAAGTCTACATCAAAATATTTCAATTAAAATAATGAGTTTAAAAAATTTAATATAAAAAAAAAATATAAAAAACCTTCATGTTAATGACAGCACGAATATAAAGAAACAAATTTCTAATAGTAGACAAACTAGCATTCAAACTATCCACTCTTTCTTTACCTTCATAAAATTTTAAAGAGTTAAAATTAAAGTTGTTTGGCAATTTTGCAGCCAAAAAATAGGGAAGATTTAGTGATTCAGCAGTGGATTGATCTTTTAAAGTTAATGTTTCCATATTCTGTGAAGATATGTTCTCATATGCAATAATAATCTCATAAAATCTATTTAAAAAAATACTACTTAAAATATCATTATTATTATTATCATCATCAGCAGAATTATTTGATGATGTTGCAAAAATGTAATGGAAATTAAAATAATCATCATTATCAACATATTCATATAGTTGTTTGCCACTTTATCATCATCATTATTTGATGATGATGCAAAAAATGTAACTGAAATAAAAATAACAATACTTTGATTGCTTAGAGCATTTAATAATGAATATGAATCTGTGATTGCACTTTTATAATAATGACTTATTATTTGATTACTCTTGAATAGAACTGGAATGTTAATTAGAACTAAAAAGTAACTCTACAATCAGGGGCTATTCTAGAAAAATTGATATGACAGCTGCACCCCTCTGCCATATCTCTGCACCCTCCCCAAAAATTTAATTTAAAGTGGGGGAGAGGTCTTAAAATAAACTTATATATATTATTTATTCAGAAAACAAATTTACTAGGAGAATGAAAAAAAAAATTAAAACCTAATATAAATAGTATAAATAATAAAATAAAATAAATAGTATAGACTAATAAATTCAAATTCATAAAGAAAAATAAAAACTAAAGTAACTCAAAAAATCTTTTTTTACACATATTTATATGATGATTAAATAAATGTTTTGATTAATTAAAAATGCTAAAATAAATCTTGTGAACTAATATAAAAGATATATTGAATTTTCGATAACCAGTTGTTGACAGTTGTTATAAATGCACCAATAGATAATAAACAAAAATATTGGATTAAAATAAATTTTTACACATATCTAAACGCTACTTTAAAAATAAAGAAAAACAACTTTAGAATACCCTAAGATTTAATCCTACGCTCTAAGTTCAATGTATATAACATAAAATATGTCAAGTGGTTTATTATGGAGCTTAGGTGTTAATTAAATCTGCCCCAAATAAATTCAATGCTGTCGAAATGGGTCTTGAATATCATCTGACAATTTATTATTGATTTATCAAATGATTGTTTTCTACAAACCTTGAAAATCTAATTATTATTATAGTAATATACTTTTTACAACTTCTATAACTAAGAAAAATAATAACATAAAATGATAACCTGACAGGTCCATTAATATCAGATACACTATAAAACTGACATTCAAACACTTCAGTGTAATTATCAAAGTATTTTAACACTTTATAAGTTGGTGTTGGAGGTGCTAAAATAAAAATAAACTTTATTAAAAACATTGCTACAATCCACAAAATAACGCAATATTACAAATTTTTAAAGTATTTAACAATGCATAGAAATAAACATAAAAAAAACAACATACAAATTGGTTTGGAATAATACTGTATACTTTTTCTCACAAAATAATCTTTGTCATACACAATATCTACAGATATGTTAAAGATGGCTGCATGAAATTCCACATCAATGGCCATGCTTGTATTAACTGTCTCATCGGATTTCAAAAATAAAAAAGAACTGTTGTATGGCTTGAATGATTGTAAACTTATCTAAATTAAATGAATAAATAATATATATTAAAATACACAATACAATTTTAAATAAAAAAAAGAAATTAAAACTATAATTCAAATATTTATAAATAAAAAATATGATACATTGTATTTTAGAATTGGAATTGGAATATCTGGTTTCCTCCACCTCAACACCAATTTTTTGTTTTCTTCACTTATATTTATTTGAATAGGAGCATCCAAAGCTACATTTAAAAACACAATGACAAAAATAATTGACAAACAAAAAGCAGATTAAAATTTTAAACAACTTTAAACTTAACAATAATTTTTTTTTAATGTTAACTAATTCGAATAATATAATCTAAACTTTAAGTATTTAATTTTCAAAGCTGGAAACTGCAAAAAAAGTATTTACCTTTAGTGGAACAAAATTTTTAAAGGCTAATGATTAAACAAAAATATCATATAGAATAACCCAGTAGTTTTTTAATATAACTAGTTATAAGTAGTTATTATTCAACTAATTGAATACTGCTTTGCCAATCATTAATCCGAATATATACAGATTAATAGTATATATTTAAAACATGTTAAGCAACTAATAATGGCCAATGCATTATCAAATTTGGTTAACCACAAATGTGTACCATTGTACCATTTTTGCTGGTTACAGCCAACTAGTAAGCGACTAGGCCAAAAATTATAATATTTATTAGAAATTGTTATCTGGGGCTTAGATAAAATTTATAATATAATATATATTATTTATTTATGGATATATTTACTATTTATTAAATACTGGCATATAATATAGATATATATTGATTTGATCATATATGTTTGTTTTTTATTTATATGCTTAACTTTAGTAGGGGAGAATTACCAAAATTGCAACACCTTGGTAATAAATACTTTTTAACCGAAAATGGTAAACTATGAAACATATATAATTTTAAATTACAAATGGAACATAAATTACTTAAGAAAATTAAAAAAAGTTAAATTAGAACATTTTGATTCCTTAATTGAAAGGACTTGCTTTTTTAATAAAATCAACAGCTATCAATTTATAATCATTTTCTTTAACCCTTAGATTGTATCACTGATTTATTTAGAAACTTTGAACTATTTTGTTGATGTTGCTTGCAGCAATTTATTAGATATATTTAAGTAATTAATTACATTTTAAACTTAAAATAAAACACTTTACTGGAAAAACTATATAGCCATGAGACTTTTTATTTCGAAAAAAAAGTGCAAAAGTTCCAATTATAACACTGTTTCAATTTTAGAAACTCTTATCTATTTATATGATGTAGTATTTACTGAGAAAGAAGATGATGATCAGATGGAAGTATAGTGTGACTCTAACAAAATAAAAAAAGAACCCATGATCTTAAGAGAGATGGGAAAACTTAGAGAGAATGCATTACAAATAGCATAAGCAAGCTTTAGCTAAGGAAAGAAAATGGTAAAAATTGTTTATATTAGAGAAACAGCATAAATTGAGGAGGCTAAAGCAATGATGATGATTATATATATATATATATATATATATATATATATATATATATATATATATATATATATATATATATATATATATATATATATATATATATATATATATATATATATATATACATCTTTGTATAGATGTATATATATATATATATATATATATATATATATATATATATATATATATATATATATATACATCTTTGTATAGATGTATATATATATATATATATATATATATATATATATATATATATATATATATATATATATATATATATATATATATATATATATATATATATATATATATATATATATATATATATATATATATATATATATATATATATATATATATATATAATACAACATTAATTTCAAATAAAAATAATATACTTTTAGAATGTATCATTGTTTATGCAGCCCTAGTCACAAACCTGGCCATTAATTTCTTTTATCAAACCGAGTCCCAGCCCCTGTCAAATATCAAACCTCCTCACTTACTAATGCTAACAACTGCCAATTTCAAAATAAGTTTAAGATATAATTCAAGTTTTAAATTTAAAATAAAGCTATCAATTATTATCGGGTTATCCATTTTATCTGTCATGATGGAATTTTATTATATGGCGCCTCTAAATAATATTAGAGTACCACAATAACCATCTGGAACTTTTTTGCGTGTCTTTGGAACACAACTACTATTTGTGCCAATATTTTTATTTTTTTAAATTTAAACCTTTTTTGAAGATTTTACAGTGTTTTTATACAACTGGAGCTAATAGAATAATAATAATGAAATAGTAACTAATAATGAATCAGGTTACCTAAAATATTTTAGGATTTACAAAAAGCCAAAAAAATCTAAAAATATCAAAATTTGAGGTTTCAATACTTATGATGATAAACTGCTAAATCTAGGACAAAGTGAATATTTTTTTGTTGTAGATTGTAATTTCCACAGTAAACACTTCTACAAATACTATAATGGACACTGCTCTAAAGAGCTAGCGCCTCTTGTGCCATCTACTAAAATTTATTCTTGTGTTACTCGTCATTCAATTAAGTCTCATCTTTTTTCTCTTACTGTTCCTAATTGCTCCAAAAACTCGTCTAGTTTTTTTCCTCGAACATCAGTTCTTTGGAATTCGCTTCCTTGATCTTGCTTTCCTGATTCATATAATTTGCAATCTTTTAAGTCGTCTGTCAATCGTTATCTTGCTCTACAATCTTCATCTTTTCTCTTCCAGTAACTTCCAACACTAATTAGTGGTTGCTTGCAGCCTTGTTGGAAGCGAAGATGTTAAAAAAAAAAAAAAAAACTAATTTTTTTTTACTTAATTTAACTCTGATTTTTATAAATATTTATCTAAATTTATATTAGATGACAATAGCGTACCATTCAAGTGACATCAAATTGTTTGTCAATTTTATAAATATCAAACCCACAACCAATCAGGTTTTTGACAATTTCTATTGTTTCAGAGTAATGTTTGTCCAAAAATCAATCCCATAATTCCCAATACGCTTAAAAAACTATTTTAGTTTCTCAATTTTATAACTAAAAACTTTTTTTTTTTAAAGTAAAGCTTAAAACAAAAACAAGTTTGATAAGGAATGTCCCCAGTCAAGAACCTGGAAAAAAAAAAAAGAAAAGGAATTTACAAAGAAAACAATTGTTTCTAAAAGATCAACTTGTTCCTAAAATATCTACTTGTACTTGTAGGGAATGGTTCCTTGTAGAAGATAAAGAGAAATAAGTTTCGCCTGAGCATTTTCTGTTTCTAAGAGACAAATTTTCAAAAAGGAGCAATGAAATGTTTGACTGCTTATTCTATCTTAAACAAAACATTGATGATTGGTTTTTAATACATCAAAATCAGTAAAAATTTATTTTTAAAATTATATAAAAAGTATATTTTACTATAGAAAATAGTATTTTGTATGATTTACTCTTCCAACCCATATTTTTGAATTACATAACCATAAATAAACCACTGTATGATTGTATTGTATCACTGTATGGTATGTACACAGTCCTGTATTACAGAACTGTAGCAACAAAATATGGATTGGGAGGGCAATAAAGGTTTCTATATGCTCTAATGCAAAGCCCTGTGGAGGTTACATGGAACTTTATCTGCTGAAACCATACCAACCATAATTAGAAGAATTTGGCACAATATTTTACAAAAATATCCTCATTTTTTTTGCCTGTAGTACTTTATATTAAATATTATTTAAGAGTTAGTTTTAGATGTTTTTGAATTATTGATAAATTTTTTTGGTTTTTAGAGAATATTTAAATATTATAATTAAAAACTTGAATATTTTACATGTTTTCTACTAAAGTTTCAACTTAGCCAGAGAAAAGTTCATATTAAAAAAGAAAAAATATTTTTAACCTAAGTAAAGTTCTTTAATCTTTTTTTTTAACCTATTATCATTAAAAGTTCATTTTAAAATATTTTTGGAATAATTAGTTGTCAATTTCTTAAACAAAAAGACAGTACAAGGTACACAGCAAAAAGCACAAAAAAACGGAGGAATTTTAACTGAAAAACTTATCTGAGCAGTTAATAAATAAAGCCTAAACGGAAGGATTACAATACTTTTCTCCAATTTATAACTGGCTGTTTGAATTTTTTTCTTAATGGATGCTCAAGTTCTCCATTAGTTTAATGGAGAGATATGAATAAAGCTGCAGGATATCTTAAGTTCCAAAACATTGTCTGTTGATAAAATAATTCATCTGAAAGAGCAGATGAATTATTTCATCAAGTGGAACTACTCCAAATAAAGAATGCTAAGAAAAAGCAGGAAAAAAGTGCGTACAAGGAATCAGCTACTCTCGTTACTCCAAAATTATTTGTTCAACAATTGTTCAACATTTTGTTGCTCTGCATCCACTTACTCCAGCTGGATTTTTCGTGATTCATTTTAAAAACAGTTGTTTGGAAATTTTTTTAAATTACTTTTTTATATCTCATTAAAACACCATACGATAGTGATTTTTAAAGTTTTTTTTTCCACATAGATACTTGTTCCACTAGATCACTTACATGTAAGAAATGGTGATTAAACTATTTCATTTTTCTAATTATATACTAACAAAAAATTAAATCAATGGGAATATAGCTACTACTGACACCAACAGTTGAAACTTGGTATAAAACTGGTCAAAATTAACAAAAAAATCAGTGGCACAGGTGATTTCAGCCTTTCTCATCAAAAAATTTATATACATAAATGACATCTGTTCAACTCATTTGCAATATTGTGTATTAAAATTTCAACATGAACAACAAAATGGACATCCTTAGTAATATGTATGCATTTATCTGTGAAATAAAATCAATGCCATCATGTACAGATGGATGGGCTTATATCTTTCTTATAATTCAGTACATGAGATTTATCAATGAATTTGGAGTAAATTTTCAATTTAATAATTAAAAAGAAAATTAATATTTATGAATCATCCTGAAAAGGTGCTAATATCAAACAGCAAATTACAACAGACAACACATTTGCTAATATCAACAATAAAAAAAATGTCAATGATAACAATTACCTATAATGATAGAAAATACCTGTAGACCTGCATCTTTTTTCCTATGATAAACAGTCGTAAATGTATCTTACTTGACTCTACACATTAGTTTTATATTGACTCTACACATAAGTTTCACATTGACTCAATATATTGATTTCACATTGACTATTCACATTGATTTCACATTGACTCCACACATTAGTTTCAAATTGATTATACAAAATGGATTTTTGGAAACTAATGTATATAAGGTTTAGCACCATTTCGATTAAGGAAAACTGGTTTATTGAAAAAGAAAGTGAGAAAAGCCTATAGCTACCTAGACTAAGCTGTAATTCCGATAATTCTTTTTTATTCACCTGTAGCAAAAAACAACATCATTTCCTGTTGTTGGTATTAACTGTTTACAATTTTGAAATTTTTTAGTATACCAGCAAAAAAGCATTTTTATGATTAACAGCACAAAGTATAAGGTAAACAGTACACAATAGTTACTGAGCTACACAGTTGACAAGTATTATTATTTAATAAGAAGGAACCACTATTTTTCAACTGTAGTCAAAAATATTATAAAAAATCTGTTTTTAAGAATGATTAGATAATTAAATTAACTAATGATAAATAAAATTGCCTAGTATGATATTTTGCGCTCATATAACTGAAACACGTTATTAACAAGCACAATTATGGGCATCAATTCTTTGAGAGTAATAAAGGATTAGAAATTGCTTTCTATAGGGTCATACACAAATAACGTAGGAAAGTATGGGGTGGGTTCACCCGAAAGCATACCAGTATGTACAAGAGAAAGGGTGGACAATTATTTTGTTTAAATTTTTTTCATGTGAAAGTCTTGGAAATGATGAAAAAGCTCTGACCTTTTCGCTAATGCATTAGTCTATATACCAGAAAAAATATGTTTCTACAGCTTTGATATTATATAAAACAATAAAATATCACGTAGCATCATTTATTTTATAGCCATTCTCCAAAATTAAAATTTATTTGAAATCAAGTTTTCACAGTTGAATTAATATTTAAAAAAGTATTTATCTTAAGAATTAAATTAAAAAAAACTATTTATAGATTTATATTTAACTTATTACAAAAGTAATCAATTACTAATTACTAGTAAATAATTATATTAGTAAGTAAATAATTACTAATTTAACTTATTACAAAAGTAGTTAATTACTGAAATTTTAGTCACTCTGTCATTAAAGTGTTTAACACATGATTTTTTAAACTAAGTTTTCTTGTCCCATTTTCCATATTTGCAGTTTAAAACTTTTGATTTTTCAAAATTTTATAAAGTTTTAACTTTATAATTTAAATTTTCTATTCTCATTCAGACGAACACCTTTTTTGTTTATAGTAAACGTTCCAATCTATCTGTTAGCAGTAATTGCGTCCCGAGTGCTTATTTATTCCATCTCTATTTTAAAACGTTGGGAGAAAATATTAAGTGATCTTATAAAGGTAACAACTATTTATGCAATAAATTTTAAACTTTAATAATAACTATTGAAAATATTATTTGCTATTAAATTTACTATTTATAAGAAAAAAAGTTAGAAAAATGAAAAAATAAAAAGTTTTATTTTTATTTTTAGATATTAACGCGGAAAAGTTCTTTTAACATTTTAAAATGGAGTTGAAATAAATAAGCACTCAGGTCACGTAATGACTTCATAATTTTCGATTCATTGTTTTTACAAAACAGAAAACTGCTTTCTAATTTAAACTGAATGTACAAATTAATTATTATCAAGGGAATTATTTGTAGAAATAAATATATTTGTAGAAATATGTATTATAGTAGAAATATATTTAATATTAAATATGTATATTTATAGAAATGCGTTTGTTACAACCCGAAAAAACCAGGTCATGAAGGCATGAAACAAGTGACATCACATTTTTTCTTTTGTTGTTTGTGAGCTTCCTAAAGTTTCAATAAACAAAACATATAAAAAATAATAATAAACAGTAGAATCCCATTAACTTGGAATTTGAAGAGATTTATATTATGAATTTTCTGTTATAGTTCTAATTTTTAGTTTCCTTTAGCTTCAACTTTTTTAATAAATAGACTTTATTTTAAGCTTGACCAATTTTAAAATATCATTAAAAATATTTAGTTTGATAAATTATATTTGACACAAAAGTATTTGATATTCGAACGTTTTGAATTTGATCAATTCTGTACAAAATCGAACCTATTAATGAAGTTTTAGTTTAATAAATTCTTACAAATAAAGTTACGCTATATATTTAATTTTTAAGCATTCAAAGTTTGGAACTTTTATTGAAGTGTTGCAAGTTTTGATATTTTATTACATAGAGTTTTATGCAACTCAAAGTAAAATTCCTAGTTAAGCAAAGTTTTTTGTCAAATAGACCTAAAAAAACTGTGTGAGTTAGCGAATGGTTCGACTGAACGGAATAATGATTAAGGGATAATATGATAAAGTTTTATGGGAATAAAAAAAAAATGCCATGGTGAATTTAACTTTCAAATAGGAGAAATTAATCATAGGCTCTCTTGCATTGAGATTTTTAATTTTAATTTATGGGTTATGTACTTTATAACTTATAACTATATAACTTTATTTAAGTATTATTTAACAATATGCAAACTCTACTGTTTAATTAAACATATTTTGACTTCACCAAAAAAATTTTCCAAAATTAATTTCTATAAAACCAACTTATAATTTTCTCTCTCACAAGTTCTTTATTCAAGCACAATTTTTTATGGAGCTCCTGCTTCATCTCAAGACCTGCACTCCTTATGGAGTGTTGAAATTTCAACAAAAGATCCTTGTCTTTTCTTGAAATTTTGAAACTCTGTAGGGTTAAACTTTATTAAATGTCATTAAATGTTAGCAAATAAAGTTAAATAATGTTTATATTTTTTTGCAATTAAAATTGCAATTAGGTTTTCTTTCAGAATAATCATAAAAGTATTGATAAAATTTTTTTTCATGAAATAACCTGACAAAATTCATCTTATACAATAAACAATAAAATTATTTACAAAATAAATACTTTTACAAATAATTAACACTCATTAATCGATTTAAACTATTACACAATCAGTTGTGTTCTGACTGTTTTTAGCAAAGCTTTTGAGTCTTTGAACTTTGAATAATAATAATAATTATTTAAATAATAATTAATAAACTTTGAATTTCTCATCTTGAGCGCAGCAAATTAATCTCTAACAATAAATAGAAATTTCAATCTTCTCATTCTATTGATAACTTGTTAATTTTTTTTATGACAATACTTCAACTAATTTTATAATATAAATGTTTATACTAACAAATATTTATGAAACTGTAATTTTTCTTGCAAAATAATATATTATTACATATTATTGTTATTTACAGAAATACTGTTTAGTATAGACTTATATTTATAGAATTTCATTTTAATTACTTTATTTGGAATTTAATTTAATTCTAAATAAAATAATTAAGACAAAATTTAATTGAATTTTAAATTAAATAACTATAAAAAAAGAAGATAAAAACAATAAAAATGAACATTTTTTATTAAGTGCTTTCTAAATAATATTCTAAATATAAATTCTAAATATAAATTCTAAATATAACATAAATTCATTATGCATCATCACTTATTTAAACAAAAAAAACACAAACTTACATGACTTGTGACTTGATGAAAGCGATCTTGTTAAAAAAAAAACTATAGAAAATAGTTTACTGTCAATAACAACAATAAATAGTTTACTGTTGTTCTTGTGCTTTTTGGTTTTTGATTTAGTGGATTCAGCTGGTTTTTTCAGTTTTAATCTCAAATTTTTAGGTGTAATTTCATTATAATTTTTATCTTAAATGTTTAAATTGATTTATTAAAATACTTATTATAAAATTTTTTATTATTTATTTTTATTTATTTTAATCATAAAATGACTTTTAAATCACTATTAAGTTTAGATGACTTTTAGATAAATACTTTCATTTTTACACGTATTTAAAAATAATACAACTTACAATTTGTGCACCCTCTAACATGAATACGCATACAACAGTTGTTAATCCAAAATTTAGGCATTACTTTTATATACTTTGCAAAGTACAAACTTGGAAACCAGTTTATAGTATAAGGAAATACTCGGCCTTTACTTCCAATGTATGCTTTCTAAAAAAATCAAATAACTCATTACATTATCACTTATATAATATGCTAAACAAGATGTTTAATATAATAATCATTTTATTTATTACAAAAAAAAACTATTAAAAAAGTCTTTAACTTTTATTTCCTTAACACAAAAATTTATAATAAACAACTGTTTAATCAAATATCTAAAAAAATTAAAGATTTGATAAAATTCAAAGATAAAAATGATGCAAAGATTCCAAAATGGAAAAAGAGAAAATTGAACTCAAAATTTAATTATTGATTTAAAATAGAATTCAAGTTGAAAAGTTTAATTTCAATGCAGTTCTGTTAAAAAAATTCATGTCATTAAAACCTTATAAAAATTTGAAAGAAATTTCATGATGACTAGCATAATTAAGAAACAAGAGTATAATACATAATGTTCCTAATTTTTCCTAAAAATAAATATATTTTCTTTCAAAATATTAAAAAGCATAATTTTTTTTAATCTGCAAAATAATTTGAGTTTCGGTAAAACACCTAATACTTATTATCTCCCCATGAGCTGTTATTGTCGCTACTTGGTCTTTTAGAAAATCATGTGCCTTTTTTTTTAGTGACCAAATGGCAACAGCTAGGCAACATTTAGTATGTTTTGTTTGTGTGTATGTTTATATAAAAATAACTTTAAATGTATTCAACAAAATAGAGTGTTAAATGTTCTTAAAAGAACAGTGTTTAACACTGTGTTTTTAAGAGCATTATTGATAAAACACAAACAAAGACTCATCATACATGGTGTACACCAACTGTACATATATACAATTAGTGTATACATATTGTCATATGTATATGAGTATAAATAGATAAAATTAAAAATTTAAATGACTGAAAACAAACATTAAAAATAAAAAAATAATAAGTTAAAAAATTTCATTAAAGAATTTCTTTATAAACTATATTACTCTCTAAGTCCCTAATACAAAAAAAAGGAGGGGGGGGGAGAACGTTAATTATTTTTGGAAATTTTCCCAACAACCCCAAGCTTATTAAGACCCCTCTCCCCCATTTATTTATTTTAACTTGTTGTCAACAAACAAAAAAATTGCAATTCTACAGTCAGATTTTTAGAAAATTGATTTCAAATATCAATAATAATCAATAGATAAACCATTCTATGATTTCCACTAAAAATGTATTATTTAAAAATAAATTTTAGGCATGCCAAAATCCTTTTAACCTTTTTTGATTTTTATTTTTGTGAAACTTTTGCACTAATGTAGCCTTATTTTTAACATAGATATGATCTACGTTAAAAATAAGGCTGAGCTTTTAAAAATCAATTAACAAATAAAAGGTTGCCATATAAAATATTCCTTGTAATTAAGAACTATGGCTATTTTAAAAGTTATTTGTATTTTCTTACACATAGGAACCATTACTAATATCTTAACGACCCTAAAATATTGATAATGTAAAACGCGTGTGCAATGTTGTTAGGTAAAGTTTTTTGTGAAAATTATTTTTCCTCATTCATCCATAAAAATTCCAATAAAAATAATAATGGTGTTTTATTTGTGCTCATGTTTTAAAAGTTTGTGAAGAGTGTGTTCATTAATGTTCTGTGTTTGTGTGTGTGTGTGTGGGGGAGAGGGGTGTTCAGGTGGTTGGGTATAAGGATGTTTAAAACAAAAAATATTTCAATTGAAAATATAATAGATAAATAAAAAGAAAGAAAAATAAAATATCGTAGTAATAAATTGTACTTCGAATTTTGTTATAATTATAAATATAAATGATGACTTATACTATATTAATATATTTTAGCACCGATGACGATTTTTTAAAATCATGGCTAAAACAGTTTTTTTTTTTAATAATTATTTAATTGAAATTCACTTCGCAATATAATACGGGCATAATGCAAACACTTATGTATAAACAAACACTAACCCACTCATACACAGAGATTTATTTTTTAAATAAATTATTCTATAGTTTTTGTTGTCAACAAAAACTATATATCTCAAAACTAAAAAAAAATCAGCGGCCTTAAAAATTAGAAAATAACTCTTTCAGCCATCGATAAAAACAAAAACTTTCAACTTTAAAAAATCGCCAAACTGGTAAAATTATGCTAAAACAGTTGTTCAAAAATGCGCATGCAAACCAGGCTAGAATTAAATAGTTTTATGCGTATTATGTAAAAAAATATTAGTTTGAATTTACTAAACCTTTTTTTAAAATATACTTATATTTTATCATAAAAAAAATTCCCACTCCCCCTTTTATTAAAATGCTTCCCTTTATTAGTTCTAGAATAAAATTTCCGTCCACCCCTCTTTTTTTACCCTCCCCTTGTATTAAGGATTCGATAGTAAGAGCATTAACTATAACGTTATTCTTTAAAAGCAAGACATGTCATGCGCATATTATATTAACTGAATTACTTAACTATTTATTAACCGCCGTGTCTTTTATTATATTAATATTTATTATTATTAATATATTAGCATCAATTAGTTATTAATAAGAAAATATATATATATATATATATAAAAATAGACTTCAATAGCATTTGTACTTGGAGCGGGGGCACCACCATTAAATTTATTAACCAATACACCACACAATTTTGTGACTCAAAGAGTTAATAAAGCTTAAATAAAATAAATCTGTTTTGAGGAATGATATATTTTAAGTAATTAACACACTTTAAAATAAAATAACTTTTGCATGATTAATACTTCAGCGTTACACTATCAGGGAATCAGTGATCTGGGTAAATATATATTTATATAAATAAATAATTAAACAAACAAATAAATATATATATATATATATATATATATATATATATATATATATATATATATATATATATATATATATATATATATATATATATATATATATATATATATATATATATATTAGGGTGGTTCAAAAATGGGTGATTGTAAAATTTCAACAAGAGTGGAAGCTTATAAGGTGCCCAGATATCGGTTTTATATATAAATTTTTTTTTTTCTCGTTAATTTTCAAGGGTGGCCCACGGGCCCTAAACATTTTAATTTTGATGTTTGTTGATTTTTGAACAAACATCAAAATTAAAACGCCTGTGGGCCACCCTAAAACAATGGAAAAAAAAAAAAAAATCATCAGTAAACTCAGAATGAGTAATAGAAAAAAATAAAAATGCACTCAATGAAATTTTTCATGTAAAAAGTCTGAATGAACCTGAAAAAATTAGGAAAACCAAATATTTGGCTTTTTCAAGCTTTTTTTTTTTAAGTTTCTTATGACAACATTTTTATCATTTTTTACAGTTAAAATCTCATGAATATGTATAGAAAATCATTTACCAGTATAAATAATATTTTTTTTAGATAATTTAAAATTAATTAAGATGAGAAAGAAGACTATCTAGACTTCAATGTACTCTATAACCCACGTATTTTCTCAGCGTACAACGGTACTGAGTACAACTGTACACATTTATTCCAAACTGGCAATAAGACTGCAAGTGACGTCAATCAAGTGTTTGAACTCGTAGCAAAACTTAAACAAATACAAGTGAAGTTCTAAGAAATATGTTTATTCTTTAATATTAAAATATATAAAGTTAAATTATGTTATGTCTATTATTTCTTTTATAGTTAAATAGATAAAATGCCAAGAACTCCTAGGAAAAAAAGAAAGAGGGCTGATGAAATATTCTTAGGTAAATCAAGGGACTCACTTCTATCTAAGCAATTTGCCACAGAAGAAAAGATTATTCAGTATTACCTTCACCTTCATAAAATCATGCCTTATGCTGCTCTGAGAAATCTTGCCTGCTGTACCAACAATAATGGTTTTACACAAATCTGTCCAGAAGATAAGAATCACTGCTGTATTATGTCTAAGCTGGTGGTTCCTTGGAAGCTTGGGGGATATAGAACTCGTGATGTACAGAATTCTCTCAGGTTTGTTTCATTAATATTAGTATAACTTATAATTACTTGATTACTTTATTTGTAATTACTTGAAGTCTTTTATCATTAATCATTTTAGGAAGGAAGTAGAAACATTGCTGAATAACTACAAGAAGTTGCAATATCATAGGAATAAAGAAAAACCAGCAGAAATCATGAAGAGGGAGAACTTTGTAACAGAATCTAAGAAGGTATTTTGGATAGGATATAACATAGAAGTATTAATTGAAGATATACAACAGGACAGAAAAAGAACAGCTGAAGCCAAGAAAGAAGATTAAAAAAATTCTTGAATATGCAAAAGGAGAAAAGGACAGGTTACATAGGACCTAACGACACCAGCTTCAAAAAAGCAGCTGAGAGAGCTTTTAAAAATGTTTGTGGAGATTAGATGAAGATGAATTAGATACTTCTGTTGATTCATTTCAATGCAGGTGATGTCAATGAAAGTGACCTGGATGAGTTTGTTTCCACAAATGTCCAGGATAAAGAAAATAGTGTACTTTTACCTAAAGATATTCTCAGGCGTACTGCTATAATTGCTGCAGGTGAAGGTCTTTCAGTGAATCAGCACACTATCATAAGCAGTGTAATAGCACTCTCAGGAGGAAATGTTGGTAAATATGTTGTCTCTAAATCTTCTTCTTTAAAAGCTATAGATCATGTGATTAATTCAGAAGCTTAAAAATTCGACAGTACATCAAGAACCTGGCCAACTTATGTCATAAATTGATTTCTGTTCATTTTGATGGGAAGATAGTAAAAGAGTACACAGGAAATTTTTCACTTACTCAAGATAGACTTGCAGTACTAGTGAAAGTTAATGGGAAAACTGAGTTACTAGGTATTCCTCCTATTGATTCAGGGACTGGAGAACAGCAGTTCAATGCTATTTATGAACTTCTAGAGATCTATGGTCTCACTAACCAAGTACAATGTATTTGTTTTGATACCACTGCATCAAACACTGGAAAGCTTCAAGGTGTAAATACCAGAATGTCAGAAAAGTTAGGATGGCCACCTCTTCTCCTTGCCTGTCGACACCATGTTCTGGAGCATCATATTACTCACTTCTGTAAGATGTGCTCAAGTAATAAACTTACAGGACCAGATAACATCTGAAAATGTACCTTCTACTCGATCACATTCCTGGTTTAACTAAAGAGAACAAAGAGGAAATATCTGATATGGCTATGTTTGTCAGTATATTTTATGCTCAATGGTTCCTTAGAGCTGAGTTGCCAGCTGCTTCTCCATATCAGGTAAATTTATAAAAGGTTTAGAATAAAAATAAAAATGACAACATGTAAACTATAACAATTGAATATTATTTACTTTAAATATTTGATAGAACATGAAAGCCCTCTGGCAAATGAAGAGGTTTATGGAAATAAATCTTCCTGGAGCTACTGAAGTAGTTCGATCAATGTCAAGGCATGACTGGTACTTAAGTCCAGTTCTAGTTGTGTTTGCTTTAGCTGATAAGAATTACCCTGATAGAGACGAGTTAGCTCAGAAACTCTATAGTACTCATTTGGACAGACCCAATGTCTTCAAACTGAAGCCTATTGAAGTAGATAAGAAAGTTATTCACTCATTGGCCATGGGAAGGGGGAGTTACAGTGGCTTAAAACCCCTTCAAAATTCTGGGAGCTGAATGATTTTTATCTAGAGTTTGAGACTACCATCAAATCTCTAGATGTAGTCAATGATTCTTCTGAGAGAGCTATCAAATTAGTTCAGAAACTTATTATGAAATCCAATAAGGAGGAGGAGGAGGCAATATTTGTTCTTGTTTAACCATGTCTACAAGAGAAGTAAACAAGGATCCAAGAAGAACGATCTCGCAGCAATGCTACTTCCAGCATTATTTGACTTTTTAGTCAACAAAACTGTACCATGATCAACAAAAAAAAATATATTTTTTTATATTTTCTCAAATTTATATATAAAATGCAATATTGTGGTATGATATCTAAAACCTTAGATGGTTTAACTGTAAAAAATGATAAAAATGTCGTCATAAGAAACTTAAAAAAAAAAGCTTGAAAAAGCCAAATATTCAGTTTTCCTAATTTTTTCAGGTTCATTCAGACTTTTTACATAAAAAATTTCATTAAGAATGCATTTTTATTTGTTTCTATTACTCATTCTGAGTTTACTGATGATTTTTTTTTTTTTCCTATTGTTTTAGGGTGCCCACGGGCGTTGAAATTTCTGAAAAATCAACATACATCATCAAAATTAAAATGTTTAGGGTCCGTGGACCACCCTTGAACATTAACGAAAAAAAATAAATAAAATAATTTATATATAAAACCAATATCTGGGCACCTTATAAACTTCCACTCTTGTTGAAATTTTACTATGACCCATTTTTGAACCACCCTAATATATATAGTCACTGGTATCAAAAGAGAACAGTAGAAATTTGTTTTCTACTGTTCTCTTTTTTTTTAAGCAGGTTGTTTTCTTTCTGATATAAAACTATAAAATTTTCATAAAGGCAGGGGTTACAAATTTTTGATGTTGTTTTAATAAGTTTACAGTGTTTTATAATTTTTCACTTTATTGTGTGCTTTATGTTTTTTTCTTTTAAACTTCAAATCTCCTTAAAAAGATTGGTACCATTTCTGTATTTCACAGCATTAAAAGATTTTAAATGACTTGCGTATCTAAGTTTGAATGGTGTCTTGCTGATACCAAAATATATATTTTCTTTTTCTTTAGGATTAGAATTTTTATCAATCACAGTAGCTTGATAAACAATATTACTTAATAAAAACTGATCAATGGGCAAGCAGTCTTTGCAATGCAGTTACAAATTCTTGCATTCACATTTGTATCACTGTGTAAAATCTTGTGGTTATGTGAACTAATTACAGACTTTACGTTTTCAATACAGCTATAACTAAAATTAAATTTCTGTTGAATATTTTGTGAAATTTATGGTTTACTGGAAAGTGCAGGTCAATTAATGCAAGTGAACAATTGCCTATTTTTGTTTCCACATTCTGGCTAAATGGAGGGTTGTACTTCATGACTTTTTGCTTTCAATTTTTGTTTTTAGTCAAGATAACTTGAGGTTGTTATTTACAACTATGGCAAACTATTTTAAAGCTTCTTCATAAGGTGGGATAGCATTATAAAAAACAGGTTCATTTACTGACGTGGCAGATAATCTCAATTCAACAGTACAAGGGAGTCTTTTGATAATACTAGGTGGGTGGTTTGAATCAGAGTGAACATAATTCAGGTCATTGTTGCATTTATGGTAGGGTTGAAAAGAATTGTTAGTGAGATCAAATAATACGTCCAGTGTGATTTACACACTGAAACAGTCATTCACAACAGGGAAGAATTCCTATTAACTCACATACTTCAGCACCATTGTAAGCGCCCATTGTAACATCAAAGAGTCCTTTTTTCTTAATTCTCGCATCTTCACTGTTAAAAAGTAAAGATTTTCTTGCGGGTTTAATTAATGTTTTGTGTTATTATTAGGTGCTATTTGGCAAAATTAATTGAATTGGTAAGCATTTTTTTACTAAATGAAGGATAAAAATCATCGATGTCAAAAACTAAAAATTTGTAACGATGTTTATCCTTAATTTTCAAAATCCAATTAGTGACGTTTAAAGTGCTTTGTATACAGGGCCAGATTTAGGGGAGAGCAACTGGGGTTACAACCCTAGGGCCATCATATAAAAGGAAATTTTTTTTTCAAATTTAGAATAGTAAACACAAGTAAACAACTTTTCTGTTGATATTTTTTTAATTTTACCTATATCTACAGTACTTTTTACAAACATGATAAACATGATTATATTAAATATTAACAGAAATCATCAATCAATATTTGTTCAAATTAGGCAATTGGCAAATTATCAAAATCTCAAATAACACTGATAAGTTTTTTTTTTTTTTCGCTTCCAACAAAGCTGCAAGCAACCACTATAAGAGTTGGAAGTTACTGGAAGATAAAAGATGAACAAGATGTAGAGCAAGATAACCATTGACAGATGACTTGAAAGATTGCAAGCTATGTAAATCAGGAAAGAAACTTAACTTTGTGTAACCAATATCATCAAGTAAATAGAGCCATAATGGAAGATGAAATAAAATAATTGCTTGTGGCTCCTGAATTTTGTATTTTGTACTGGGACAGAAAAGTAACAGAGGACCCTCATGAAAAATGGTTAGATAGACTAGCAATGCTAATTTAAAAAACTCCAGGCATCGAACGAGGTAAGTTGTTAGGTGTTCCAGAAGTAGTGGATACTACTGAATTTAGTCAAGCCACAGCTACATTTTCTCTTGTATAGAAATGGAATTTAGCAGATAATATAGTTGGATTGTCTTTAAACACAATTGCTTCAAATTCATGGTAGCAAAATGGTGCATGCATAAAAACTTAAATTCTATTAGAAAAAAAATTGTTTCATTTTGCATGCAGACATCACATATTGGAAAGACTCCACAGAGTAAGTGCTGTTTGGAAGTACTCACAGCCCAAATGATGAATACTATAAAGATTTCCAGGAAAAAGGATTTCCCTTTCATCATGCAAGATTGGAGCTATCTGTGATACACCCGGTTAAAATGTACTTCTTTAGATATTCCATGGGCTATAAGGAGGAAACTACTGTAAAGCAGAGTTATTAGTCCTTGGCCTTGCCTTAAGGCCAAAAATTATAGCGTTGTCCTTGGTTTTGGCCTTGAAACTTTTGGCCTTGGCCTTGGTGTTGGCCTTAAAATTTTTGGTATTGGCCTTGATTGAATTAAAGAAATAAAAGTTTTCATACTTTATTTTTATGAATTTTTGTTTTCGACTTTCATATATATCTACAATTATATTTTCTTATTGTTGAATTCTTAGTTGAATTTTTCGCATAAACTTGATTACTTTCACAACAAGTAGTTTTATTGTCACAGCATTTGCTGCCTACAGTTTTGTTAATATTTGACCTTAAGGTAAACATAAGGTAAATATTTAAGTCTTTGGTCTTGAAAATGTTTGTGTAGGCTTTGGTCTTAAAACTCTTATTCTTGGCCCTGGCCTTGTAACATTTGGCTTTGTTCTTGGCCTTGTTACTTGTGGCCTTGACCTTGGACTTGGCCTTGCTACTTTTGGCCTTGTGAACAACTTT
Source organism: Hydra vulgaris (assembly GCF_022113875.1). Taxonomy (NCBI): domain Eukaryota; kingdom Metazoa; phylum Cnidaria; class Hydrozoa; order Anthoathecata; family Hydridae; genus Hydra; species Hydra vulgaris. The sequence goes on along the minus strand of NC_061157.1, from coordinate 15,294,093 downwards.
GCTGTAAAGCTGCAAGATATAAATACTTTTTTAGTGCTCTAGTGTATATCAAACACAGGTTAGCATGCCCAGTAGGAGTTGACGCTCCTTTCAATGACTTGAAACTTTTCAATGAGTTACAGGACTTCAAAGGCATCAACAAGGAAATATTAGAAAGGACCTCAAGAATATTTAAATTTTTTTTTTAGTATTTAACCTAGAAGTATGCAGTTTTTTCATTGTTTTCAAAAAAGTTGCCTGACTATGAAAAAAAAAAAAATAGTTATGAAACTATATATATATATATATATATATATATATATATATATATATATATATATATATATATATATATATATATATATATATATATATATATATATATATCGCGTTATATATAAAAATTTTTTTTATATATAATTTTTTTAGATAAAAATAAGCATTAATACAGAAAACAAGCTTAAAATAATGCAAGAACTTTTTTTACAAGTTTTTGAATATTAAAACATGTAAATGCAATAAATTAAAACAAAAAATATATTTATACACAAACCACATCATCTTTCATTTTATATTTAACTAAACCATATGAAATTCGATATTCTGTTACCCATAAATCACTGTTAGAATCACCTTGGACATTAATACCTGATATTGCAAAAACTTGATTCAACTCAATTATTATATATGGTTTACTATCATTAGATAAAGCACACCATGTGAATGGGCTGTCAATATATGCATCCATTATTGTAAATTTAACTGCTGAAGACATTTCAGCAAATACTGGAATAAGTACATCACCACATACTGAAAAATATAACATACTAAATGTTTAAATATCTAATTAATTATATGTAGTTCTATATAATTAAATTAAAAATTAGTTTATTACAATATTTACAATTCAGTAAATTAATTTATATATTAATATAGTTATAGTTATGTAATAAATGATTAATTTAATATTTATTTAATATAGTTATGTAATAAATGATTAATTTAATATTTACATCTATGTAGCAGAGGTGTAATCATAATATGCTTAATTTATTTGCAAGAAGTCAAGTTTTAATCCCTAAAATGTCTCTGGTAGTACCGCCCTTAACTTGTTTTTCTGTGAGGCCATATTTTATCACATATTTTACTCAATGAACTTCTACCTTTTCACAGGTGCAATACTAACAATAAATGTTGTGTAAAAATGTTTTTTTATTTTAATAATAGTAAAAAACTTATTCAGTACAAAAAAATTAGGATTTTAATAAATACTTTAAAAATAACTAGTATATCAAAGCTTCTTAAACTAAAATTCAAAAGCTAGAATACACATTTTTGTTTTTATTATGCTGTATTGCAATTTATATAACAGCAAATAAAAAAATTATACTTGAAGCAATAAAGATGATGCCAAAATCTGCTACCAAATATTACATCACTAACATAGATAAATCAAACAATATTCAATTAAAAAGAAAGTAGTGTATTGAAAGATTACAGATTTTTATTTAAAAATCATAATGTATTTAATTAAGTTACAGAATTTTATTTCAAATCTTGATTTAAATTTGAAGCTATAATTTATTATCTATTTTATTTTATGCAAAAAAATACCTCCAAATTTAAGGTTATCTTTTACTAAAATAAGATATTTCATGTTAATTATCTAGTTTCAAAATCAGCTGCAGTGTATGATGATATATTTGACTAATCTAGCTGACTTTTACAACTGGCACGACTGCATGACAAACATTTCTTTTGCTTTAGAAAGCAATCAAAATTTGTAAACTAAATTTCTTAAATGTTGTTGCTTGTAACATGCGATGTTTCTGCAAATCGCAAGTTGTTGAAAAGGCATTTTAAATGATCCACCACATTAAAATAAAACAACTTGTTAACCTAATCCACCACATTAAAATAAAACATCTTGTTACTGACTTATTTAAGTATGATTTATCCAACTAAGTACGGATGGTAAATTTATACTGGGGAATGAATTTTACCTAAACTTACTTTTGAGCATATAAAGTTGACAAAATATTTATTAAAAAGTGTAAACCTTGCTGTATTAAAAAATTTTATTATATTATGGAATAGCTTATTTTAAAATTATTTTCGACACTAACAATCACTTAGTGCTTGCAAGGATAACCCATCTTTTAATGAGTTTGGCTTCAATAATAAAAAAACTAAAAAATATTTTTAGTAGCTGGAAATGTAATATATTTAGCTACACAGGTAATATAAAGTGGTAGTAATATAGTATTAAATCATACCAAAAAAAAAAGATGTTATTTAGTTACACGGGTATTTAATGCATTTAGCTACACGGGTAATATAAAGTGTAAATTAAATGTGTTTAGCTACACGGGTAATACAAAGTGGTAGTAATATAGTATTAAATCATGCCAAAAAAAAAGCAGATATTATTAGATTGGTTCAAAACTAAATACTTTTTATATTATAAAATATATGTAAAATAGTAGTGTTGTCATTATCATTTTAAAATTAAAAAGACAATTATATTATTTTTATCAGGGATGCAGAGTCCCAAAAAGGACTCCAGATTTGAAAGTCACAAAAAAATTACTTTATCCTAGTTTTTGGTATCCAAGAGCTCTAAAAATATAAATAAGTTTATGGACTACTAATAGGAAAAAAATTAAGACTTTTAAGTTTGAAGAACAATCATTTTTTGAACCTGGATTCTTTAGATATAATGGCGGCAAGGACTCCGAGACTCCAGGACTCCAGGCTAAAAAAAAATAAGTTTCAAGCAGGGGTGTGGAGTCGTAAAAAAAAAGTAACGACTCCAACTGACTCCAGTTGTTGAAATTTTTGGAGTACAACTCTAACTCTGACTTCAACTCTGACTCCAACTCCGACTCCAACTACAACTCCAAAGCAAAATTTTTGAAAAATTTTTTGAATACTTTAAAAAAAATTACGCTATAAAATAAAATTTTTTTTTTTTTACAAATTTATGAAATGCTCTTTGAGGTTTAGTATGAACATAAGGTTAATTGGATGTTTTGTACATGCACGTGCAATACCGAGAAGTTTTACTATTGGAATCAGAGTCGTATTTTTGTTTAGTGACTCCAACTCTGCTAAAAATGTTGCAACTCTGCAACTCCACTCCACAGCCCTGGTTTTAAATCATTAAATCTCATAAATCTTTTTCTTATAGCAGATCAACAAACATGCTTAGAGCTTCTGGACACTACAGATTTGGAAAGAGTAAAGACATAAAACCGGAGTCCTTTTGGGACTCCACATCCCTGATTTTTATAATTCAATCTTGTATTGTTATTTTATTATAAATCTACTACACCATAAAACTATTAAATACACATGAAGCATTTATTGTACTACTCTAGGAGCTAATTATATACCAACAAAAATAGCTGTTTTAGTAAGTTCAAGTCATCTCACGTTCTCTTTAATGTACTTGTTCCAAAATAGAAGTTTTTTTAATTGATATTCTTTATATATCAATTTAGTTTGACTTTTTTTTAAATCTTGAAAGCTTTCAGGTTATCTTTTGCAATATAAAATCTATGAACTTGTATATAAAATATTAGATGATCATGCATACTTAGTAGCAAGCAAATCTGATATACACTGCTCATGATACAACTTAGACATGTTAAAACCAATTGTAAAATTAGAGGTACCAAAAACATTCCCACTAAGTCATAATAGAGTATTTTGTTTAGTAATGTGGTGGGATACATGCTTAAACGATATAATATCATTGATAAAAGAGGTACCAGTCAGATAAACAAAGTCAAGATTTGCTACTTCAAAATATGGAAGAAATTGTTTTTTTCAGAAAATATTTTGTAAGCGGTAAAAAATTTGAACATTTCCATAAAATGAATCAGTTACATTTTTACTACCAACTTAGCTGTAATGACTTCTTGAAATACTTGAAATATTTATACTTGATTTAAAATTTTTAAATTTAACTTATAGCAGAGTGCCATTTATCTGAAGCAAGCTTCACTGCAATCTAGATTGCAATGAAGAATAATCTTTGCTTTATTTTATTCTTTACTAAATGTTTATCAGTAATCTTGTCCTTGTGCTTGACGTTGAGATGACGAGTCACCTTGTGATATACATTATTTTTTGCAAAACAAACAAACAAATATTTTTTCTTCACTTTGGTTAGGATAAATTAAACTAGGCAGTCTATTGTTTGAACTAAAATTTTGGTCTCCAACAAATAGCAACTCAATAGCAGCTAAAACAGCATCGAGTTCATTCAAATTTAAAAATCTGCGCTACACAAAGTCATTTTAAAAACATTTGATGTACTGTTAGCCTGGTCACCCCTTAAAGCTCAAGTTATTTCACAAAATCTTTAGAAAACGGCCCGCGTTTCCAGACTAGTAAAATACTATGACTATGCATTATATAATAAAAAATATAAAAAGCTTTGTATAGAGGTGTTAAAAATAGATTTACTTTTTTTAAGTTTAAAAAAAAAAAATTAAAAATTAAAAAAAAAGTATTTTTAAATATATGTTAGTTCAACCATGGCTTTTTTTTTATGATATAGTTTAAAACGATTTGAAAAATAGAGCAGCAAATTTGAATTCTAATTCACTCCAACGAGGCTGCAACTACTATTAAGCTGGAAGTTACTAAAAACAAAGAATAGAGTTAAAGAACAAGGAAACAACAGAAGACTTTAAAGGTTGTATAAGTCAGGAAAACATAGAGTTGGGATAGAGTTTCAAAAGTTTGTAGTGCAGGGAAAAAAAAACTAAATAGAATAATAAAAATTATAAAAACTAATAAAGGTTTTTAGAGCATGCAGGGAGAGATACAATAAAATAATGCAACTTTGCTGAATGACGAGTCAAGCAAGAAAGAGTTTTGATTGATGAACTACAGATCACAGCTCCTTTGAGCCACAACCATGATAGTTATTGCAGTACTTTAGGTCTAAGGTTATCAGGAAGATCATTAATTTAGATAAGAAACATAAAAGGATAGAGCCTTGAGGTAACCCAGAAGTTACTGGAAATGAAGAAGAGTGTTGACCATCAAGGATGATAAAGGAAGAAAGAAATAATTTGATAATCTGAAAAACTTGGATGTAACTTTTGCTTTAGATATATTAAGTGCATTAGCCTTGCAAAGTCTTTCATTAACATAATTTGTTAGTAAAAGAAAGTACTAGAAAACTTTTCTTTTAATAAACTGATGAGATAGAAAAAACATCAGCCAAGGAGAAATTGAACACAAGCTAGGGTCAAAGACAAGACACATATCAAGGAGTGAGGGTAAATGATTAGGGTTTTCTGGAAAATGAGTCACAAAGTATGAGTTTGAGTTTGAGAAATACAGTTATTGGCTTTAGTGCTAGCAGGGTCAGTTCTGTCAGAGTCAAGTAATTCAGTATGTCACCAAACACAACAATATTGGAAAAGGGATAAAGAGCAAGGGGATCTAAAACACATAAGCATAGACAATAAGCAAATAAAAGATTGGTTAAGGAATTCAAACCTGATTTCTCAACAATTAGGTGAACTGATGCATAAGTATATGCCTAAGTCAAACATGTGACTATTGGAGTTCCTACAGAGAAATCTTAGTAGGAAAATTCAGGAAACCTTACTACTAATCTTAGAACCATTAAACTGAGAATAAGGAGATAGCAGGAAGAATTGCATAGCCACAATTTAATAGGTACAAGCAAAAATCTAGGGGGCAGAGTAAAGTAGATCCAGCATTTATCATTCTAGGCAGGGAACAATTTAAAACAAGTTTACATTTACCTCAGCCTAATTGATTAAGAAGGGGTTGGAAGCTGGTCAACATAATTATTCTGCTTACGCCTAAAGTCTTTGCCTAGGAGGTCTAAAAGACAGTAGCTGAATATATTTAACAAATTCCCAGATTAGTATTTTTAATAAGACACTATTTCTAGCATTTTCTCAACTAAAAGTCTCTAGGCAGGAGAAATTCAACTGGATACAGTTACCATCTGCACAAGATGAGTATTTTTATATAGACATAATCTCTAGCCTTCACTCAACATAAGCACCAAGGCAGGAGAATTTTAAGTCAGAGTTTAATTCTCATAGCTTTTATCTTAAAAAAAGCAAACCTACAATGAATTAGGGGGCAGGTAGTATTGGCTTACATGATACCAGCAGCAAGGTGATCATGGCAATACCGAACCTGACCTGACGTAGGAGTAGTTACAAGAAGTTAGTTCCTGTAAGCTTGTAATTTAAAACATTGATAGATGTTTTAGAAAAAGCATTAGAAAAAAAATTAAAACTAATTTATTATTAAAAGTGTTTACTTTTGTATAGTTAAAGTAATAAAAAATAATTGTGGATAAAGTTAAAACCTTTTCAAAAGTGAACCGCTAATTCAAATTTTTGCTCTTAACATTTCTAAAGCCTTTAATAAAATTTGGCATGCTGGTCCTCTCCATAAGCTTTATTCTTACGGTGTGTCAGGTAGCATCTTTAAAATTATTGAATCATTCCTTACCAATCATAGTATAAAAGTTGTCCTCAACAGACAGCACTCTTCAAGGTTTATCCTTGGGCCGATACTTTTTTTAATTTAAATTAATAATCTCCCTGAAATTCTCACAAGGCAGCATTGCTTGCTGATGGTTCTACCATTTATTATTGTCTTGATAAGAAGTTAACACTCTCTAATTGCTTGGAGGGGGCATTTAAGCTTGAAAAAGATCTCACTTCTGCTACACCATGGAACTCTCAGTAGCTAGTGAACTTTAACTCAGATGAAACTCAATTTTTTTTGGCTAATCATTATTGCAACAATCTAGATCTTCCTATATTTATTAAAGGTAATGTACTTGATGAGTTATCTACCCTTCATCTTCTAGGATTAACTCTTATTTCTGATCTTTCTTGGAAACCATATATTAAATCAATTGCAAAATTAGCACCTGCTAAAATTGCCTCTCTTTATACTGCAGGCCACTTTTTTACACTGGATTCTATTCTTTTTTTCTATCAATCTCAAATCCGCCTTTGTATTACCATATCTGGAGCTGGTTTAAAAATGCATTGTAAACATAGTTGGACCTGCACTTGCAGCCTATTTCAACCATGTTAAATCATCGTAATATTACTACTCTTTCTTTTTTCTACAAGTACTATAATGGGCACTTTTCTATAGAGCTAGCACCTTTTGTCCCATTTACTAAATGTCATTCTCGTGTTGCTTATCATTTCATCAATTCTCCTGCTTTTTCTGTGACTGTTCCAAAGTACTTCAAAAATAATATTTGCCTATTTTTTTTCCTTGAACATCAGTTATTCGGAATTACTTCTTGCTTTCCTGATTCATATAACTTGCAATCTTTTAGGTTGTCTGTTAATCATTATCTTGCTTTATAAACTTCATCTTTCCTCTTCCAGTAACTCTATTAGTGGTTGCTTTGTTGGAAGTGAAGATGGAAGTGAATAAAAAAAAAGTTAAACTTTTTTTAAAATCTCTTACACACTGTTGTAAAAAAATAAAATGTTGCTTGATGTCATGACCCAAGAAAACCCTCCTTTGAGGGTATGATTGTACTATCATTGGTGGTTACTGAAGTCTGATTCTGCTTACATAATCTGTAGAAGAAAATCAATTTTCAAACTTAGCATAAAATTGCATTAAAAACATTGTTGATAAGTAACAAACAAAGTTGGTTTCAAGAATTTTTATTCATCCCAAAAACATAACAAAAATAATAATGCAATAAATTCAATGGTAAATAACAATTTTCTTCAATTCTGATAAAGTAAAGTTTCATTTCTAATTGTTTTTTTTTTGAGAAAAATGTCTTTTTAATATTCCTAATCAACTGATTTTTAATATTCCTAATCAATTTTTTTGCTGTTGAAGTCTGGGATGCATTATTTTTTTATACTCTGGGTAATTGCTTGATTTCTTTTATCTTTGCCAATACTGAAAAGATGATGAAGTGCTTTGAACTGCTCACATTTTTCAGCATAACTGTCATCAAGAGCATTGTCAAAACAAACATGCACAACACCATTGAATTTATTAGTGTGTCAATAAAGGGAACAGCTGCGAATAAGGAGTACTGCTGGCCAATTTCTCCAAAATATCAACATTTTCAAAAGCTTTCTGCACTCAATTCCAGCCAGTTATCCACCAAGAAATGGCTGCTGTCGAATATGAAGTATTGCCAGTCATTCAGGAGCATTCATCTAAACCTTTGAATGAGACTATAGAAAATGATTTACAACACCAAGATAATGACAGATAAAGCTCCATAGGTGGAAGCACATCAAGGACAAAGAATTCATCTGAGGCAATCTGCATGAACAAAGTTTTTGAATAAACTTGCTTTCTTGACGTTAGCACCAGCCACATTGAATGCCTGATAATCTCTTCTGATTGATCAAAAAGTTCTTAGAGATTCCACACTTTCCGAGATATTTTATTCCATTAATACAAAGCTTACTTTTAGAAAACCACCACCACCATCGATCCTTGGTTTCATAATGTAGTTATCAGAGTAGTTTCTAGTTTCAAGAACTTGCTGACAAAGAACTTTCAAGCCTTTGCAGTGAATGACAAGTTTATCCACCTGATTTGTGCCCTTGTTAGCTGCAACTTTAATCTAAGTTTTGGTAAAGTGACCTTCAAGTTTTTTGCTAAACTGATCAAACTTGGAAGTTCCTCTCAACAATCCGACTTGGAATAACTTGATTTAGTGTTGAAACCAGCTTTTTCACACCAGAATTGGACAGCCTTGTGTTATGTTGCACAAAAACAAGATATTTTTCTCTCAGTTTGTTCTTAATTGAAAAGTCTTCTTGCTCTTGAAGATTAATGTTAGAAATAATTATGAGAGATTTAACATTATTATGGATAATATAGATTTAAAATGTGAAGCAAAAACTTTAAATATCTAATACAATGTTACTTGGAAAAACTGGAATAGGGTGGCCACCGATTCCCTCAGGTCTACTAAGACAAACAGCTTCATGAGGTGAAGTTTCCTTGTTAGTAATGACTGATGCTGCAGCTCTTTTAGCTACCATAGAGTCCTTCATATTGTCAAGACTGGATGTGGAGAATTGTGCTTTGCTTTGCCAACTTAGCAAATCATACAATCTCGAACTGAATCTCTTGTAGCAGGACAGACTTTGATAGTAGAAAAGTCAAACAGCTGTGGTTGGGTTTGAAACTTTCCATCCTCAATCCTCCTAAGGTTAGAGCGGCAATGTTCAACCAGTTGGGACTTTTAGATCATTAAATTAAATAGACTGCTTCAGAATTTGTTGCACTTTTTCTGTCATGAAGCTGGTTAAAAGGCAACTAAAGGCCAAGCTAAAATAAGCAAACAGTCTTCCTGTTCTCCTTGTGGTTTTAGCTTGATTTGGCATATTATGTGTTAATTCAGATGCCAAATCTATGAAAAAAATGGATTGAACTACTAATGCTCAAGTATTTTTTCCAGAATTATATTATAATAGTTGTTAAAAAAGCAATTTCCTTTTTTTTGAATTTATTTTGTACTGATAACTTGTATATTCATGTTAAACTAAAAAAATGCAACCATTTTTTTAATTTATTTTCTTACGAAGATAATTTACTTAAGATTATCTATCAAAATTTATGAAGTAAATAAAAAAAAAAGTGAGTAAAAGTTAAAAAAAATTAAGTTTTATTGCTCTATAGTTTTTTAATACAATTTTATGCAAATTTGAAAATGGATTTTCCATGGATGGTGTAAACAGATTTAGGGATTTAAATCCCAGTAACCACTAATGATAGTATAATCATACCCCCAAAAGATTTTTCTGGGTGATGACATCAAATAATATTTCATTTTTTTACAATAGTGTACATTGAGTTAATATACTAAATGAATTGTTCATATGGAATATTGAGCTTTTAAATATAAATTAAAAATGAACTTATTTGATGTAGAGAACTTCATTTCTGAAATCCATTTCCATACACTTGATTTTAAGACAAAATCAGCAATTCTAAAAACTTTAATTCTAAATTCTTACATTTTAAACTTTTTTAATTTAAAATATAGCTGAGCAATTTAAGATCAGCACAATACGGGTAAACTAAACAATATAGTAAATTCAAAGGGTTGTTAAAACTAAAATAAGAAAAAGTAGAATATTAAACTAGACTAAACAATATAATAAATTCAAAGGGTTGTTAAAACTAAAATAAGAAAAAGTAGAATATTAAACTAAACTAAACAATATAGACGCAACTCTGAGGAGATGTTTATTACTTAATCACTACACAAATTATGTTTACACATTAGCATTAATTTTTTTTTCCATAATTAAATGCCTCTCATTGTTGTTATCAGATTTTTTATTTTGTGATTTTTTGTTTTACAAGTTTTTGTCTGGTGATATATATCTTCGTTCATATTGGTGTTTATAAAACAATTTTTTTTATTTTTTTAAATTTATTGTTATTATTGTTGTGGGTGTATAGCCTGTCTTACTTATTTTTAAATATTCCTCTATTAATCTTTATTTTTGCCTTGACAACTGTCAAAATATGCTTTGTCTAATAAATAATTCTCCTTTATTCTAATGTACTTCATTTCTTCCCTCAGGCGTTCACTGCTCATGTGTGACCATTCGGCGAATTTTATATGCCAAAGTTTTTAAATATAATAAAAAAAAAGTAGAATATTAAACTAAACTAGAAAAGTACATTAAATACAACAACAAAAACTCAAATTCAAATTCAAAAAAAACAGCTAAAAAAACAACAACAACAAAAATTCAAACTCAAAAAAAACAGCCAAATAAAATTGCTACCATACACATAGTTAAATAAAGGCAATTGAAATAGATTTACAACCATAAAATATTTTAAGCAGTTTATGGAAAAGTTATGCTGATACCTTGATAAAACGTAAAAAAAAAATATGTTGAATAAATTATTTAAATACCTGTAAATTTTTTATTTTTATTTTTTATATTTTTAATAGATATTTTAAACATAATTACGTTTTTGTTGTAAACTTTACTGTTTTTATTTTAAAAAAAAATTTCAATACCAAGTAGTCCAAAGTACTAACAAGAACAGCTTTGGTGTCATAATTTTTTGAAAAACATTTCTTTAAAAGTATAACTAATGCAAACAAAGGAAGTTAGCACTGTTTTCATTTTTATTTTAAAATGTCATTATTCAAAAAACTAGAACATTGATTTTTCTTTTAAAGCCTAATATTTATAAAATTCTTAAAATGTCAAAAATGTCTTACGTTTAGAAACCTAAGAAGTGTCTTAAAAAAAAAACAAAAAAAAAATTCAAACGTTCACAGACATGAAAAGACATTTATAAATCACAAGAATCATATGTCACAGAACCATGTTACTCAAATCAAAGTCTTTTACAGGACAAGATAATAATATTAAAAGAGAGAGCACAAGAATTCCATATACAACTTTATCAACAAAAATGACTAATGTTAAATGAAAACAATCAATGGGAATCAATCAACTTAAAGCAAAAACAAAACTTCTCTTTACAATTACTTATGCTTTAAATGAAAAAAGTGCTACCATCTGATACCAAGAGCTTGTGGAAAAAAAAAAGAATTATGTCTTGAATAAAATTAAAGATGGTTAATAGTAAAGAATATCAAGTTTTGATAAAACAGAACAACAAAGTACCAAAATATTTTTAGAACAACAAAGTACCAAAATATTTTTAGAACAACAAAGTACCAAAAAACCAAAAAAATAAATACAAATCTTTCAATAATCTGATTTTTTAGTGATTAAAATCTTTTCAAACTTTTAAACAAAAATCCCAACAAAGTGATTCAAAAGCAAAATTTTTAATTAAATGCATAAGGATTATTGCACTGTGTTTTAATTGAATGCATAAGGATTATTGCACTGTGTTTTTAATAAGTAGTAAAGAAACAAAGATCTTTTAAATCTTGTTTTTTCAACTATAGATAACTTCAAAAAAATGCTTGCTGTTCAGCAATAATTTTTTTTTAAATATAAGGAAAGGCTGCAAAAAAAAAAATTAAAAAAAAAAGCAAAAAAAAAGTTTTAAACAGAAAATAAAAAAATTTAACAAAGAATTGAAAAGCACATTGGTTTTCAAAAAAAAATTGAATATAACTTTTTTGAGCATAAAAGAGCAGTTACAGTAATGATGAGTCAGTTAAGAACAGTTACAGTAATGATGAGTCAGTGAAACATTATTGAGTTTTGGTTGATGAAACAGCACAGACAGATATATATATATATATATATATATATATATATATATATATATATATATAAATATGTATGTGTGTGTATATATATATATATATATATATATATATATATATATATATATATATATATATATATATATATATATATATATATATATAGACATACATATATACTTTTTAATTATTCACCTCTCCAAAGCTGAGAAGGCCACTACAGACGGGTACAGTGAGCGCTCTACCACTACACCATTACTGCATATAAATATATATATATATACATTACTACCACATATATATATGTATATAGACCACATATGTGTATATATATATATATATATATATATATATATATATATATATATATATATATATATATATATATATATATATATATATATATATATATATATATACACACACATACAGCCTTCAGAACTAGGGTCAGCGTTTGGTGATGCCAATCTAAACACTGACAGTAAAGTGTCTTAGTAAAGTATCTGTTTTTATCAACCTAGTTTTTATGTTGCTGTAGTAAAAATCTTTTTTATGAAATATATCTATAAAATGTGTTTTTTTTTTTTTCAATATTTCTATATAGATGTTTGCAATTTATTTAATTTTTTTGTGTGATTTATTGATCAAAACTTATTCAGAAATATATAATTTATTTAAATGCTGGAAGCTCATGAAATAACTTGAAATTTGTAACAAAAAAAACATTGAAGGCATATAAAATATTTATTGAACTTGAAATTGAAGTTTTATAGCCCTCTCACTATAACTATTTACTATTTTAAGATTATTTACAAGCTGTTTAAATTTTAAATAATAGTCATTTAGGACATGATTTTTAGATTCTTAAGCCACGTTCTTCTGAATTAGCTTAGTTTAACATACAACAAGTTAACTAACTATGGTCAAATAGTGGAGTCAGATTTAGTTAAGTATCATTAAACATAAGAAAGTTTAGTAAACTAAAACTTTCTTTTAATGGTACAATTTATTAGCATTAGAGTCAAGTACAATTTCTTTGCAAAGTCACTTATTTTTTATACATTTTTGACACAAGAGACATTACTACAATAATTAGATCTAAGTACCATGTCTCTTTAGAAATAGATGGTTTTTCCTGATCAAGTTTGAGATTTAAATATCTTCTGCCAAAGAACCTTGATACTCTAAATATTTTTATGTTATATCATAATCAATATTTCAATATATCACAATAAAATTTATATTTTTCTGTGTTAGCTATACCACATTAGCAGTGTGTTTCCTGACTGAAAGTCCCTCACCTATTTCTGAGAAAATTGTTTTTTTCAAAATATTTCTATGTAACAAAACAAAAAGATTTTTTTATATTCATAAGTCAGTATGATTTTCACAACAAGTAAAAGGCCTATAAGTCTAGCTCAGTATGTTTATGTTTGTAATGTTGTTTTTGTTACTCAAATATCTCAATTTCTTTTAAGAGCTTACTACATTTAAATATATTGAATATTCTATAGCAGGTTGTAATCACACTATGCGAAAAAAATTAAACAATGTATCAAACAAATATAAGCAGGAAAAGTCAATAAATAAAAAAACTTTTTCTAAAAACAAAAAACCATAAAAAACATTCATTATTTCCAGAAACTAACTATATAATTGGTATTTAAATTTTTTAACATATTAAACATTTTACTAAATAGAATTAAAGTATAATGTAAAAATTCTTTAAATTTTTTAAATTTAATATCAAACTTGTCATGTTTTATGTATTTAAATTTCTTATCTGCTTTTCCACTGCATTTGGCAATATAATAGAAGGCACCAGGAATTTGCTGATAATCATACTTGATATAAATTTCATCGTATTCAATAATACAGAAATTTTAGAAATGAAATTGTCATACAACTTTCTGCAGCAAGTTTTTGCACTTTTTTGTTGAGTTTCACATCTATTATACACTTTTTGTGCTTTGAAAGAATAAAAAACATGTTTATTTCGAACTTTTACAACAAACTATAAGAAAATTCATAAATGTTTGCGCGCTTCCTTAGTGAAATGGTTGGGTAAGTCTTAAAACTGTTAACCAGTTTTCTAACTAGTTTTTTATCTTTAAAACCCTTCTTCATTCTGCCACCAGATTTTTGTATGATTGATTTTGTTTGAGAAAAATATAGGATTACACGACTAATGGTGTATGGACGTATTTGCAACACTTTCACTATCAAATTGTAACTACTATTAGGATTTTCCATATAATTGGGCATAATTTTTTTCTTTTGCCTTCTTCTTTTATCATTTTTAAAACTAATTTTAGTATGAAAGGTATTTTTTAAATAAACTTTTATGTGTCTACATCAATATTCATTTGCTAAAAGTTGACAAAACAGAGACTAAAATTTGACTAATTTTTCATTTTCCGCCAGGGAATTGCCTATTTATATATATATATATATATATATATATATATATATATATATATATATATATATATATATATATATATATTTATATATATATATATATATATATATATATATATATATATATATATATTTATATATATATATATATATATATATATATATATATATATATATATATATATATATATATATATATATATACATATATATATAATATATATATATATATATATATATATATATATATATATATATATATATATATATATATATATATATATATAAAAATGGGCAATTCCCTGGCATATATATATATATATATATATATATATATATATATGTATATATATATATATATATATGTATATATATATATATATATATATATATATATATATATATATATTTGTTTTGACTTCTCTGACTTGAATCCTAGTAACAATGTATTAAACCCATTATATATATATATATATATATATATATATATATATATATATATATATATATATATATATATATATATATATATATATATATATATATATATATATATATATATATGCATATATATAAATATCAAGGTGTTAGCTAGCCCAACGACACTGCGTACATCGCAGAATTTCCAATTGGTTTTTAATATCCAAAACTCAATGACCTCTTTTTTTTTTTTTAAAGTAATAAGACAATTACAATTAAAATTCAAAACATTTTGAAGAACAATAAAAATAAATAATACCAATATCGCAAAAACGTGGTAAAAAATATATTCCTGGCTAAAACTATGTGTGTGAGTATATATATATCTATATATATATATATATATATATATATATATATATATATATATATATATATATATATATATATATATATATATATATATATATATATATATATATGTATATATATATATATATAAAAGGTTACTTAAACCCCACTTTAGATAAAAAGTCGATCAATGCTTTTAATGTGCTCTTGTCTCAATGCTTTGTCTCAATGGATTTCGATCTTCTCGTTCTACAGCTGATTTGCTATCAGTAATAACCGATAGGTTTTATCGTGCAATAGACAAAGGCGGAGAGGTTAAGGCCATCGCTCTTGACATTTCTAAAACGTTTGATAAAGTTTGGCATGCTGGTCTACTCAATATGGTCTTCTTATGGTGTATCTGAAAACATCTTTAAGATTATCGAATCCTTCCTTTCCAATCGTAGTATAAAAGTTGTCCTTGATGGACAGCACTCTTCTTCTTATTCTGTAACCTCAGGGGTTCCTCAAGGTTCAATCCTTGGCCCTATACTCTTTTTAATTTACATTAACGATCTTCCAGATATTCTCACATCTAAGGTGTCATTGTTCGCTGATGATACTACCATTTATTCTTGTCATGATAAGAAGTCAAATCCATCTGATTGCTTGCAGGGGGCATTTGAGCTTTCAAAACAATCTCACTTCTGCTACAGCATGGGGCTCACAGTGGCTGGTGAACTTTAATTCAGATAAAACTCAATTTTTTTCAGCCATAAATCATTATCGCAATAATTTAGACCTTCCTATATTTATGAACGGTAATGTACTTGATGAGTCATTTACCCTTCATCTTCTAGGATTTACTCTTACTTCTGATCTTTCTTGGAAACTTTATATCAAAGTCGTTGCAAAATTAGCATTGAAATTAGCTGTGAAAGTTGCATTATCGAGCTCGACACTTTTTTACTCTGGACTGTATTCTCTTTCTCTGTAAATCTCAAATCCGGCCTTGTATGGAATACTGTTGCCATATCTGGGGCAGATCTTCTAATGATGCCTTTTCTCTTTTAGACAAAATGCAAAAACGCATTGAAAACATAGTTGGACATGCTCGTCATTCAATTAAGTCTCACCCTTTTTCTGTTACTGTTCCTAAGTGCTCCAAAAACTTTTATTCGTCTAGTTTTTTTCCTTGAACATCAGTTCTTTGGAATTCCCTTTCTTCATCTTGCTTTCCTGACTCATATAATTTGCAATCTTTTAAGTTGTGTTTCAATTGTTATCTCGCTCTACAATCTTCATCTTTTCTCTTCCAGTAACTTCCAACACTAATTAGTGGTTCCTTGCAGCTGTTAAAGATGTTTAAAAAACATCTTTAACAGCTGCAAGGAACCAGCTGCAAGGAACTTTTTTTAAAGATGTTTAAAAAAAAAAAAAAAAAAATAGTACCAAGTTAAACTATTTTTGAAGAACGTTTTTTTTTATTATATGAGGGAACTGTTAAATTAAAAATGGACTTGTACATTTACTAAATATTAGACTACTGAGTTTAAATTTTTGTTTTTTATAATATTACTATATCATGATTAAACAAAAATAAATTTTTTACTTAAACGTTTTCCATAAATTTCAATAGCAATGTAGGTAGAGTCATTATTATTAGATACAGCTTTTCTAACAATTTTAATCTGACTGCCAACTTTTGAAGTATTTAGATTCGAAAATACAGGTTTGTAGCCAGGTATATCAGGGTTACCAGGATACTCCTAAAAAAAATTATTAAAAGTTCAACTATTTTCTAAAATATACAAAACTTTTTTTTTAATTCTCAGTAAGAAAATTTCTAAAAATATTATTGATTGTAAAACAAATATGTTTTGACCTTAGATGATTAATGTTGTCACATTTTATATTTGGCAAATTTTAATAATCAAAAATTATATAATAATCTAATTAAAATAAATAAAAACTAAGAAATACTTAAATTAAAAGTATTTATAATCTGACTCATTTCTGAGTCAGATTATAAAAATAAATGTTTTAAAATATTATAAAAACTCAAAGCTGCGTCCATAAGTCCAACTCTACAAGTTTTAAGACAATTTTTAACTAATTATAAATAAATTGAAATTAAAAATACTAAAATCTAAAATTATTTTATATAGCAATTAATTTTATTACAATCTTATATAAATTTTTTTTTTTTAAATATTTTCAATCATATTAATTTTTAATTATATTTAAATTATATATATATATTTTTTATAATTTAATTTTAAATTTTTTGATGTTTGGATATTCTTTCTGATGAAACTACTGATGATGATGATATATATATATATATATATATATATATATATATATATATATATATATATATATATATATATATATATATATATAGGTCTTGTTAAGAAATATTACACTGCTTGCATTTATATATATATATATATATATATATATATATATATATATATATATATATATATATATATATATATATATATATATATATATATATATATATTACATGATTTACATTATTTATTTAAGTTTTGATTAAAGTATTGCCTGATCATCAACTGGAAAGACATAGGGGTGAATTCATGGGTGGTGTGAAAATGGGGTTGTCACCCTTCCTCCATCCCCCCATCCTCCTTAAGGAGAGGGAAGAGTCAACATTAGACTTTTTAAATTATGAAATAAATGACTTTTTAGTGTCGAAGTTGCTTATTCTCATTTTCAAAGTTTTTCCATTACCAATAATATGATTGATTATAATAAGATGTCGATTAGCAAAGATGAACAAATTTATGAGTAGTAGAAGAATATTTTATCAAACTCAAGTTTAAAAAAAAAAATTGTTGATTCGATTTTTTTGCTTTGCTTAAGCACTGTAAAGTAGTATGAATTTGTAATTATAAATAAATGAAACTTGTAACACCTATTAGAAAAAAACAAAATAAAAACAGATTTTATTATTACGTTTAATTTCAACCCAAAATGGGGTGATATAACTGAAAACTTATATCTGGGTCAGATTGCAAATGATTGACCCAATTTAGTTGCTCAAGTATTTAAACTTAAATTACCTCCTCAATGATATTTATAAAAATTTATACAAAATTATAATATTTATAACAAATATTAAAGAAAAAAACATTACTATTTAGCATAATTAATTTTTTTTGTTTCTGGAAATGTTTTCCCCGTAATCAAAATGATTGTATGTATATTTCTTTGGTAACAGGAACTGTTACATTGCTCAGAACTAAAATGTTACTTAGTTAATATATATATATATATATATATATATATATATATATATATATATATATATATATATATATATATATATATATATATATATATATATATATATATAAATTAGTAAAAACACTTATCTAGTTTTTAGCTGTCTTCAACAACATGTTTCACCATCAGTAGGTTCATCAGGATGAATGCATAATAAAATTAAATAGAAAAATTATTTTACAGAAAGTTGGGAATTGTTATAATTAATTATGTAGTGACTGTAGTGCTATTTTGCAACCAGGAAAATTGTTGCATCAACTTTATTAGAAAAATAAAAAATCATGAAAAGAACTTTTGTGAATTAGGATAATTATAGACTGGTCATTTGTGTTTATAATTTTTAAAAGGAATCTATTTTCATGTCTGCATTTAGAAATTAGTTCATGTTTTTTATTCAGTAAATTTTCTTGATCTACTAATAATTTCGAATTTTTCTTGCAAACAGTATACATTTTTTGGAAATGTTATTATAGGCAGACACAGTTTTTAGAATTGACCAGTTTAATTTAAAATTAATATTTTTTTCTTTTAGCTGCCAAATATATTTTGAAAGACATTTTTTATGTTTAAAAGATTGTTTGTGGTTGCATAATGTTTTTTCTATTTGCCCTCGGTTAAGCCAATATATTGTTTATCAGGGTTGTTTTGTGAGGAAACAATGCATTTGTAAATAATATTTTTTGATAAGCATTTTGATTTGCATTTCATAGGGCAGTCAATTTTTTGCCTGCTTTTTCTTTAAGAAATTCATTTTTACAAACCAATGCAAAATTATGGCTTTTTGTAATTCTTTCAATACTTTTTGTATATAGCTTACTTTACTTTTTTTGCTATAGCTTACTTTGATAGTGGTTCTATTAAAAATTTTGTGCAATTAACATGTTTATTTGGCAAGATGAATTATAAATGTAATGTCTATAAAATTGGTCAAAGTAATGGTAGATAAAAGTATGTGAATAATTGAAGATGACAAAACATATTCCAAGGCGGATTTTTCACAGCTTCCTGGTCAACAATTTTACTATGAAAACTAAGATAAACATGTCAATGATCAATTTAATAGACTATCTATTTATGGTTTTAGAGATAAATTTGATAGATCAGTGATTTAATGTGCTGTCATTGATGCCGTTTTGCAAGGGTTCAAATCCGTCCTTTAACACAATACATTTTCAATTTTTTTAATCTAGCAGTATATATTTACAATTAAAACATAAATATAGGAAAAAGGACATTTAATTGCTAAAATAAAATTTAAGGTTTTTTCAGTTACAAAAAATCTTTTTTTTTTTTTTTGTCTTCTCAGTACCTCCACCTGCTGGAGTAGCAAGACTTTCTTTATTAAGTTTCAAACCATAATTTTTTTTCAGACCATTCGTAGTTTATTAAGACTAATTACCTGAGCATATTAATAACATAAGTATCTCATGACATAGGCGCAAGAAATTTTCCAGGTGTTTTGATGTTTTTAGAAATTTTAAGCTTTTTTATAAATCTCTTTCAAAAGTTGTTAAAGTGTATAATATCTTTACATATGTTTTGTATAATATCTTTAAAACTTTAAATTTGTTTTATTTTGTTTTGTTGCATGTTAAAAATGTTGTATTTGTTTTACTTTGTTGTATTTTAAAAAAGTCATTAAAAAAAATTTAAAAATAAAAAAGCCGGTAGTAGGATTCGAACCACAGCAGTTTGTGCTTCGAATCCTACCACCACCATTTTATCTCAGAGTTTCTTTGCTTCAGAAACTCTGCAAGCTAACCACTCAGCCACACAAGCATGTTGCTAACCACTCAGCCACACAAGCATGTTGCTACCCACTCAGCCACACAAGCATGTTGCTAACCACTCAGTCACATAAGCATATTGTCTGACAAAAGTTTTAAAACTATATTGGAAATAAAAGACTTTATAAGACAAAAATAAATGCTATTGATCAAAATTAGAGAGATGTTGCCAAAATTTTCAAGTGAATGTTAAACTGTAAAACTTGATATACATTTTATTATGTTTTAATGTCACATAACTTGTTAAATTATAAATAAAGTTTACATATGGTAGATATTTGCAAACACTTTTGCTCACATTTTCTTATAAAAAAAGTTTCTCTCCATTACCTCAGCTTTAATGGCTGCCAAGAGTTTCCTGTCAATCCCACTCGAAAGGGGACTACTACAAACAGCACTATTAAGTTTGGCAATAATATAAAGAAATAAACTAAATTATTTTATAAAGAATTTCAATTTTTTTATAAAAAATATATTTTTATAGTTCTAGTTTTCAAATGTTGAAAATAGCAGGTAATGTTTTAAAAAAGATCTGCTTTAACACCCCATTAGATAAATGAGAGACAAAACAAACACTCTAAGATAAAAAAGTTATTTTATATTATTTTTGATTTAATTAAGTCATAAAATTATAACATAAAAAAATCAACTTATCTAAAAAATAAACAACTTACACCCACTAATTCTTTATCTAAATTTTCTTTTGAACCAAGATAAACCAAATAACTTTTAACAGAACCTTTCATTGCCACACCACTAATACTCATCACATGGATCAAATCAATTTGTATATACTGATCTATGTCATAATTGGAATAAAAACTAGAAGACCCATAATTCATACGTGCTGATACACCTATTGAACTTTTACTTAATGAAATCTGTGAGTCTGAAATTATTTGACTTTCCATTCCAATTTCTTCTAAAGCATCTGCATGAAATAAAAAAACAAACAACTTAACAAAGACACTTTGATAAAATAATTATATAGATTAAAAAAAAAATTAACTTCTATAAAAAAGTTAATATGCTTAATAAGTTATCACTTAACATTAATTTGTTAATTCTGTTAATTGGTCTTAATGAAAACGTCTTTTTTAACTTAAACCTATTAAAGGTTAGCCAGGGCGAAGTTTGAAAAAAGTCTCATTTTTAGCCGGGGCTGGGGCCCTGGTCACTTACTATCATTAATTTTTTAGCAATTTAAGTTAATTATTGTATTTTATTTATTTTATTATTATTAAATATATTAAAAACACAACAATTTTAAATTCCTAATAAATACTTTAATACATATATATGCAACGTGAGTTATTGAAATACAAAACAAAATGTAGCATATGACTAAATACAAAAATGTATTCGACCAAAACATTCAATATTAATAGAAATTTATGTAACACTAAAGACTAATTATAAAAGTATTATGTTTTCCTTAGCAATTTATACTTTTAATATTAAATAATACATAATACGCATATTTATACTTTTTTTCCTATAAAAGTATTTTTTTTTAGAGTTCCCTTAATTGTCAAGGATAGTGTATATCATTACTTTTTTTTAATGATGATTTTGTTTTTGATAAAGATTTTTGATAAAGATTTTTGATAAAGAGTGGAAAATTTTTCTAAAATTAAATCTGTAAAGTCTGTTTTTTGGAGTTTTTTTCTTAAATTGAATTTTTAAAAAGTAAAAAAAAATTAAAATATATGTATAATAAAATATATATATAATAATATATATGTATAAAAAATTGAAATATATGTATTTATAAAGTATTAAAGAAAGAAATATATTTTGAAGAAGAAAATAAGAAAATTAAAAAATAAGGAAAGATTATAATTGAACGAAACAAGTTAAACAGTAAATGTTCACTAGAAGGTTTTCTATTTAAAAAACATCTCAATTGTGTTATTTATTACAATTTAAAACTTGATCTTTGCAAGGTTCTTTGCAGAGTCTTGATAGAAAAATGTGATGATTTGTGGCATTGATGTCCATCATGATACTTCTAAAGGATCTTGTTCTGTTGGAGGCTTTGTTGCCGGCACAAATAGTACATTTATATAAAAATATATAAAAACATTTATAAAAACTTTTCTTCCATTCCTTAAACCACTTTACTTTAACTATAACTATGAAACTTTAACTTTGTGTAAAAAATCTTTAAATTTTAAAATTACAAATAAATTTAAAAAAAAAACCTTGACAAATTATATCTTTTTCAAAAACTAAAGGACTCATTTTAAAAAACGTCACCCACGGAACATGCACTTAAAAAGTGTCTAAAATAAAAAAGACTCTTCCAATATTCAAAGAATTAGAACAAAATAAAAAGAAATTGAAGATATTTATCAATACAAATTACAAAAGTCTAACAATTTAAACTTATCACATAACAAAAAAAAAAAATATAATAATAATCCAATAAATATTATTTAAATAATATTACTAAAAATAAAAAATACATTTTGTTACTATATTTTTTTTTTATACATATTACACATATAATAAAATATGTTTTATTTGTTATAATAACTAATTTATAACTTGACTTGCATACAATTTATGATATAAACGATTAAATAATAACCTTTTTTTTAAAATAAAATTTGATTCATTTTAAAATCAAGAAAAAGTAATTTAATTTTATAATAAACTTTTTCAAAAACTATAAACACAATGAATCAAATCTAATGAAGAACTTTAAACACAATGAATCAAATCTAATAAAGAAAAATACTCTTTTTATAAAATTACAAAAATACAAAATGTAGAAATTCATAATAAGAATTGGACATTAAAAAAAAAGATTTTATATATCACCTAAGTATCTATTTTATTTAAAAATTGTTTGTAAAAAACTTATTTAAAAATTTCTTTTACTTCTTTTTAACAAGTAGGGCAAAGTGCCCTAATTATGGCCGGGTCTTATTAAGAGCAGAATTTGAGTATAATTTTATTGTATTTACTTATTTAGCGAAGTATTTATCTAGTTGATGAATATAATTTTTTGTTTCTTTAATATATCTATGTTTTGTTTAAATGTTTATAAATGTTTCATTCAGTCTTTATTTTTAAGAAATCTTTTTTTTGTCAATGTAAATTTAAGTAAATATTTTATACTGTCAGTAATAATATTTAGTTTTTCCAAGCAACTTTGAGACGCATTTAAAGCAATATTTTTTTAGTTACAGGTTTTTGGTGTATATATTTTGGTATATATATATATATATATATATATATATATATATATATATATATATATATATATATATATATATATATATATATATATATATATATATATACATGCATAAGTATATATGAGTATATATATATAAGTATATACATACATATATATACATATATATATATATATATATATATATATATATATATATATATATATATATATATATATATATATATATATACATATATATATTATGTATGTATATAGGCTATATTATAAACTATATTATAGTTAATACACAATAAATTAAACTATTTTTACTAATATTACCTATAAAAATTATTTACTTGACTGTGTATAATTACTAAGTATAATTAGTTTTTAATTTACAGTGTTTATTATAAGAGTTTATTGTGTTTTTAATGTTTGTATGTAATTTTTATTATATAATTATATATTACATAATGTTTGCAAATATTTAAAATAATAGTTTGGATATTTCTTATATAATTTATATCTAAAAAAGCAAATTATTTTTTTATTATTTACTAGCTACATAATAATTTTAAAAATACGTACGTACAAACATTGCATAATAGATATAAAAATACTATGTGAATATGTAATATAAAATATAACATAGTATACATGTATTATGTAATGTTTGTATATATGTGTTTTTATATTATATGTTTTTTGTATATTTAATTTAATGCCCACTAACCATACCAATGAAGTTCTACCTAAATCATATCTAATTATGTTGTATTTAACAATTGTACTTATTTATGCTACACCTGTGTATGTTATGATAATATATTTAGATTAGATGTATGTAAGGTCAACTATTGTAGTTAGTATATCTTTTAGTTAATTTGAGTAACTATGGGAAAAATAACACGAACCACAAAAAAAGAAAAGAAAATTAAAAAGAAACCTGCCTCTACTTTTAATTTGAAGTTGAACCAGAAAGGTAAAGAGATTTCAGTGATCTAACAGCAACATGAAAAATGCAATTGCAGCTGTTCAAAATAATTTAAGCTGTTCAAAATAATTTCTCGTCACAACAAGAAGCTGCAGTACAATTTAGTATTTCTTGGTCAACCCTTGGTAAATATCTTAAGGGAGATTCAGTTCTTGGGGTCAAACCTGGACCTAGTCCAATATTATCTACAAATTTAGAGTTAAAATTAGTTGAATATGCAGCAACAAAAACTGCCCTTGGATTTGGATTCGGAAAAAAACAATTTAAAAAAATGTTTCAGATTTAGCCATAAAACACAATTTAAAGTTTAAACGTTCAACTCCTTTAGAAAAATGATGGAGCTCATTTAATCAGCGACATACAAATTTAGTTTTGCGAAACCCTGAAGGTACTTCATCAGCTCACCATCAATGCATGTCTGTACCAAAAGTAGCTAAATATTTCTATTCACTACATGAAGTTTTGAGGGACACACATGCCCTTTTAAAGCCTTCATTGATTTGGAATATGGATAAGTCTGGGCTACAGATGGATTTTAAACCTAATTGCAAAAAGAGGTACAAAACACCTTCAATCTCACATATCTGGAAAACGTGAAACTATAACCATTATTGCTGCTGTAAATGCTGCAGGTGGTTTAGTACCTCCACATTGGATAGCAAAAGGTAAAACGACAGTATTAAAAGAATGTGCAGTATTAAAAGAATGAAGCCTCTTCATTCTTTTAATACTGCACATGCACCATCAGGCTCAAATTGGAGTTTTAGTGAGACAGGTTGGACAAAGCAAGGAATTGCATTACTTTGGTTCACCAATACTTTCTTGCCTAATATAGGTAGAAATTGACCACAAATTCTCATAGTTGATGGTCACGATTCTCATAACTCTGTTGAGCTATTGTCTGTTGCAATTAAAAATAACATTCACATTGTGGAAATGCCAGCACATTATTCCCATTGGCTCTAGTCTCTAGATCGCACAGTATTTGGTCCTCATAAAACATATTATAATCAAACATGTCAGGAATTAATGAATGAATATCCTGGAGTCAAATTTTTGTGGGCTTTTTAAAGAAAGCTTGGGATCAAGCCCTTACAGCTGAAAATATTATTTCAGGGTTTTGATCATATGGCATTAATCCATATAATCCATCTGCTGTTCCAAGCACAGCTTACTTACCTAATTCTGTCTATTCCATAGAACAACTACTCAACAAGAATAATCTGCTTGAATCAAGTCTGCACCCAATCAAAACTGAAACTAGAATAACAAGATTCGAAAATGCAATAGATAAAGAAGTCGATTTTAAAGTAGAATAAAGTAGGCACAAATAAACCTGAAAGCATGTCTGTATGTAAAATAGATAGCAAATTAGTAAAATTTGACAATAATACTGCTTCTTTGTTATGGGATACCCATTTAACTCATGAGCAGTATACAACTTTCAATTTCTGTATTCAAAATGGCTATTACATCCCAGATCCTTTGTATAAATTATATAAAAAATTCAAACTGAAACAGATTTCATGTACAAATGCCATTTTAGAAACAGGTGACTCTGTTCTAATGCCAAATGAATCTATAGCTCCTATTCCAATTTTAAATGAAACCGATGTTCAGCCAAAGCCTGTTCTAAATGAAACAACTTGACAGTCTAGTTTTTTTTCTAATGAAACTAATGATCACTATAATAAGATGCCAATTAAAGCCATTGTTCAGCCTAGTCTAACACCAATTATTTCACTATAATAAGATGCCAATTAAAGCCATTGTTCAGCCTAGTCTAACACCAATTATTTTGCGCACAAAACATTCAGCTAATGATAGTGACAACGATATTTTGCCTTATCCAAAGATATGTTACCAAGACGAAAGAAAATCGAAGGAAAGTTCAAAAATATTTTGTAGTAACTTCTCAAGAAGCAATGCAATCTCGAGTAAATAGTTTCCCCTGCCTGTTCGCTATAAATTCCCAGTCCATATCCATTATTTCTACAAAACTCCTTTACATGGCAAAATAATATATGGAAGTTGGTACTCTTTGTTTCATTCTACAAAGTAAGAAAAGTATCAAAAAAATCAACTATTGCTTTTTCAAAATCCATACTGAGTATCTTGCTAAAACACGAGTAAGCCACAGTATTGAAAGCATCAAAGGCATCACAAAATCCCCTAAGATCTTCAGGAAGAGCATCTCTAAGCTTATTTGTTAATCTCATTAATTTCTTACACTGGTTTCCTTCAAACTCTCCATTGTGAAGTTTTTGTCTGACAAGGCAATTTCTTTCTAAGAAGATTTCCCAGTTTTCTTGTCCTCACCTTGTTGATAAGTTATTCCACAATAGATTAATTGTTCCTGTATAGAGATGAAGTTTGGGTATATTGCATACTTCCATAACTTCAGTTTCATCATCTCCTGGCAGAAGTGGTTGATTCTTGCAATTATAAAATTCTTTCAGTGATGAGTCAGAATTACATCTTTGTTTCCAAGCAAGATTTTGCTTTCTAATTGATCCAAAGGTTCGTTTATCTCCTCTAGAGTAAAGCCTATATACACAATCTGTACTCTTATCACAGAAGCAACAAGGATACTTTGAACTATGACTTAAGTCCTAAAATTAAGTTAAGTAGTTTCAAATCAGGGCAAATTTTAAACTGAATATTTCTAAAGTCAATAATTTTGAGAAAGACAGCACAGTTTTCATAATTCTCCTGAATATTTGTTACTATTCCTGTGATTAATGTCTGATCAATGGACGTTTCTTTTTTCAGGTTTGGACAAATGCCCTTGAAATAGTTAGATCTTTTGGTGATATCATCACTAAAATAACTTGCCACATCAATAGTATCAATTCCAAGCTTAAAGAAACTTCCACCACCATCAACAAACAATTACCTCAATATTAAAAGCATCTTGTTTTCTTTTTTCAATTATTTTCCATGTGAGTTCTTCCACATTCTTAACAGGTCACACAATTAAAGTTTCAGTTTCGGAATTATAGAAATTAAGGTCAACTGCTGAGTACTTTACTAAAGAATCATTGTTATATACCATGAATTCTTTAAACCCAGCTTCTATTGATTTTCGACTGTGCTTAACCCAAATTGCTTTTGATATTGCATCCATATCAGAACCAGACAACTTTTTATCAACCTTAATGATCATCAAATCTTTGTGACTCCATTTTGCAGTAGGCTTTATTGATCTTTTTGAAACTGTAAATAATCGCCCTTCTGTTTTAAGGGTGCAATTTCTGATTCTTAAAACTTTTCTCTAATTTGATCTGCAGCTAATTTTCCTCCTGCTTCTTGATTCAAGGAGTTTTCAATCATCTGACGAAGGTTTGTTGAACCAAAAACCTTTGTACAATTATGACCTCGTAATGAATCAATAGTTTAAAAGCACTGATTACATATAGTTATAGACACTTTTTTGGATAGTTTTTCCTAACTCTTGGTCTACCTTTAGGTTTAGTTCTTTTTGATCCAGGTATTGTTGATTTTACTACTTTGCAGATAGTACAATCACAGAGATTTTTACTTCATGTTAGGACGGAGAAAACTACTCCTGATGCTGCAAGTGGATGTATACAAAGAAGAGGAGTAGTTCCCACATAGAGTTTTCCATGTAGTAATAATACTCTGTAACAGGGGTTGCATATTCCAGTCGCAAAAGATGGATTATCAATGCTATAGTTCGGTAAAATCAATGTTTTTATATATCAAATTTTAATATATTTAAAGTATCAAAGCTGTATCTGTAAGTCTTTTATCTGCTTTTTGATAACATATGCAGCAGCATTTATGACAAGCATCAAAGTGTGTTACTGCAAAATTAAGCATATGTCAATTTTTTTGTTGTTTATTTAACTTTTAGCTAGATTAAAAAGCATACTTATATAAAACATTTATATTACATTTTGTTATATGATTATGTAACACAAGTATAAATTTTAATATCTTGCATAATACACAAATATATAATATAAATATTATTATATAATACAATATTTTAAAATCTATTTGTATTATGTAATATGATTAAATTATATAAGATCATTAAATTATATAATAAAGTAATAACAATTAAAGTAACAATTAACCAAAAAATATGTATTAACTCTAATTTATAACTTAATAAAATTTTAAAAAGGCTTCTGATTTTTACCACTACTTAATTTGGGTGTGTGCACTTTTTTAAAACATAAATACTTATGTGGGGAAGTGTGGCTTGTGGAAACATGGCGCTGAAATACCCCAAAAAAGTTATAAGAAAATTATTTTACAATATGACATATTTTACTTAAAAACTTTTGTTGGAAACAAAAAATGCAAATTTTTTTATTTTGGTAGACTTTCTTGTAAAACTCCTACATTGATAATATCATTAAAGTCCATAACAATATTTTTTTTTTTTTGTTTGCATTAAAAAAAAAATTTTCTTTTCATTATCATTATTTTTTTACATTGATCATGAAAGAATGAATGAATGAACATCTAATAGAAATGATTAACTAGTTTATGAGTAGTATGTGAAAATTTTGTTGAAACCAAAATGTTAAAAAAAATTGTTAAAATTTTTTTTTTTTTTTTGACCATTAAAAAACTCAACCATAAACAATTATTGCTGCAAATAAATAGGAAATAAATGTTTTTTAAAATAAGCAAATATATATTTTTCTCAAACAACATTTTTAAATTTCATTGAAAATTTAAATAAAAGTATTTAATCAATTTGAGAGTATTGAGACTTTAAATGATTATTAAATGGTTATTATTTAAATTTATTGAAATTTAATTATAATTCAGTATTTTAAAATGCGCATCATTTAACAATATAAACATGCTAATTGAGTAATTACAATATAAGTATGCTAATTGAGTAAACACGTTAACTTGCGTTACGGTTTTTAATTAAGTAACAAAATCTCATAACAAGGCCTGTATATTTATACTTTCAAAAAAAAAAAAAAAAGCGTAAAATTTGAGTTCATTTTCTTTTTTCAAAACATCATAAAACCCCATACATATTTGTTAAAATTAAACAATTAATAATAAATAAAATAAAAGTAAATAAAAAATAAAGATTTTATTTTTTGAAGGAAAAGGAAAAATATTTCTTGACAACGTCAATAACAAGTTCACTTTTTTTAATAATTTACTTTTAGTAAAGGAATACCAAATAAATAATGGAAAGAGTTGCAAAAAAAAAGGTACACAAACATTTTAATTTTTTCTGTTCTAGTTTATTCTCAACCTAACCATTATTCATAATTATTTTTTTAATTTATATGTTAATTTGAGAAATTAGTCACATTTAAAGCCTTTTTAAATATTTTGAAAAGACCTAAAAGATATTGATATTTTTAAATAAAGTTTTATGTTTTATTATGTCATCCAAGACGCAATATTTCTTTAAAAAGATTTTTAACTGCAAATAAGTGAAAAAACTGTTGAATATCTTCTTTATTTTCAAATTTAAGGTAGTTAAATATGCTTTAAGCAAAAAAAAAAAATTAATGGAGCAGATTTTTCTAAAAGCAATGTGTGTATATATATATATATATATATATATATATATATATATATATATATATATATATATATATATATATATATATATATATATATATATATCTGTTGTAGTATAATATCATCAGTATGAGTCTAATGCTGCATTTATATATGTATAAATAAATTGTTACCTTTTATTCACGGTCTGGAAGTAAAAAGCTGTCAGTCAACTTGTTGGTTGTATACACTTCACAAGGACTTGTCCTTGTGAACCTTAAAATATTAAATACATATGATATGTGCATGCAAGTTTGCAGCATGTTTGCTCATTCGATGAGAGAACATGTTGGAAACTTGTATGCACTTCCCAAGGACAGGGTTTGTTGGTGAAAATGATACTTATGCACTTTTGTCTATTCTTCAGATTTAAAAGCTTTTATATAATCTGCCAAAGAGGGTCATAGTCACCCCCTTCAGCAGTTTTACTGCCAAAGTGGGTGACTATGAACAGCGGTGTGAAAATTAACATCACTAACAAAGTTAATAAAAGGTGAAGTAACACATACAATAGGGCTATGCGTTGTGTTATTTTGATTCAGTTTCTTTAAATATATTATATAGAAGATAATTTTTGGCTGTGCAAACAATTTTCTTTTTTCAGCTTTTACCTATTGCATATAAACAGCAAGAGTTGTGTAGTTGGGGCAGTTAAGTGTCTTTTTAAGCTATCTTAATAACAACATAACAAAACACCATAAAAGTTGCTACACATAAAGTTCAGGTTTATATTGTTCTCACAAAACAAAAAATTTGGGTGCACCTTGTCTATATTATTATTTGCTTATTTATTTATATTATTTGCATTTTTAATAAGAATTTGAATTTTTTTGTTTATTTTAGGGAATGTCTCAAAATTTCAAAAGAACGAAAATTAGCTGATGCTATAAAAAAAAGTTAAAAGCAGACCTATTAACAGCTGAAAATAAAATGAAAAACCATGGGTTTACCATAAGTAAAAGTTGGAGATTAATTTCCACAAAAACCATGGAGGACAAACCATACTTGATAGTTCAAAAGAAGGTTTGACTCGAATGATTGACTGGAGGAACAAAACTGAGGTGATAAAACTAAAGGAACAAAAGTGAGGTGATAAAAAAATCATCAGACTCCCCCTATAATCAAACATCTTACAACTACCTTAAAGCTGCCTGGGACTCTTTCTATGAATTTCTTTGTGTAGGCCCTTGGGTAGAAATCTTTCATCTTCCTGTTGACAAATGTGCTTCTTACATAACTTTGTGTATTCAGGTTGGCATGGAATCCTTTATTCCCTCTCTGTTTATTACTTCTAGGAACCATTGTAAAAAGATTTTGTCTAGTGCCAAAACCCGCTATTCTCAGGTCATGAAATCTTGTATTTCATGACAAAAATTAAGCTCTCGTGACTTGTGAAGTATCTTTAATAGTATTAATAATAAGAGCAAGTCTGTAATTCTACCTCTCTAGTATGGTTCAGACTTTGTCACCTCACCTAAAGACAATGCTGAATTGTTTGCTAAGAACTTTTCATCAATATCATCTCTTAATTCTACTAGTTGCGTTCTACCTGATATAGCCATCAAATAGGTTGATCCATTGCTTGACATTCGTTTGATAAAATTTGGAATGCTGGTCTTCTCAATAAACTTTCTTTTTGTGATGTATCTTGAAACATCTTTAAGATTATTGAATCCTTCTTTTCCAATTGTAGTATAAAAGTTGTCGTTGATGGATAGCACTCTTCTTCTTATTCTGTAACCTCAGGGGTTCCCCAAGGTTCAATCCTTGGCCCTATACTCTTTTTAATTTACATTAACGATCTTCCAGATATTTTCACATCTAAGGTAGCATTGTTTGCTGATGATACTACCATTTATTCTTGTCATAATAAGAAGTCAGCTCTCTCTAATTTCTTAGAGGGGGCATTTGAGCATGAAAACGATCTCACTTCTGCTACAGGATGGGGCTTACAGTGGCTGGTGAATTTTAATTCAGATAAAACTCATTTTTTTTCAGCCAATCGAGATCGCAATAATTTAGACCTTCTTATATTTATGAAAGGTAATGTACTCGATGAGTCATCTACCCTTCATCTTTTAGGATTAATTCTTACTTTGATCTTTCTTGAAAACCATATATCAATTTTGTTACAAAATTAGCATCTGTGAAAGTTACATCTCTTTATTGAGCTCGACACTTTCTTACCTTGAATTCTATTCTCTATCTTTATAAATCTCAAATCCGGCCTTGTATGGAATACTGTTGCTATATCTGGGGCGGATCTTCTAATGATGCCCTTTCTTTTAGATAAGGTGTAAAAACGCATTGTAAACATAGTTGGACCTGCTCTTGCAGCCAACCTTCAACCATTATCACATCTTCATAATGTTGTTTCTCTTTTTCTTTTCAACAAATACTATAATGGGGACTACTCAAAAGAACTAGCATCATTTGTGCCATCTACTAAAACTTATTCTCGTGTTACTTGTCATTCAATTAAGTCTTATCCTTTTTCTATGACTGTTTCTAAGTGCTCCAAAAACTCTTATTCCTCTATTTTTTTTTCTCGAACATCTGTTCTTTGGAATTTGCTTCCTTCATCTTGCTTTCTTGATTTATTTATTTATACAATCTTCATCTTTTCTCTTCCAGTAACTTCCAATACTAATTAGTGGTTGCTTGCAGCCTTGTTGGAAGCAAAGATGTTTTTAAAAAAAAACATCTTACAGGAAACAATAAAGAGCCTGGTGCTGAAGACACAGTAATGGTTCTTAATAAATCTATTTTAAATATTCTTAAGAAGAATCTAGGCTTAGGCATAAATCCACTTGCAAAACAAATCTATCCATAATAAAAAAAACAAGAACAACATCATGTTGCATTAAATGTTGCCAAATCAGCTCACCATTCTCACTCTTAAAAATACAATTATGTTCATGTAAGATAAGAAAATTATGTTCATGTAATATAAGAAAATTATGATATTTACTGCATAGTGTTGATCAGACCTACAATTTTTTCAGGAGGTTTTAGATTATATAATGTTCTGTTAAAAAAAAGGTAGCAACTAGGCTAACAGTTTTCTTCTATGATGCATAAATGTTTAAAAAGTGTTCAAACTCATCCTGATTGACGGTAATTTACAAGGTTGCAACATCATGATTACAACATCTTGTGCAAACTAGTTTTTGAAGTAAAATGAACATGTTAGTATAAAAACTAGTTTGCAACATTTATATTGTCTTACCAACTTTAAATAACTTAGTTGCCAATGATAAATTAAATACTAAGTTACCAACTTTAAATAACTCAGTTGCAATAACAATTTTTATTGCAATTTTTTTAAGTCAAAAATATTCTGAACATGTTTTTAATTTAATGAAATTAATTAACATGATTTATAGTTAAAGGAGTTCCCTTGAGCACCATAGATTCAATTTAGCAATTTGGTAGTAGACTAGTGGTAAAACATTTGGCAATCAAGAGGTTGAGATTCAAATCTACCTAGAAATTGCTGTGCTCAAACCTCTTTCTCTGCACAGCACCCTTGTTTTAAAATGATAGTTTTTCTGAATTAAAAATTGAGAGAATATTTTTCAAAACGGAGTAGCACCACTGTAGTGGACACAGGAGTAGTGGGGAGGTGAATTTATGAATTTAAAAGAAATGCAGTACATATACAATAATAAAAAATTGGAATTTTTTACAACACTGCTAGAACAAACAGGATTAGGGTTAGATTAAAAATATAATATTATTGTTTTCTGAAAAAACTTTTCAACAAAGTAAAGTTGCTCTGTTAAATATAATAAGGTTTTGTTCTATTAAAAACAGAACAAAACACTGATAGTTTACCATAAAAATCCTATGGAGAAAACATGCCACACATTTCAACTAGAGTTTAAACTGAAGTTTACTTCAATTTAAATTCTAGTTGACATGCATGACAACATTAAGTCAAACAAAATGTATAAAAACTCACTATTTAAACAACCAAATAATTCAATTCGAAGACAAGCCAAATTACTTGGTCCAAGTTCGAAAGGAGAGATTTTTACACGTAAAACATTAATAGGATATAAAAACCATCTGTACACCAAATCATAGCCAATATCTACACCATCAAATATCTACACAAAAAAGATAAAAATTCGGATCAGTATTTTTAATACTTTATTTAGTAATAATATTAATAATAATAAAAATAATAATAATAATAATAATAATAATATTTGAATTGCAAATAAGAAGTCATAAAATCATAAAGTCATAAAATGACTATAGACTATCTATTGAAATGTTATACATTTGTTTGAATTAGTCCATTGTTGAATAGTTTATTGATGCATCAATGAGTGCACTTCTATATATGTATGCGTATGTTTATATATTTTCAAGTTTTTTTTTTAAATAAACTTTTTTAATTAGTGTTTCCATAAAATGTTTTTATTATTTTTGAAATTTTTATAAAATTTTACTTCTTTCGAGACCCAACATTATATACTTTTGAAGAGCATTTTTTTTCAAAATATTTGATTTTTAAATATTTGATGCTTAAGGATCTTGAATGGCCCCTAAAATTTTTTTTAGTGTTAATTTATTACATAGAACACATTTAGGTGATGGCAGGAGACAATTTCAAAAAAAGCTATTTTTATAGAGGCACCCTAATATATATATGTATGTATGTATGTATGTATGTATGTATGTATGTATGTATGTATGTATGTATGTATGTATGTATGTATGTATGTATGTATGTATGTATGTATGTATGTATGTATATATATATATACATATATTATTTTACAAATAAATAAAAAAACTGATATGAATGAAATGAAAAATGAAAAAATGAAACAAAGAGATGATTTCTGATGAGTCTTTATTGATGAAACGCAGTGTAAAATGAAAATAAAAATTTTGTTAAGTGATTTTCTACTAATTTATAATTGCTCTGTTCTTTTAAGAACATTGAGCACTCTTCTTTGTAGAATACATTTTAAAATTGTTTAAATATATATATATATATATATATATATATATATATATACACATATATATATATATACATACATATATATATATATATATATATATATATATATATATATATATATATAGACACACACACACACACACACACACACACACACACACACACACACACACACACACACACACACTCGTCAAATGCGGTATTCCTAAATGCTCATAAAATTAAAATTCCCAATTCAAAAGTGAATAATCCCATTCTTCAAATAAAGTTTGTCTAATTAAAGTTTAATAATAATTCCAAAAACTATTTAAAATTAATCACTATTAAAAATTATTAGAAAAATAAACATCAAAAATTATAATTTATTGTTTAAAACTAGAAATAAAATTGCTGTTATTGGTTTAACTACAGCCTTGCATAACTGCAAAAATGTCTCCTGGAAAAGAGACATTTTTATACTTTTTGAGAATTGGGATTTTCCGAAAATCCCTAAAATTATTCGGGAAAAAAGTTCATTTCTCAAAATTTGCAAATGATTTTTTTCAATGTGTTCCAACAACAGCAAATAATATAAAAAAAAAAGTTACCAAGAAATAAAGTACAATTTATAAAATCACAAATTTGTTTTGTTCAACACCCACAAATTCTATTTCTAAAAGTTTCACCCTTTTTGGCTGAAAAGTAAAATAAGTTTAATAAATGTTTTTTGATTATATCAAACTAGTTCTAAAAATTTATTTAATGAGGAAAATAAATTTCTTTACTTTACTAGTTGCTTATATTTAAAATGTAAATTAAATATATTTAATAACAAGAATGTTTTTTTACTACAACAAACTGGTACTAGAAATTTAAAAAACAAGATAACTAGACTGAATGTTTGCTTGAATTTAAAACATAAAAGCACATTCAAATATTTCAATGAACCATAGTCATTATAAAATTTAATGACTATGCATGAAAAAATTAATTATTGGTATTCTTCGTTGCCACAATCAATTGCAATCAATTGTGTTTTTTTAATGCTTTTGTAATTAAAAAACTTTTCATCAGGGATAGTGCTATTCCGCATAACTAGCATTGGCTACTATATTTGGATATAAATAATTTTAAAACCAAATATCTATTGTTGACATTACAATAAATATGAATATTACTCTTTATACTAAAATGAACTCAAAATCTGTTGAAATAAAAAAAAAGTAAAGTTGTAAACTTTTCCAGTAAAAAAAATGCACTGTAGATACGCGGTATTATTCAATGCTAGTTACGCGGTTTTGCACTATCCCTAGCGATTTGTTTTTGTTTTTTTTGCTGAGATTTTGTAACTGTAATTTTATTTTGCTATACAATTCATGCATTAAGAAAGTTAATATTAGTTATAAAATTGAACTTGCAATAAATGTGAAATATGAAATTTACGAGCATGTGTTTACTATTTTCAAAACCTTTTTTATTTTTGTATTTTTAAAACAATTTTTTTGATGACACAATTTATTACATGATGGTTAGGGTATATCATACTAGAGCCAAAAATTAAATTTTTAGAATTTTGACTAGCACGCTTGGATTCCTATGTATTTGGGTATAGGGAATTCAAATATAATAATATTTTTACAAAATATTGATGTCTAGCTACCGGGAAACGGGTTTTAAAATTAGAGTTTTTTTTACTAAAGCTTAATTTTGGAAAGGTTTTAGTCAATTAATACTAAAAATTACAATTATATTAGGTAAAAAGTAAACTATGTGAAATAAAACAGATATAATTATTATTTAACTTCCAGGATTCTAGATCCAGAGAGCGTAAAAAGGGCTATGGCTCCCCCCCCCCCTTTTTTTTTTTTTTTTCAATATTTGATAGTTTTATTATGATTATAAGATCAAGGTATATTACAATTATTATATATATATATATATATATATATATATATATATATATATATATATATATATATATATATATATATATATATATATATATATATATATATATATATATATATTCCCACACACTGGATTCTCCCTCAAACTTACTCAAAATACCCGTTTAAATTAAAAATCTTGCTGTTATTTTTTTGCTACAAATTTTCTTTTCAGCCCCCTAACATTCTTTTAAGATCAACATAAAAAACAAGAATTTTTTCAAACATTTAATGTTATGCACAACAAAGTTTAAATAAAATCAAAAAATACCAAATTAGTAATTAAATAGTTAAGTCTTTTTTTGACTTAAACAAAGGCATTAGTTCACGATTTCGCAATTGTGTTCTTATAAAACCATCTCTTTTATCCCAACCACAGACTGACTCAGCTGCTTCTGTGACTAATTTGACTGCTCTCTCGCAACTTTGAGTATGTAATGAGTATGGAGGTAGCTGCAGGGGAGAAACTATCAATGCATTGAGTTGGACTAACGACATGTTTGTAGTGAAAATTGGTTCAGTAACAACCTCTTTTTTCCAATCAATAAGTTCTTTAATGTCACATGCATCAAGGTTTATTGTTTGGGGAACTTTAAAAGGTCTAACATCATTTGAGCCCAATTCACTTCCCTTCCTAACGGCCAATATTGTGTCGACTGCAAATAACCTTTGCTCTGAGTTATCAGAACAGAGAAGCGAGACAAGTATATTCTCAGGATGAGCCCACCAAGATTCATTTCTGAGATAAAGTTTAGATGCTTCTTTAATCCTATCATCTTGCTTCTGCCAAAGTCGAAACAGCTTTAAAAGATGACAAGAACCGTATTTAATGTCATGTTTTACTTTTATCTCAAAGAACATTGGAAGATAAACCTGAGTCACCCAAGTTGCAAGCAGTCTTAAGATCTCTGCATTAACAGGTTCAAGATCATGCTTACTCATATAGAGAAGCAAGCATCTCATGCCACAAGTAAGCCATCGACTGTGAGACAATCTACCACATTTAAGAGCTTCTACTTCAGGATCAAGCTTTCCTTTCAGAATTGCATTCAAGTACTTCCATGCAACTAAACTGTCAGTGCTAATTTGCTTTAAGAAATCTTCACTGATATTAACAAGAGGCTCCAGAAGCAAAATAGGAGTAAATTGAGTAATTCTTTCAAGATTATCAACTTTGGAAAATAGTTTACCTACTGCTCCACACCATCCTTTATCTGAAGAAGTTGGTCCATCAAGTTTTTCAACAATATGACGGAATGGAAGCTCATTAATGTGAAGCCAGCAAAAAGATCTAAAAAGTTTTCGATTGAGAAGTTCTTCCACAAAATGAATCATTCCACCTTTCCATCCAGACATTTCATTTGTAGTATCACTGCCAATTAGTTGGAGATTAAGATCTTTACCTCTTTCCATTAACCAGTTGAATAATCCAATAGCACATTGCTTGGCTGGTTTAAATGTTTCTGACTTAGGCTTTGATGTATAATGAGTAAGGTAACAACCTCTAGGTTCTTCTGTCACAGTTATATGATTTTCTTTGATAATTTTTTTTCTGAAGGTGCCTGTGGTTTTATCATGGATAAGAATTAAAGTTTTGTCTTTTCTACCATCAACAAAAATTCCAGTGATTATATTTCTTTCACAGTCAAAATTTTCTTTTATTCTGGAATACTTCATAGCACGCTCTTTGGCACGAAAAACTTTCATGCCATCACATATAAGATTTTTTTTATCTTCAACAAGTTTCCCTGCTTTCATAATATCTTTCAGTAGACCATTAATGATTGCAGCAGTAGCAGTCGATGATACACCAAATCTAACAGAAGCAACGGCAGCATTACTAATATCAAGGTAGTTTCGCTTAACATAATTATCTTGCTTTTCTATGGTCGAGTCCTCTTTGCTATCACTGACTATATCACTATCACTAACTTTATCGATATCACTGACTTTTTCACTATCACTGACTATCACATCATTTGAATTATTACGCATTTCTACTGTAACATCCAAATTTTCAACATCAAATCTAACTGCCGGTGGATAAGTTGTCTCTAATGACTCTAGCTTAGATTTTGAAGCTTCTTCTCGTTGTCGTGCAAGTCTTGCTTGATCAATTGACTTGCGTAAGTGTTTTAACCTAAGTTTGGCAGTCTCTTTAACATCCAAACCAAATTCTTGCATAGATGAAATACTGCCTTGTTTTTCTCGCTGGTTTTTTATCCAAATAAGCTCTTTTTGAGGAATTCTTAAATTTAAGTCACATTTGCAAAGGCAATGAGCACCGCTATCACAAGATTCTTTGCAAGGGGGATCATTCTCACTGCAGTAAACAATTCTGTATTTGCAAAGAGAAATATCTAAAAGTTTATCAAGCTTAGGCTCCCAGTGTTTTATGTAAGATTTTTGAGATTTGTTTCGAGCTATCTTAGAGAATGCAGACCAACTTCTACTGAGTCTTAGTGTTATTCCTTTTGTTCCACAAA
Organism: Hydra vulgaris; assembly: GCF_022113875.1. Classification (NCBI taxonomy): domain Eukaryota; kingdom Metazoa; phylum Cnidaria; class Hydrozoa; order Anthoathecata; family Hydridae; genus Hydra; species Hydra vulgaris. Next base: position 15,254,453 of record NC_061157.1, on the reverse strand, counting down.
CTATGGGTTCTTTAAATTCTGTGTTGGAAATAAGCCATCGTTCTGCAACCTCATAAGCAACATTAGAAAAAATTTCTTGCATTGATAAATTACGCTGATTTTTTTCATAGACTAGTATTCTGTCTCGCTGCAGATCCAGACAACGCTGTAAACAGTCACGTAAGGTTGGAAATTCAGTTTGGAGGAACTTTCTAGGACTTTCTGGTTTTCTTGCTAACTAATAACGCCATTTTTCTTTTTTTAATATATTATGAGTCTGAAAGATATAAAGGCAGCAATAACAGCAATTAATTTGAAATTAAATTTAAATAGTAATTATAATATTTATAAGGTATATTTGTATATTAACTGATACTTATACATAAAATAATTTTTAAAAAAACTCAAAACATATTATAAAAATTAAGCATAGGGCTAAACAGTATTTTGAATAATTATTATGTACATTTATAGCATAAATAGTCATCAATTAGAAAAAAACAATATTTTCGGAAAATTAAAAGCGTTTTCCCGGTAGCAAGACTTGTTTTTTCACTAAAAAAAATTATACCATTCAACTCAGGGTATATGAATACATAGGAAAAGTGATGTACTGAATGAAATTCATAACATGCAAAAGTATGATATACCCTAATGATGGTGTAAGGGTTTATCTATAAAAGATTTCAAACAGAATTTAGATAATAATTAAAATTAGAAAACCGCTATATTACTTTTAAAATCGCTATAATACTTTAAAGTCTTTTAATCAAAATTACTTTAAAAATCTCTATATTACTATAAAAATCGCCTTTTAATGCTCACCAGTGAAAAAAAAAAAATTCAAAAGAACACTCTTATCATGAGAGCAGCAACAATATATTAGGATTAAAAGTAAATCAAATATATTATTCTTAATAGTAATTAATTAATACACACTGATTATGTTCTAATATAAAAATATATAATTATGAATTTATCTTTGGAAATAGCAGCTTAATTTTTCATGTTGTTGTGAAACCACATTTAATTTTGTGTTGATTTCATATTCATCTTCAATAAATGTTACAGACTGTATTTTGTTTTATTTTTGGCGCTATCCAATCAATGTATGCAGTGCTAAAGTGGAGCAGAAGAAGAAAGACTATAAAAAAAGGACTCCATACATTCCCGGTACACATTTTAATCTCAAGGGAGAGGGGGATCTTTGGGGAATTTTTAGACAAATTCACAATTTGGTCAAAACGCTGTAACAAATTTATTCTTAGTTAATACTCTGTATTTATATATGTATATGTATGTAAATTTTTATTTGTTGCATCAAAATAGTGAAGCAATTCTTAAAACTAGTAAAAGTGAAAAAACTTTTTAACTTCTCAAGTTTTTATTTATACTAAGTAATAAATAATACAAAATAATAAATAAGAAATAATACAAAAATGTCTCAACTTTCTGTATTTCAAAATCTTTTCTTAATAAAGTTATTTTATCATTTTTAAACACCTTGTGATATTGTTCAAAAAATAAAAAAACATAAGTTAAATATAGGGTAAAATATTCAGTATTTGCACAATTATCGTAGATGAGTTTTTGACTTTAAAAATAAAAATTTCTAAAATTTTTTTCTATAAAAAAAAGTTAAATGTCAAAAATCAAAATTAATATCTCAGCTCAAATTCTCTAAAATCAAATATAATATCTCAGCTTTATCGTAAACAATCTGCAAAGCGTAAAAATTATTAACTTTTTAAATATAAAATCTTAGACAATGATTGAGAAATTAATACTTTTTTTTCTCACAACTTTCTGCTGCAAAATATTTGTCAGCTTATCTTTTTCTGAAATTTTTTGCATGGTCATTTATAGATTTTTTAATTGTTTTGCCCCAATCATGAGGCAAACTTTTTTTTTCTGCGTTGAATTTATATTATAAAAACGTTTTTCAACGTTTCTGTTTTTCCGATGGAATTCCATTTTTTTTTAAAGCGTTTGCTTGGAGTTTGCAAACGACCATATATGTTTTTGTTGACTGGGTCATGTAATATATCTTATCTTTTAAATTAGCCTAGTGCTGTGGCCTTGTTTGCTACTAATTGATACTTAACTGAAGCTATAGCAGAGTGCGTTGAAGTATCAAGATGATTTATCTTTTTGTTAACTATGGTGTTCATCATTCTCAATGATTGCTCAATGTGAGAACTACTGAATATACTCAGACATGCCTTGATAATTTTACTTAGCTCTAAATTAGGGGTGTACCAAATTGGAAATTTTGAATTCTCGCCAGAACCGGATTTGCCAGAATTGTTGAAAAAATTCTGGCAAAATTTCTAAAAGTTAAGGAATATTCACAATATTGCTAAACTTTTTACATAAGTTTACAAAAATTTTTACATAAGTAGTTAATGCAAATAAAATTAGGCAAAGCTACAGATATGTGGTTGAAAATAATTTTATTTGATCACTTGTTGCGCTTTTGTGTTGAGACTTGGTCAAAGTGGCGACTTTTTAATATAAACATAAAGAATATTTATTGGCTTTAGTATGTATGAATAAATATACAATGACTTAAAGTCTGCTGCTACAAAGGAGTGCTACTACATCTGCATTTTACTTTTTCTAGTAGTTTTTTACTTTTATTTGATAGCGTCTCATCAAATGTTGTCATTTTCATCTTTATACAGAGAGATGTCATTTTTTACCAATAATTACCAATAACCAAGAAGAGTAAATTAAGGTGAAAGGCATCATCTCAAGCATAGGTAAAACCATTTGCATTGGAGTGTTGTATGTGAAACCTGTGATTTGACAAAATTTTTTTTAGAAATGTACGAAGAATTTCACAGACTTACTTTTACTTGAAAATTTTATTGAGGTAATATCTCCTTAACTTTGATTTATAGAATTTACATGTCGCTTTATAAAGTTTAATAAATTATAAGCCTTTTGTTTATCAAACAGTGTTAAAAGATGATATTATAGCATTCCAAAGTGGTGGAAGTGCTTTGGAACAAATGAATTGTGGGCTGCTAAAAGCGTTGAATGTTTTAAAACAGCAGAAACTTTGCGTTTATTAGGAAATCAATTTGTAGACATTGCAAATCTAAAGGCGCAATGGTTGGCTTTTAATAACAATTTTTTTGAATTAGAAAAAATATCCCTAAACTCCTCCAATAAAAAAAAAACCTGTAAACAGCAAGAAATGTGTGCTAGTATCAGGTGTTTAATTACTAAATATGATTGTAATGTTGATTGGGTGCAGTGTGTTACGTGCCAAAAATGGTTTCATCAATTTTGTGAAATTACTGGTGATTCAGAAAAGAGTGTATTGTGTGACATAAAGATGTACGAGTGTTTAGCGTATTAGGGTGAAAATATAGAATGTCTTGACCTTTATATTTCTGAAAAAATTTCTTTTATACGCGCACAATGCAAAGTTTTAGACATATATTACAATATATTAAATTGCAGATGGAGTGTGAAAACCTAGAAAAAAAATCCAAAAGTAGCATGGGGACTCATAAGAGGTCTCTTAATAAGGCCCTTGAAGATATGAAGGTTGAGCGACAAGCGTACTATGGTGATGTGTTTGTAGGTAATCATTGCAAAATAGTCTTAAGAAACCACTATAAACTTTGAGTGTTATTGATGATGAAGCTATTAAAAATAGATTTGTACATGTGTTTAGTGTTTTTAATAAGTTGCAACCTATTTTTTTAAAGCGAAAATTTCTTTCTGATGCCGAAATTACTAAGCTTCATCAATATATAAATTTATTTGCTATCCAGTTTCATGCTTACTTTACAAAACAACACGAAAAATGCATGAACTCATTTTTAATGTGCCACTATTTGTAAAATTGCATAAAACTATTGGGTTGCTGAGTGAAGAGGAGGGAGTGTGTTTGCATAGTAGTGTAAATAAGGAATTAAGACAGTTGCATTCAGTAAGAAATCAGGTACAGAAGCTGTGTCTTGTTTTAGAACACTTTGAATTGCACAGCAAAGCTGATAGGAAGCTTCAAGCCTCTAAGGTGAGAAAGTGTGTTGTGTGTTCTGAGCGTGGTGAAAATTCGTTTTATAGATAAGGCCTTTGTTTTGTTTGTTGTCATAAAATTTAGTCTAAATAATAAAAAAAAATTTTTTTTAATTATTTAGACTAAATTTTATTTAAAAATTTTATAAAATTAATTTTATATATTAGATAGAATTTAGTCTAAATAATTAAAAATTTTTTTTTAATTATTTAGACTAAATTCTATCTAATATATAAAATTAATTTTATATATTAGATAGGTGCCCATTTCATTCTTATCTTTACAAGTTAATTATACTAATGCAATACCATCCAGGTTAAAGAATGGTACATAAGTCTTGCATCAAATGGGTGTAAAAATATAGCTTACTACTTTAACTTATGAGCAGAGCAACTGGTAAGTTTGTTGGCTATGATATAAAATATTAGTTTGTGTAGTTGATTTTAAAAATGTATCAACTTTTATTATATGTAACATTTAATTTAAATATTAGATGCCCATTCGATTATTATCACCAGAAGTTAGTTCTACCTCTGCAGTACCTCTCCTCAACATACCTTCACTCTGGTTAAAGAATAGAATTTAAGTCTCATAAATAATAATTTAGTGTAAAGATACAGTTTAAATAAAGAATTTGTAAAAGTTATTGTTACTATTGTAAATCTGTTGAAAGATTATCTTCTAATCTTGTTGAAAAAAAGCTATCTTCTATCTTCTAAAAACTTATCTTCTGGTTTAGAATGGAGCATAAATCTAATATCAAATGGGTGTTCAAAGATCGTTTTCTATATAAAGAACTTATCAGTAGATCAACTTATTATAAAACAGTTTTTTATGAGAATAAAAACACATCAAACGAATAAAATTAGCTATTTGTATATTTAAACAAATGTTTTATTTTTTGTGGTAAGAGATTGATTCAAGTGCCATTAAATAATTCTATTACTAAAAGCAAGGTTAATTCAAAAACTTTAACACAGTTGTGGTCATGAATTATTTTATTAGAATTAGTGAGTCTTTATTTTTTAACAACTTAACACCATATTATTAAAACATATTATTAACAACTTAACACCATATTATTATGCATAGAAAGAAAGAAATTGCTAACGTTTTTTAAAGGGTTAAGCTTAGAACATAAAGACTAAATATTTCAAAATCGACATCTGGCTTTATTTTGTAACGCATTGAATTTATCAACTTAGTGAATTTTTTTCATATTTAAAAACGTACTCATTTAACAGATAATCCCTCTTTAAACTACATTTTTCATAATTTTGCAAAAAATGCGGTTTGCTTGCAAACTTCAATAAAGACTGTTTTGGTTAACCCTACGCAATTAAGTAAGGTTTTTTTAGTTTAATAATAATCAAACAACAAGTGTAATTGATAATAACTATTAGAAATATATTTTTCTGATTTTTTTTTTATAAAAAATAACAAGAAATTACTAAAATTTAGCCAAGTTTGTCATTTATCTCTTTTTTTATAAACTAAAAGAAGTTTTTTTACTATTGTATTAAATATCATATGATGAAACATTTTATTGTTGTTTTTATTCTTTTAACAAAACAAAATTATCTCAAATATTTCAAAAGTTATGTTTTAGTAACACCCCCTAGGTAAATATTTTCCAAAAAAAACAAGAAGCCGTTAAGCTCACTCCGAAATAGCTGTGGATGGGAGGGTAGTGGATCAATTATAAAAGAAAGGAGAAGAAAAATTTTTAAAAATATATTGGGCAGGTAGGTTAAAAGCGTAGGTACTTTTAGGGAGATCGATAGTACTCAAAAAAGTGTATTGCAAAATGCAAAGGGGGAAGAGAGGTCTAAATAAAAGCGTACATACATTATGGAGGACCATAAAGTATATTTTATGAAAGTCTTGGTTTATTTATAAAATTTTACAATTGAAAATTATCAATATCATATAATTAGTATTTTAGTTACTTAATTACTTTATACGAATTCGATTCATAAAATGTAATAAAATATATTTATTATGCCGCGTTTTGTAAGTTATTTTCCGATAAGAGCGGTTTTGCAAGTTGCGATGTGAAATATTTTGGTTTTGAAAGAAATTTGGTTTTATATGATTATTTCAAAAAATAAAACTTTAAAATGTTTATATGTTACAATACTGAAAATAAAATTTTATTACAAACATTTTGGTATATAAAAATTTAATTTTTTACAATTATATCTGTTTGGCCAACAAACTCGCTTTAGAGACTTCAAAATGTTGTTTACCCAAAGAACTTGTTTCACAGCAGCAACTTCCATAAGCGCTACTTTCATATGTAGCAAAATAGTTTTATTTTGAAATTTAACTTGCAAAAGGCTACTTTTCATAAGTAGCATTTGCGAAATGAACATTGCCGAGTTTTTTTTGCTCTTCACAATTCAGTACAAAAAATAACAATATTCCTGGTTCTCAATATCCTTTAGAAAGAATTTTATTTTTCCAGAATGGTATGAAATCTTCCGGTTAACAACTCTGTTATATACTATAGTAAAGGAAAGGGAGAGGATTTTTTTTAATGTTTTTTAAAATTTCTAAAAAGATTAAAAAGCTTTGAAAATTTCTAAAAACACGATAACATCGATAAAAAATTGTTGTGATAGGATATGTCATGATAGAGGTAATTAAGTTATTAATAAGCTTAGTTATTAGTTGTATCTGCACCCTGAAGAGACAACTTTCTTATAGAAAAAAGATTTTACATGAAATCTTAAAAAAATGAATCAAAAGTTGTTAAAGAAAAAATTATTCCCCATCCCTGTTTTTTTTTTGTGTTTTTCTTTATAGAAATTTATAGAACTAGAAATAAATAGAAAATAAATAGAAAGTATTGAACATTAATCATTAACTCAAAACGAAGATTTTTAAATTTTTTCTTTTTTAAAAATTATTGAAATAAAGCGAAATTATTAAAATGGCTGATGTGGAATAGACTTAGCATGACCAATATGACAGGTCATGGTAAGTCTGCTGCTCCACATATTTAAGTCATCTCATGTTTTTAGAAACTTTTTATACCGATATGGTAATTAACACATCTCAAGCAGGTATTCTAAATATCATTTAGGCTGGTACTAATATTAAATCCTTTGATAAAAAGCAATGTATACTGAATGTTAAAAGTTTTTTAGTTATTTATAATCGAAAAAAAAATTTTATAGCTATAAAAAACAAACAATAATTATAGTTTTTCTATATGTATATTTTTTTACCTCTTACTAAAAAATGTTGAAGTAAAGATTAAGTTTTAAAAAAGTCGGTGTAGAAAAGATTCAAAAGACCTGTATTTTATGGGTCATGTCAGCTAGTTTCTAATATTTGAAAAAGTTAATTTGAATGAGTTAAAAAGAAAAAATGTATATATACATATATGTAAGGTTAAAATAATTTTATGCAAGTAGTCTAGATTTTTATTAAATTAAAAATAATTTATGTAAAAAAATATTGTTTTACATTTTTGATAAACAACTTATATATAAACATATAAAAAAATATAAATTTCAATTTATTTGAAATATTGTCTTTAATTAGAAAAGATCACAATTTGTAAGATCCTTTTACGTTTATTTATTATTCAGTTGTAACAATAGTAATATTACTTGTAATATGTTTAACCATAATAGTAAAATGGAAATGGATAATTTTTGGCTCGAAGAAGTTATTAGTGTAAATGCTAATAGTCTACTTGAAAATAGTTGTTGTCAAATGAAAGAAATAGACTTTGTGAAGATGAAATGAATTGTTGTTGAAATGTAAGAGATGTTGCTTGGAGAGTAGAAAACTTACTTGCCAGAATTCTGTGTCAAGCAGTGTTAATGTCTGTTAATTTGATTTTACTTCAGAACAAAACAAAAAAGACACTTTAGAACAAAGCTAAGTGCTATTTTATGATAACAGGTGAGGAGTAATTATTTACACACAAAAAAGGAGAAAATTAGAAGAGAAATTAGTTATACAAAAGTTGCAAAAAATGAGAAAATTAGATGAGAAATTAGTTACACAAAACTTAGTTTTGCTTGAAATCCATAATATTATATTTTAGCATTTGAATACAATTTGTATTTTAAAATATGCTATTTTTATTTAAAAAAATTATTCAAAAAAAATGATAAACGGCTAAGAAAGAGCAGTTGTTCATCAAAAGAATGTCAAAAATTATTTTGTAAAAAATCCAAAAGATACCAAAGTTGAAACTGCTGACCATTTTATTAAAGTAGGAATCTGTCGCAAAACAGCATATAATTATATCAAACGACACCTTACAGAACAGTGTTTCTAAGATACACACAAATAAAATGATGGACAGCGAATCGAAAAACTGGTAAATCACCTCTATAAAGAACAGAGTGTTTTAATTTTAGACAATAAAAACTTTTGTTTCGGTGGTGATGAAACGCCTGGTAACGCTGGATAATACATGGGCAACAAAGACAAATGTCCAGATAGTGTTTGTTTTGCAAAAAAAAAAAAATTCTAAAAAATATGTTGTTAGGATAACAATATCTTTTTTTTTTTTTTTTTAAACATCTACACTTCCAACATGGCTGTAAGCAACCAATAATTAGTGTTGGAAGATATTGGAAGATAAAAGATGAAGATTGCAGAACAAGGTAACGATTGACAGACAACTTTAAAAATAGCAAATTATATGAATCAGGAAAGCAAGATAAAAGAAGTAAATTCGGAAGAACTAATGTTCAAGGAAAAAAGCTAGTTTTTAGAGCATTTAGGAATAGTCACAGAAAAATGATAAGACTTAATTGAATGACAAGTAAAACACAAAAATAATATTTAGAAATAAAATAATATTTAGAACGTAAATGGCACAAAAACGCTAACTCTTTAAAGCAGTGCCTTTAAAGAGGTAAAAAAACAATAAAGTATTTGTAGAAAAGAGAAAGAAAAGCAACATTATAATGATATAATAACACTCAAAGATTGGCTGCAAGAGCAGGTCCAACTTTATTTATAATGCGTTTTTGCACCTTATCTAAAAGAGAAAGGACATCATTAGAAGATCTGCCCAAGATATGGCAACAGTATTACATACAAAGTTGAATTTGAAATATATAGAGATAAAAAATAGAATCCGGATTAAGAAAGTGTCAAGCTCAATAAAGAGATGCAACTTTAGTAGATGCTAATTTTGCAACGGATTTGATATATGGTTTCCAAGAAAAAGTTAATCCTAAAAGATAAAGGGTAGATGACTCATCGAGTACATTACCGTTTATAAATATAGGAAGGTCTAAATTATTGCGATAAGGATTGGCTGAAAAAAATTGAGTTTTATCTGAATTAAAATTCACTAGCCACTGTGAGCCTCATGCTGTAGCAGAAGTGAGATTACTTTCAAGCTCCGATCCAAGTTATCAGAGAAATCAGAGAGAGCTGGCTTCTTCTCATGACAAGAATAAATAATAGTATCATCAACAAAGAATGCCACCTTATATGTGAGAACATCTGGAAAATCGTTAATGTAAATTAAAAAGAGTATTGAACTAATGATTGCTCACAATAAAACCTATCGGTTATTACTGTGAGCAAATCAGCCATAAAACAAGAAGATCAAAATCCATATTGATGATCAGAAAGTAAGTTATTAGATTCAAGATGAGAGATTAAGCGTTTCTTAATTAAAGATTCAAAAACCTTGCTTATGATAGGAATAAGACTAATATGAGGGTAGTTAGATGAATCAGATCCCTCTCCAGAATTTTTGAAAATAGGCATAACAGATGCCGCTTTCCAGCAGGCTGGAAAACAAGACTTTGATAAGCACTTGTTAAATAGTTTTGAAAGAATAGACGACAGCTCAAGAAAATACTTCAGAGACTATAACACTATATGACTATATCACTATAAGACTATAACAGTTATGTTGTCCAGGCCACAAGCTGTAGAAGAGTCTAAGCAGGAAATCGCTTTAGATACAGAAGCTGGATATATTAGATACAGAAGCTCATACGAATGTCAAGCATGTTTGAGCGTCAACCTGTTTGACGGCTATATCAAGTAGAACGCAACTAGTGGAATCAAGAGATGATATTGATGAAAAGTTCTTAGCAAACAATTTAGCTTTGTCTTTAGGTGAGGTGACAAAGTCTGAACCATTCAAGAGAGGTGGAATTACAGATTTTCCCTTATAACTGATACTAATAAAGATTCTACAAAAGTCACGAGAGCCTAATTATTGTAATGAAATACGAAATTTCACGACCTGAGAAGAGCTGGCTTTGGCGTTAGACAAAACCTTTTTACAATGGTTTCTGGCAGTAATAAACAGACAATTGTTTTCTGAAGAATTGTTTTGCTGATAGATATGGAAGTAATGGTTTCGATTGGCAATTGCAGCAGCACAATGTGAAGAAAACCATAGAGATAAAATGAGGCTTAACCTGGAATCGTCGAGAGGGATTAAAGGATTCCATGCCAGCTTGAATTCACAAAATTAATTAAGAAGCACATTTGTCAACAGGAAGACAAAAGATTTCTACCCAAGGGCCATCACGAAGAAAATCACAGAAAAGGTCCGTCAGCTTGAAGGTATTTGTAAGATGTACGATGATAGGGGGATTCTGATGATATAGAAGAATTAGATAATAGGTTTAGAGAGATTAAACTGTGATCAGAGGCACCTAAGGGTAAATGTGGAGAAACTGAGCACTGACTATAATTCCTAAGTCGAGTAGAGAAGGTAAATGATTCGGGTTGTCCGGAAAACGAGTTGGAAAGTTGACTGTTTTCGTTAGGGATTGAGAAAGGTAAAAATTGTGGGCTTTAATGCCTGCAGAGTCACTGACACTAGAGCCAAGCTATTCAGTGAGTGGAGCATTTAAGTCAACAACAACAACAATATTGGCTGATGGATAAAGAGAGAGGACTTGGTCAATATGATCAGAAATAATATCAAGAAGAGTGTAGTCTTGAGATAAAGGAAAGCAATATAGAACAAAGAAAAAAGAGATAGAGTGAAGTGGTGCTAAACGAAAGCACATAAAAGAGTGGTCTGCTGATTCAAACTTAGTTTCTTGACAAATGGGGGAATTCTTACAAATGTAAATGCCCAGGCCAAGCATGTGACAATTGGAGTCTTTATGAATTAAAGGAAAATAACCATTAACACAAGATGAGACAGCTGAACTCAAATTAGTCTCACAAAGAGCAAATTTATGTCAATGTCCCCAAAGCCCAGCCAATTGAAGACTTTTGGGGAATATTGGCTCAGAATGTGTATGAGGGTTGATGGGAGGCTAAAAGTTCACAATAATTGATTAGGCATATCAAATGCGTGTTTGAAAAAAATTGATGCAACATTTTTACAATCACTTATAAAAGGTATTAGGCAAAATTAAGAACTGAGAGAAAACAAACTGAGGTATAAGAAAAAATTGAGATTAATAGCCAACAAGGGAGTGCTATCGGTATAAAAATAATTTTGTTAAAAGAAATACTGTATTAACTTAAAAAAAAGTATTTAAAAAAATTTTGCTTTTATTTTTTTTTAAATACTTTAATTGTTAATTTTTTGTAAATTGCTTTAATTTTTGTGTAAATAATATCTCCTCACCAGCTTACGGCCTCACCCGTTTTAACTGTTCAAATTGTTTAACTTTAACTGCTTCTTGATTGTTCAAATATTGTAATAAATAAAATCTTTTTAGTTCAAGTATTTTAACAAGATATTTTATTAAGTTGTGGTGTTATTTTTCAGTGTTATTAGGTTGTGTTGTATAGCCCTTTTATAATCTTTTCTTTTTTAATTATTCTGAAGACACAGAGTAATATGTGCTCACAAATATCTTATGTTATGTGCTATTGTTACTCTGTTATGTGTTGATAGAACTGTTTTGGGTATTTTTTTATTATTTATATTTTGTTATATTTTTATCCTAATTCTACTAACAATAAAATGCAAATAATAACTTCCGAATTGAAAATTATAATTTTTTTTATTTCTTTTTTTAGTTATTACCTTTAATTGACTTTCCTTTTCTGGTACCTGCTGTGTTGATACAGAGAACTTAACTCAATGTTAAGTTCTTTTTGTAATTGCTGATGTTCTATCAGCAATGACATTGCTGATAGGGAGTCAAACTTAAAATATTATTTATAGATAAATTTGTATTTAATTTTTTAGATGATATATCAAGTTATAAATTTGTTTTTGTTGTTATTAATGATTTAATTACTAATAACACGTATTATGGGTTGCTTACTGCTAGTGAAGATTAATTTTATAAATTTTATAGTATTAAATTTTAAAACACTATAAAAATATGTATTTAAGTATAGACTATTATGTTTCATTGTTTCACTATCAATGTTAAATGCATCAAAACAAAATATTGTTTGTGTTATACTTTAAACAAGTTGAGGAAAAAAGAAATTTGATGCTTAAAAAAACAATGCACTATCAAAATAAAATATTTAACATAAATTACAAAAAATTTATTAAATTAAAAATTGTTTTGTAATAATATACATGGTTAAAAACATTATTTTTTAATAAAATTCTGGCCATTAAAAAAGCTGACATTTTTTGTAAGAGAATAAATAAATATAATTCCATTGCCATTACAATCAAAACAAAATATCATTTTTTGTTTTTATATTTTTTTCAAAAATAATATTTAAAAGAAATTTATATATTAATAAAATAATAAAATAATTTATTCTATAATAAAAGAATTTATTGCTTTAAAAAACAGTGCGCATTTAAAATAAAATATTTGATATATTAACATAAATTAAACAAAAAGTTGTTTTTCGACAAAAAAAACAACAACATCAATACCTGGCCATTAACAAAATCACCATATTCTGTAAGAGAATAACTAAAAAAAAACTTTTTTATGAAGCTTTTCCCGGTTTCACTACCTTGAAGTGCAATACCATTAACAGTTGTGATTTTTTCAAAACTAATCTAAACATAAAAAAAGAAACAAGTTTAAACAAAACAAGGAATTATATAATCAACTTTCGGAATTAGGAAAAAGGAGGCCTGCAATAATTTGTCGATCTCAATCTTTTAAAGGTCGGCAAAAATTATTTAATACAAAGGTCTGACCATAAAACATAGAAACGAGGTCGGCAATTATTTGCCGACCTCAAACACTTTCAGGTCTATAGTGAGGTCGGCATTGCGAATAATTATATAATTATATAATAGCAATGTATAAAAATAGTAAAATATATATAAATATTAATAATAGTATATACAGTAGTTAAAAAAGAGCATTTCTGCATTTTATACTTTTTTAAGCTTATGTTCGGTACATTATATGGCCTTGATGTACAATAAAAAAAAAATGGAGAAGTGAATTTTCAAAAGGTCTCAATTCAAAGTAAATTGATTTTGAGAAATCAATCAAAAACTGGACTACTTACAAACAACAATAGAAATATTATAGAATATAAGAATATAAATTATTTATTTTAATTAATTACTTTATCTATTATTATGACCAAGAAACTATTATTAGATCTAATAATTAAATAGATATTAGATTTTTTTCAGAAAATTTGGAAATGCAGCTCAAAATTTTTAATTTAGGGATTTGGAAATGGAAATTTTTAATTTAGGGATTTGGAAATGCAGCTCAAAATTTTTAATTTAATTTTATTTCTCATTTTATTTCTTCATTAAAAAAAAATTATTTTCAATTGTTTTAGACAATTCACCCTAAAAACAATCCAATTAATCATTACACCTGCCAACGTTACACAAGAAACTTTACACAAAGGAGCTTTACAGAAGGAACTTTACACAAGGAACTTTAGACAAAGAACACAGGAATTTTATTCACATAAGGCGGAAAAACCTGTTTGAAGCAAGAAACAATAGGGGATCACTCTACAACAAAATGAGAGTGGAAAAAACACAAAAGCTACCGAAATGATCAAAGGACTATTACCAGAAAATAAGACCACAACTTTACTGAAGCAATGACAAGTACAGAGTAGAGGGCTGGGATTTATCTAAAAAATAGAACATACAATCAACTCCTACATAGTAAGATAGGGAATAGATTAGATTCCTCCTCAATACACAATAATGAAACAACAACAAAAAACAATAATGGTTTCTAATATCACAAAGCCGATAATTTTTTCTTTCAGAATCTTTACTCAACCTTGTCTTTTTTGGTTCTTTCTGTTTTAAACTACTGAATTGTAAAGAATGACTGTGTATTTAAAACTTATTCATCATGCGTGTTTTGTCACTTATGTGTGTTTTGTATATAATCATGTGTGTTTTGTGCAATAGTAATCTAGATAAATTTACCACCACTTCACCTTCATATCTTTTTATTTGTCAAATATTTTAAATTTTTATTATTTTTCTATGTAGGTATCTTTACAAAAGCTTTTAAACCATTTTTTAACATTTTCATGCCCTTTGACAGTAGTTTATACCATAGAAGATCTTAATATTTTCATGCAATGCATAAGTTAAGTCAAACAACTATTTAAACAGCATTTGAATAACTTGGTCTATAAAATGAAAATGGCAGTTGTAGCAATAAAACAATTATAACAAAAATTATTGGTATAACACACTCATGTAACCATTATTTTGAAAATAGTGACATCACAGTAATTAGTAATATTTTAAGGTATAAGTAGAAAAAAATTAACAAAATGTAAATTTAAACTGCCATAAATCCTAGTTTATAAATTTACTGGGTGACATTGCTTCATTTTTTTAACAATTTTGTGCATTGCAGTATTCTTTGTTAAATTAAAAATAACACGCTTGTATGACTAAACAACACTTCCATAAAGCATGGTTTGGTCATACAAGTTGATAAGTTACAAATTTGATACTTGTGAGTGAATCGAAAATTTTGTTAACATTTATCAACACAGATTGATGCATTGATTGCTCAGCCTTTAAAGTATCAAACAGTGGCTTAGACATATGACAGCTAGAAACATTAACCCGCATTAACATAAAATGCATATATTATATATAACATTAATATCCACATTATTAAATCTTTTCCCACAATGCGAACACTTTCTTAGTATATTTCTTCAATTTCTGTGTAGTATACAGCTTTTCTGTTTTATTTTATCACCTAAAAAACCTAAGTATTTCCTTATTAATGACCAAAAGTGATTTTGTGTTACAGAACTGATTAAATTTTCTGCTTTTTTTTTTTTTACTTTTATTTTTTGTCCAACAGTGTATTTGGGAGTCTTTGCACCAGACCCGCTAAACATTCGGAAGGTGGGTAAAAAAAATATTTTGGCGACTTAATAAAATAAACTTTAAGTTTTTTGATGTATATTAATCCAAACTTTTCAAAAAAAAGGTTATAAAGTAATTCCTTTTAAAAAGAGTGCTTTTAAAAATTAATTAAAAACCAAGAAAACTTTCACTGATGTGAATTTTGCTCTTATCCCTTACATCTACATATTAAACCGGTATTGACATTTGCCCCTGGTGACTTATGTCTGGTGTACACTCAACAATGATTTAAAAATACATGGACTTTTGGACATTTGCACTAATTTGATCTTCATCTGATTCGCCAATGATTTCATTTTAATCATATTTTACCAGATTTGTAATAAGGCTTTTTTTTTTGCTCTCAACAAATTTATTTCCATAACTGGATCAAATTCATCCAGAAATTCTAAAAAATATCGAAAGTTTTCATTATAATCTTGATATGTCACAAGAGCCTCAGAAGTTTTGCTTTGACATAATAGTTAAGGAAATTTTATCTATTAAAGAATAGTTATCTTCATTGTCTCAATTTATCTCCACTTCTTTAATCAAGTTTTTATCCATAATTTTATCAGGTGCCATCCTGGTAATTTATTTTTCAGGTGCCATTATGGTAATCTATTTTTTAGATCCATCCACCACTGCTGTAGCAGTCAAAATGATCAAGGCAAGTATGAGCAAGTAAAAAATTTACAGCAAAATCAAAAAACTTTGTTTGCTTTTTTTGAATAAATTAACCCGGTTACAATTTTTTTCACCGTTACCCATGATACTGTTAAATAATGATTTGAAAAACTCAAAATATCCAAAGTATTTGAAAGTTTTTGATAAGAAAAAACATTGTTTTTACTTATGCTGCAATTGTTCTATATATTTAATATAATTAGGCCATAATTAATTTATACTAAACAATGTCAATGATTAGTTAGTGGGAAAATGCACACACATGATTTTATTTCTTATTAACTAAAACATTTTTAAAACATATAATGTAAAACTGACATATCAACAATCATTTATTTTATATGCAAATAAAATGCTAAAATTTACAATTCTAGGTTATTCGAAAAGTTAAGAGTTAATTGATTTGTAACTGGAGTCGCTGAGATTGAAAGGGGAAATGAATAAGCCACAGTTTATTCATCACAAACCCAATATATTATTGAATATTTACTCAGCAGTTAAAAAACTTTTAAGTAATAGATCAATGTTGTCAACAAGATCATTCACAGGCTTGAGAACGTTTTTTGTAGAAGTTTTTTATAGAGCATTTTTTATAGAATTTGTCAAGTGTAAATTTCTGCATCTTTCTCTGTCTGATATCAGGAACTATAGCAAGATGCAAATAACATATTTTGTTGAGAGCTAATTTTTAAATAATTTGTATAAAATTTCAATACCAGATTGTGTCACAAGTCCTCCAATCTTCCAGCAGTTTGAAAGTTTTTGAAATAAATCCATAGAACCCATCGAGCTAATTCTTAGCATTTAGCATTTGTTTGTACTTATTGTAGAGAGAGACAGACCTAGCCGCATGACTTGGTGACAAAAGCATACAAATAGCAATTTGCTCAAGAGTGTGAATGCTGGTGCTAAGAGAACTGAACGCTTTTTCACCTGTCGAAAGATGCAGCAACTTATGAACACCGATTTTTTGTTCTGCATTTCTTAATACTTTGCCTACAGATTGATCCAGACCCAAAATCACATGTGCACAGTCTGACATCGAGGTATTATCAGATTCTTTTAAGTCACTGGCAGTGGACGAATCCATCCAAAAACTACATTCGCTGTAGTCACAATGATTCAAATAAGATCATTTTTGCTTACCTTGTAGTCTGCAATGCACTGAGCTGTGCATCGTATCTGTTCATTAACAGTACAATGAATGATAAAAATCTGATTTTTGCCTTGTCACTGTTGATGATTGGATTCATCCAAATTAATGGTGAGAAGTTTGAATTAAGGATAAAGTCACTGTGAGGGCTGCTGTCAAAATGTTCTGGTGATGCAGAATTCATCAGTTTTTGTGCAGTTTGGTGGTCATCAAGTTGTTGCATTTTTTTCTCAGCTGATGAAATTCTTCTGTGTACTCATTTCTTCTGCTTGCTCCACTTTCTAGACACAATGCAGAGACACCTAAAAGTGAAAGTCCCGAAACTTATTCTTATTCTGTAATTGTCACGCTAAATTGTTGCTTCAGTTTCTTTTGGTACAACCTTTATTTCTTTCTTGTTTGTGGAATTTGATGAATTTTTGATATTAAGTGCAAAATTTCTTCACAACATTAATATGTACAAATATTCTTTGCAATCCAATATTTGATGAATTTGGCTGCTACAGTTTTACTGGCAGCCTCTTGAAGCAGAGTCTTATGTCCTAATTTCATGGTGCACAGATGAAACATTAAACTTAACATGTGTGCTCCATTCTGGAGTTTAGGTAAATTTCACAACATGATTAATTCTTTTATTTACTGTGTTTGTTGAACCCAATTTACCATATGTAATAAAGCATATATTTCGATATGATGGCTTCTGGAGAAGTAGCCATTGTTTTATATTAGAGCGGACGAGATAACTGTCAAGTGTACCATATGTGCTTATGTAACTTGCCACACGGCTCACTTGGTGAGAAGATAAAATAAAGAGATAGCAATGCAATAGCGCTAAAAATGAGAAAAAAAGGCTTTTGATTTTAGATTACTCAAACACCTTGATAGATCAGGTAGTCTAAGTAAAACACCCCCTGCCTTGGTGGTCTTAGTTATGTAAATGCTAGAAATGGTGTCTCAATAAAAATACTCATCTTGGGCAGATGTTAAACGCATCCCGCTACTGCCTTGTAGAAGGCCTCCTAAGTAAAGACTTAAGGGGTAAACAGATTTTATCTGTACTAACAGTGTCTATCTGTACTAACTGTACTAACTTCTAACTGTACTAAGTGTACTTGTAACTGTACTAACTTCTATCTGTACTAACAGAGTACTAACAGTGCCATGTTGCGCATGGATAGTGCCTTTTTTTGTACTTTTGGTGTGCATTGTCTAGGCCAAATTTAGAGCCCTTTGTTACAGATCAGGTTTTATTAGTAGTAATGAGGCAAATATTTGGCTATTAAATAGTGTATGAGTTCTATTTATGCCTTAAGTCAACTTTTTTAACAAATTTAAAAATGACTGAAGTACCAAAAACTATCAAAAACCAAGTTCTCTAAACTTACTATTCACTAATATTTGTGGTCTTCGAAGTAACTTTTCTTCTGTTCAATCTTATCTCTTCCAAAGTTTAGCAGACTTTGTTATCTTAATATTTATGGTTATCTTCCTTTAATTCATAAAGACTACAATAGTTACATGCTTGGCCTGGGCATTTACATTTGTAAGAACTCACCCATTTGACAGCAAACTAGGTTTGAATCCACAGAATATTCTTTCGTGTGCTTTCGTTTAGCACAACTTCACTCTATTGCCATTCTTTTTGTTCTATATTGCTCTTTTTCATTTCAAAACTGCACTCTTTTCGATGTTATTTCTGATCAAATTGACCATACCCTCTCTTTTTATCCATCAGCTGATATTATTTTTTGTTAGGTGACTTCAATGTTAATCACACTGAATGGCTTGGCTCTAGTATCAATTATTCTGCAGGCGTTAAGGCCCACTTTAGCCTTTTTAAATCTCGAACTAAAATAGTCAATAATCCAACTTGTTTTCCAGATATCCTGAATTGTTTACCTTCTCTACTAACTAATGTCTTGTTTCTAGTCCTAGTCAGTGCTCAGTTTTTCTAGTTCACTGATTTCAGTTCACCCTTAGGTGCATCTGATCACAGTTTGATCTCTCTGAAACTCTTATCTCATTCTTCTTCACCATCAGAATCCCCATATCATCATACCTCTTACAACTACCTTAAAGCTGACTGGGACTCTTTCTGTGATTTTCTTTGTGATGGCCGTTGGGCAAAAATTTTTGATCTTCCTGGTGACAAATGTGCTTCTTAAATGTCTTATTAGATTCAGGCTAGCATGGAATCTTTTATTCCCTTTCGACGTTTTCAAGTCAAGCCTCACTTTTATCCTTGGTTTACCTCACATTGTGCTGCTGCAATTTCCAATCAAAACCGTTACTTCCATATCTATTAGCAAATCAGTTCTCCAGAAAACAGATGTCTATTTACTATTGCTAAAAATCATTGTAAAAAGGTTTTATCTAACCGCAAAGCCTACTATTCATCATGAAATCTTGTATTTAATCTTAAAAATTAGGCTCTCGTGACTACTGGAGAATCTTTAACAGTATCAATAATAAGCAAATCTGTTATTCCATCTTGTCTTGTTTTTTAGCATGCTGGAAAGCGGTAACTTAAGGGGTTCCTCAAGGTTCTATCCTTGGCCTCATACTTATTTTAATTTACATTAACGATTATTCAGATATTTTAAAATCTAAGGTCACATTGTTTGCTGATGATACTACCATTTATTCTTTTCTTAATAATAAGCCAACAATCTCTGTTTGGTTGGTAGAGGCATTTGAGCTTGAAAATGATCTCACTTCTTC
Source organism: Hydra vulgaris (assembly GCF_022113875.1). NCBI lineage: Eukaryota > Metazoa > Cnidaria > Hydrozoa > Anthoathecata > Hydridae > Hydra > Hydra vulgaris. Next base: position 15,234,620 of record NC_061157.1, on the reverse strand, counting down.
TACAGAATGGTGCTCACAGTAGCTGGTGAAATTTAATTCAGATAAAACTAAATTTTTTCAAATAATTTTTATCACAATAATCTAGGTCTTCCTATATTTATGAACAGTAATGTACTTGATGAGTCATCTACCCTTTATCTTCTAAGATTAACTCATACTTTCCGAACTTTGATGAAAACCATACAAATCTATTGCAAAATTAGCATCTTCTTAGGTTGCATCTCTTTGTCGAGCTCGACACTTTCTTTCCTCCAGATTCTATTCTTTATTTCTGTAAATCTCAAATCCATCCTTGTATGGAATACTATTGCCATGGGAGGAATCTTTTAATGATGCCCTTTTTCTTTTGGACAAGACACATTATAAACATAGTTGAACTTGCTCTAGCAGCCAACCTCCAACCATTATCACATCATTGAAATGTTGCTTCTCTTGCCATCTATAATTCATTTTTTTGTTACTCGTCATTCAATTAAGTCTCATCCTTTTTATTGACTATTTCTAAGTGCTCCAAAAATCCTTATTTGTCTAGCTTTTTTTCTTTAACATCAATTCTTAGGAATTTGCTTCCTTTATCATGATTTCCTAATTCATATAATATTATTTTGCTCTACAAATTTCTTCTTTTCTCTTTCAGTAAGTTTCAACTCTAATAGTAGTTGCTTGTAGCCTTGTTGGAAGTGAAAATAATAAAAAAAGAAAGTGTGTTTTAAATTCCTTAGCCTAAAAAACATTAAAAATGACAAATGTTATTAGGCCTGTTTTGGAGAAAGAAAAAATATCTGCTTTGAAAAATGGAGATTTTGGCAGCCATTTTGATAAAAATGGTCGTGATCCAATATAAAAACTGTGAATAGGCCAAAAATTTCTCAGTAATCGAGTTCAGTCTTTCAAATGGTCTCAGAATTCATCAAATAGCACTCATTCTAGAAAAATTTTTGCCATGTACCCTACCCTTATAAATAAATATATAAATTTTATATAGTTGTACTTATAAATTTATATAATCTCAGCAAAAAAACAAGTAATCAATGAAAATATGGCCTCTTCAAAGTCTTAGCGCCTGGTTAAGAAATCACCTATTGAACCCACCTTCTGTCGAGCCTGCTTTCCATGCTATCTGTATTGAATATTTATTTTTTTGAATTTAAAATTGTCAATTGATTTACATAGAATTTAAAAACCAATTGTCTCTTTAGTTTGGCTTTCTTTTCTCTAGTCCAGGATCTGTGATGACCAGAAAAACATTATTCTTGACATCACACATACTGGAATGTCATTGATTTTTTTGTTTGTTTACATAATCGATCTTATACAAAAAACAAAAAAATCAATGACTCCATGTACTGAAACTCTTAGGAGCAAAACGGGCTTGGATAAATTATCAAATCTGTAGATTGCAATGTATATTATGCTGACTTTTTAGCCTACAACAAAACGGAGAATACAAGCTTCAACTAAAATAAAAAAGGTATGCATTTATTATTTTGATATGCATTTATTATTTTGTTTTAATCAAAAAAATTTTGCCCAAAAATTATTTTTTATCATTCTCTTTAATATGAACATAACATGTCTTGGAGGTTAGCAAACCTATTAAGCAGCAAATTTGTAAAAAACAATTGAAAAATTATTAAATTTAAATCTAAAGCTATTTTTAACCATGACTATATCAATAGAAAATTCGAAAAAAAATTAACTTGTTATATAATATTGAGGTGTGAAATAACGGTTTTAATTCAGCTTAGAAATAAAAAAAAAAAATCTTTTATGTAAGGTGAATAACTTGTTGTTTTGGTTTTTAAGCATGACTGAATGGACATGTCCCACGACATTCAGTTAACATAAGTATGTTGATCCAAAAATAGAGAAAAGTTTCAAGGCAAATTTTTGCAAATGATAGAGATGCTAAAATGTTTCAAACATAAAACAACATAATTTTATAAACAGAATAGACAGTTCCAACAATCAATCTTCTAAACTGGATAAAAGCCTTCTTAACAAACCGCAAGCAACGTGTTATACTTGGAGAATCAAAATCTGACTGGATTGATGTAACTAGCGGGGTTCCCCAAGGTTCTGTGTTAGGACCAACGCTTTTTGTCATATTTGTTAATGACCTGCAAATTCAAGTCAAATCAACCATTTACAAAATGTATGCAGATGACACAAAGCTCATGAAAGTTGTTGAAAATGATGAAGACCGAGCAGGTTTACAATCCGATCTAGACAAGATTGTTAAATGGACGCAAACCTGGCTAATGGAGTTAAATGTAAAAAAATGCAAATTTATGCATGTAAACTATAGAACAATAAAATTTGATTACATTATGAATGAAATCAAAAATGACAGTACAACCAATAGAGTAGTTTTAGAAGTCACAAATTCAGAAAAAGATCTCGGAATTCTAATCTCCGAGAATCTTAAATATGCTCAACAGTGCAATATAGCTGCAAACAAAGCAAATAATATGTTTGGAATTCTTAATCACACGTTTGTATCAAGAGACATTGACATTTGAAAAAAAATTTATACTGCATATATAAGACCACATCTGAAGTTTGCCATACAAGCCTGGAGCCCTTACCTTGATAGTGACATAAAAAAAATTGAAAAGGTACAACGCAACGCCACGAAAGTTCCTCATGCTTTAAAAAATAAAGACTACAAAACTCAATGTAAAATCATGAAATTAACTAATCTTGAAGACAGATGGAAAAGAGGCGATCTTATTCAAAAATATAAGCTTCTCAACAATTTAAACCTAATTAATTGGCACATAATGCCTGGCAGCATAGCACCCAGAGCTCAACATCGAATCAGATTTCATCTAGAGATTGTCAGGAACTGCGAAATTAGACATAAGTTTTTTAACAACCGTGTAGTTAATGACTGGAATGCTTTGCCAGATAATGTCATCGAGGCAACATCAGTTGATAAATTTAAACAACTACTAGACAGTTTTCAGTCATCATAGTTGCTACAGCTCATCATTTAATTAAATTTGATATTAAATTAAAAAAAAAATTTCATGTAAAAAATTATTTTCCTCAACATTTGCATAAATGAATAAAAATATGCTAATTTAAAAAAAAAAATTTAACATTTTTTTTAATCATTAAAAAAAATTGCAACTAAATAAAGATTTTTTATATAAGTAACATAAAAAAATTACTTTAATTTATCTACTTTTATTTATTAGAAGTTTATTATTTTATAAACGATTTTGTTGTGAAAGCAAAGATTATTTTTCCAAACAACATTTATTAAAAAATAATTGCTGCGATATAACTTGCCATAAAAAAAAAGTTTAACTTACATTTTGCGCAAATTTTTGATGCAGCTATTTATTTAAAATTTAATTTTGAGTAATAAAAAAATGTTTTGAAAAGAAAACCAAAAAAACAATTGCGATAAAAATGAGCTAATTTTATTTTAAGAACAAATTAAATTCAAACATTGAATAATATTTAGTAATATTTAAAAAAAAAATACGACAGTTAAGTTAAACCCAAGCATTGACTTTAATTTAAATAAACTTAGATATATTTTTTAAATCAAAATTTAATTATATATTTTTTAAATCTAAATTAAATTAATTTTTTTTTATCAGAATAAAGTTATATATTTCTGTTAAATTAGTTTTGAATTAAATTATTTTTTTTTTTATCAGAAATAAATTACATTATAATGATCTTTGCTTCAAGCTTAAAGCATGAGCGTTTTTCAAGCGAAAAAATAGATCATAACAAAAAAAAAAAAAAAATTAAGTAGAAATTATTAATTACTATAGAAATAGAAATTCAAGTAAATTTTTTAAATGCAATCAAAAGTTGCATAAACAATTCTTGTCCTCTTAAGATGATAAATAAAAGTTATTATTATATATATTTCTTTTATGTTTTCTTTTATTTTTTTAATAACTTTGCATTAAAAAAAAAAAAAATAATTGTTACTATAAAACAATTTTGTTTTCTGTTTGATAAAATAATTAGCTTAATAGAGATTAAGTTTTTATAGTTTTTAATTTTTTTTAATTAGTAAATCGCGCTTTTAGTTTTTTACATTAGTAAATAGCGCTTACATCTAACATAATTGTCATTCAAATTTTTTTTACATAATCGTCAAAGTGCCCTTTTATAAAATTAATTAATTCTTTCATCTTACCACTTAATAGAGTAATTTAAAAGTTAAAAAAATATCAAAAGTTACTTCATGATTATTGCTCTAGGCATATGCAATTCATACTTTAATTGCCGGCAGCTTAACACTTTAAAACAAGCTCTGGCATTGTACAGTTATTATAAAATAATTCTTGACTCTTTGTAAGTATTTATATAGTTTATTTATAACTATAGCATAAATAAACAGATTTTGTTCCCAACTAGTTAATAATAAGAGATGCCATATTTTGGCATCTCTTATTATTAAATAACTTTCTTAATTAAATATAAAAATTTTTATTATTAACTCAATTCGATCAAAACTAAAAAAAATGGGAAAGGGATGAGGAATAATTTTTTTTAAACTTATCCAAAAAAATTTCTGTACACACTCTGGTTGGAATATATTGTTTGACAAAAACAGTTCATTTTTAGTTCACTCATTTTTAGTTCACTCATTTTTAAATTTTTTTATTTTCTTCTTTAATTTTTTTTTCTTTTGCTTATGTTTAAATAAAAGTTTAAATCTTTTTTTTGTAAATAAATTCTTAATAAATTTTTTTAATACAATCAATTTTAAGTTGCTGATGTAAGTTGAGTTTCAAAAAAATCTTTATTATTAAAACTAAAATTGAATAATTACATTTTAAAATGAAATAAGCCAATGATGAAATTATTTTAATAAATATCCAAGAGCTACACGATAAAGCTCACAAAACCACTTGTGGCTAGCAAAACTACAGGTTTATGACTCCTGGTATAACAGAAGTAACAATTTTAACAATATTTATATTTTAATCTAACAATATAACAAAAGTGTAGTTCATTTTGGTTTAAGCGAACAGTACAAATTTAAACAATCATGACATTATTAATACAAATAATCTCAATGTATTCAAGTAATATTTTGGTATGAGGAAGTACAGCCTTTAAGAAAAAAAATAAATATATTTTTTAAATTATTTAACAAATAAAATTATATAATTTAATTTAATTGACCAAATCATGAGCTACCTAGCCAAAACGTGTATTATTGTATAGAAACAATCAAAAACAAAAAATATTGATCATAGTTGTCATAGAACAATTAAGTTATTGTTCTTGGAGTATAATAATGAAGTACAGTACTTCAGATCTGTTTTCAGTTGTTACAAGTAACATTATTAAGTTTTCACTTAATAATGTTCCTCTGTAATTAACCAAGATGTTTAAGCTCACAAACATAATCTATTCATTAACATTTATAATAGCTCGTAGCTTTTTATTATTAAAAAAAATCTGTGTTTATAACAAACTGCTTATTTTACTTGATACCATTCTGATAATCCCATATTCTTTGGACACCAACCCTGTTTATTATTTAGTCTTCCCACACTTGGAATGAAAAATTGATCTTTATGTGATGAAGCTGTAAGTTGTTTGACTTTTATGTAACCATTTCTCATTCCAAGAGGTGTTCGATGTGTACAATCTTAAAATAAAATTTAAAATTAGATTTTATTACTAAAATAGTAAAATATTTTACATTATGTACACATACATGATAAAATAGAAATCATCAAGCTTTAGTTTTCAAAAAATATATATAAGTTTCAAAAAATATATGAGTTTCAAAAAATATATATGAGTTTCAAAAAATATATATGAGTTGATCAACTATTGTATGCAAAACAAATTTAAAACAAAAAGCTTTACTAATGATTTAAAACACTTTAAAAGTCTGACATTCTTGCTGAAAATTATCCCTAAATGTCTACAAGAAAAATATCCCTAAATGTCTATAATAAAGGTCTGTAACTTTATCTTACTTACTATCAAAAAGATGAGGCAATCAAAAAATATTTTGAACTTTGCAAACTAATTCAACTTGGAGAGAAACCGAAAAATGGATTTGTTTTCTACAAACCATGTGCCTTTTACAAAGATCATTAGATATTTTTCAAACACAACTTACAATACTTGTAAATAGTGTTTATGCAATTTTGTTTAACTTGAACTATTTAGACAACTTATATATCTGATTTAAGTAAAAAACCCACTTTCTAGCATAATCTCAAAAATCGCTCCAATCAATAAATTGAATTAGATTAAAAACTTCACCATCTTTAAGAATCAAATAATAAAAAAACATACATGGTATCTCAAAATCAAAATTGTCTTTTCTCAAACACCATCAAAGACAATAATAGATATTACAAAAAGCTCATTAAATCAGTCAATTTTCAACACTGGAACTTGAAAAACCTGTTGCGCCTGAATATTTAAAAGTCTTATTACAAATAAGGAAAAGATCTTTTGCATTTTTAATCTTCTCTCTTTTCCTTACCCACTTTTTAAGCTTATAGAAAATTAACAACCTTACATGGCTCTCTCAAACAAAAATGAATGAGAAAATAAATACACAAATGAAATAGCAGAAAGATTTATTGCAATGATGACATATGAAAAGATTATCACATAAGAAGAACACCAATCAATTTTGCAGCTTATGAAAGAATATTGAAATTTCATCCATTAGGCTGACACAGATGTATTTATAATACATTGTTTCCAGTTTAGGTTATTAAATTCCTCAATCTTTTAGACTCAATGCATGAGTTTTGCTTTTGTCTTTGTTTAAATGACAAAACAACTCATTCTATTATTTCCTAATGAGGGTACAGCTCTAAAACTCAGTTCTATGGTTCTGAGGCCGGCTGGTAGTCAGGTTTTCCAAACTCTCTGGTAACTGTCAGAGAGGCTGATTCCATCAACAGCTGTAAAATATCAGAGTATTAACAGTGCCATCTTGCGTATGGATGGTGTCCCTGTTTGTACTTTTAAATTGCATTGTGGAGGTCACAATTGCGGTAGTGGTGTAGTGGTAGAGCGCTTGCTTCATAAACGAGTGGTTCCGAGTTCAATCCCCACCACGTCCCTGGTAGTACCGCGCTCAACTCGTTTCTCCGCGCAGCGGCCTTGTTCGTCAAGGTTCGTGTTTCGGAGTTATAGAGTTGAGAGAGGGCTATAGCCACAAAATAAGTAGCCTCCTTGTCTGTAGTGGCCTTCTCGGCCTTGAGGAGGTGAAGTAAAATTAAAAAAAAAAAAAAAACATTTGGAGCCCTTTTTTATAACTTGGGGTTTATTAATAGTATTAAGGAAATTGCTTTGACTATTAAATAGTGTATTGAGTTTTATCTATGAGTCAAATTCTTTAACAAATTTAAAAATGACTAAAGTACCAAAAACTATAAAACATAAAAAACCATCATCGCCCTTAAGTTCTCTAAACCTATCATCTACTAATACTTGTGGTCTTCAAAGTAACTTTTCCTCCCTTGAGTCTTATATCTTGCAAAGTTCATCAGATCTACTTGCTCATTGTGAGACTAATTTGAGTTCAGCTGTCTCATTTTGTGATCTTAGTGGTTATTTTTCTTTAACTTTATAAGACTCCAATAGTCACGTACTTGGTCTGGTGATTTACATTCCTAAGAATTCACCCATTTGTCAAGAAACTAAGTTTGAATCCACATACTATTTTTTTATGTGCTTTTAGCACCACTTCACTCTATCACCATTCTCTTTGTTCAATATTGCTTTTGTTCATCTCAAGACTGCACTCTTTTCAATGTTATTTCTGATCAAATTGGCCAAGCCCTCTCTCTTTATCCATCAGCCAATATTTTTGTTGTTGGTGACTTCAATGGTCATTACATTGAATGTCTTGGCTTCAGTGTAAGTGACACTGCAAGCATTAAGGCCAACAACTTTTGCCTTTCTCAATCTCTAACTCAAATAGTAAACTATTTAAATCGCTTTCTTGACAACCAGAATCATTTACCTTCTCTACTCAACTTAAATTTTGTACCTGATTCTGGTCAATGATCAACTTCTCCACATTCACCCTAAGCTTCTGATCTGGTGCTTCTGATATCTCTCTAACATTCACCCTAAGGTGATCTCCACGTTCACCCTAAGGTGCTTCTGATGGTTTGATCTCTCTAAAGCTATTAGAGAAATCCAACTGTGATAAAAAAACGATGATAGAGGGATTCTTCTTCAAAATCAGTTCCTCAAGGTTCTATACTTAGCCCTATATCTGGACTATTGTTAATTTACATTAACAATCTTATAGGTGTTTTCACATCTAAGGTGGCATTGTTCTCTGATGATACTCCCATTTATTCTTGTCTTGATAAAAAGCCAACACCTTCTGCTTGCTTGGAGTGGGTATTTAAACTTGAAAAGGATCTCACTTCTGCTATAGCATAGGAATTTTTTTCAGTTAATCATTATCACAATAATTTAGATCTTCCTATATTTATGAAAGGCAATTTACTTGATGAGTCATCTGAGACCCTTCATCATCTAGAATTATTTCTTACTTGAACTCTTTTTAGGAAACTATATATCAAATCCATTGCAAAATTAGCATCTGCTAAGGTTGCATCTCTTTATGGCACTCAATACTTTCTTACTCTGGATTCTATTCTTTATAAATCTCAAACTTGTCTATGTATAGAATACTATAATATAATTAAAAAAAAACTTAAAAAAAAAAATAACCATATGACTTAAAACAAAGGTGTATCACAGTTTTATTAAAAAACTAATAATATCATTATTATCACTAAAAAAGCTCTAGTGGTTTGACCAACTTTGTCAAAATGCCCCTTCTTGCAGTTGTGTAAAGTGCCAATATTCTAACATTTCTATATATATATCAAACTCTTATAATAATATACTGTCTCTGTAATGATTTCCCAGAAACTCTACAAATTATTGTAATGGCTTCTTCACCATGGGACTGTAATGGCTTCTTCATTCTACAGAATAAAATTTCTTTTTATAGTTTCCAAGAAGGTAATATTTACAGGGAGCCTGATGAACATAATCGGTGTTCAAAAAAAATTTATATTTTGATATTAAGTAGATTTTTCTTATTAACCAGAGTTTTTTATGCATCTAAAGGTTGCATATTATTTAAAGTTGAATACTTTACCTATTTCAAGATATACAAAATTCCTTATGTATCTCAAAAAATGTTTCTATAACTTTTTTTGCAAATAGTCCTGATTTTCTTGGTTGTAAAGATGAACAACTAGCTTTAATCTACTGCAAACATTCTTGTTTCAGTTTAGGATCTTGATGATTGAGCCAAGTCTTACTTATGCACAGTAGACCAGAATAATTATTAACTGGAAAAAATAAATAACTTCTGAAATATTTATAAGATTATATCTATAATTACCAGATTGTGTATTTTTGATACAATGAAGTTAGTGGTACTATTAGATTGTTCATTTATTTGCTAAATACACTTAAAATGTCTTGCAACATTTTTTTTTGGTTAGTTACCAAGTTTAAAAGACTTTCGCAAAAAAAGTTAGAAACTAAACGGATATTAACATTGAAGGCTGACTGAAAATTATTTTATATACTTCAATGATTAGAGCTATAGCCTAATACTAAAAAATTAAGTACTACCAGGGATGTGGTAGGGATCGAACTTATGAGGTGAGTCTTTATAAAAATTTACTGCATTACTCTACAAATCTCTTATTCATCCCTGTGTGGAATATTGTTGTCATATTAGGGCTGGTTTTTCTAATAATGCTCTTTCTCTTCTAGACAAGGTCTAAAAATGCATTTTGTAAATGTAGTTAGACCCACTCTGTCTGAGATTCTAAAGTCTCTTTCTCGTTGTCATAAAACTTTATCTCTTTCTCTTTTCTACAAATATACTTATAAAGGGACTTCTCGCTTATGAGGGGAGCACTCTAACACTACACCACTACCGCACAAATAATTAACTAAATATTGTTATAAAAAACAAAAATTTATTATTTTTTACATTTTTGAAAAAAAACCAATTCACATAAAAATTAATGAAGTTGTTGATTGTTCAACAACAGTAACAAGAAAAAAGATGATTTTAAAAGTTGTGTCACTTCTGGATCAAATGGTTTCTTTTTGCTTAATATTTTTATCTGAAACTACTGATAAGTAGATCTGTACTATGAAGAAACCATGTTAACACATCCATATTAGTTTTTTTTCAGGAACATTTACCTGAAAAATGCTCTCGAAACTTCTGAAAAATTCTTGTTGCGTTGTGAAAATTTTCTCAAAAATTCTGAAAATTCTTTCAAAAAGTATTTCAATAAAATTCATTGTACTTCATTGTAAATTTCATGTCTGTGTTTTAAAACACAACTTAAACCTTCTCCTAGTATTTCAATCATTCAACATACATTAACCACTCGATCTTGGGACATTAATAACAAGTTAAAGTTGTTACTTTATTGTCTTCTTGTACTCAGTTTATATGATATGTGCAGGAAGTACATACAAGCTGGGTATTAAAAAACATCAAGCTATATCCATAAAGGATAAAAATTCTGTTTCATTAAAAAGAAACTTTTAGATCTTGTATTAGTGGTAGTAAAAGAGTTTAAAAGGTTTTTGAAGAAATAAAAGTTTTTTTTTTAAACATTAGGAAGACCTGACAGATAAAAACTTATATCCAAAGCTCTCATTTGGATATATTTAGAGGTCAGTATAAAAACTTAATTCGATTGAAAATCTAATTGAGGTCAGTAATTAATTTAATTTAATGATATATTTATTTTTTTTGTACCAAGGGTAGGCTAAAGGTTTGGGGGATTAATGGGGCATTATTCCAGATCCTCTTCATTTGTTTAGGATGAGGTTCAAAGTTACCTCTGGATTAAACCATCATCTACACTTCATCTTATTATAATAAACTAAATATTTAATGGTGTACTTAGATCTTACTTATTTTGCTTCTTTTCTAAAAATACCTTCTATCTTATCTAAGCACAATCTATTTTTTGTATATAAAATACAACAACTATTTACCAAATATATTGAGGCAAATTAATATATTTGGTAAATAGTTTCAACAAATTAATAATATCAAATCATAATTCATTAATATTTGTCAATATATCATTTATTAGCATTCTATAGAAAACAATTATATTTGCTGCTTATTTAACCTCCATTAACTCAATCCTCTATTATCAATTGTTTCTTACGGGTAATTATCTGAAACGGTTGGAAAAAAATGGTGTGATGATCATTAAAGTCATTAATAGCAACAATATTGACTGAGAGATTAGGAGGAAAGTTTTGGTGATATAGATGAATTACCAATGCTTACATTTCATTAATTACTCAAAAAAATGTGAAAACTAATGTGGATTTAAAAATTTTAAAGTTTCTTTCTGAAAATCAGCTTTTAAAAGTTTTGAAGTTGCTCCAATTTCTAGTTCGAAAAAAAAAGAGAAAAGAAAATTATGCTTAAGGGTGTAAACAAGGATCATTATAAATATTATTATCCTTGATATAGAGCTTGATAACTATACTGAGAAAATAAACTATGAAACCAAACCACCTAATAATTAGTCTACTATTTCTTAATATTTTCAGCACAATATTTATAATGCAGAATTTTAAACTTTTTACTTTCAATTAATACAGTACTAAACTTAATTAAAATATTGAACTAGAAAAATAAGCTTGACTTAAAAAAAGTAAACATTTCATACCAAAATATAACATCAGATAAACAAAATAATTCTTTTTTAGACTTATCTTAAATGATAATAAAACTTTTTAAAAAAGTTAAAACTTACTTCACTCACACTTAATGTTGGAGGACCATCTTTATTATGTGCTTATAAAGCACAATATAATAAAAAACTTTAACTTCACTTTTACAAACTTGATTTAGTTATAAATACATCAATACTATTAAAGGTCTAATTGGTATTTAATAAAAAACAGCTTGGGCAACGAGTTTTTTTATCTCCTGAATAAAGTCTTCTATACCAGCTTGAGTTTTAATTTAATATTATTAATTCCCTACACCGGAACTTGAAAATGTTATGAGGGCAACATTAAAAATCATAGCTTTTACAAGAAATTGCAATCATCTGGGCGCAAATTAATGTTCATGAATAGAGAAATTTGATGTTAAAATGTTTCCCGTTAAATATATAACTGTGAGGGAAACTGATTGTTAGATAATACCATGTTGAATATGAATGCTTTTGATCATTTTATGAGTGTAATTAATTAATGTAAATGTACATAATCAGGGAAGCAAGTAAATTTTTATGTTAATTTTCCATGATTTTTCCCAAAAATTTAAACATACAAAGCAACCAAAAATCCCACATAGCCCTTTACTTATACCCAAAAACATAAACTGGCTTTAAAGGCTCCTATTGACTTTTAAATAATGATGTTACTATGAGACTTTAAAAATACATTTTTTGCAATCTTATTTTGATTTTCAATTTAAATAATAAATAATAGTTTTCCAACTAAATCAATCAAAATTCTCTGTCTTTTGCATAATTTATTTAATTTTCTGACTTTGACAGGATGTCCAAGTTGCTGGTCATCCCGATTAACTATAAATAATAAAAGTAATAATAATAATAATATATTTTACTATTATTTTAATAACCTAAACTCTATTATTTTACTAATCTAAACTCTGCTAATTTTTCTTCTGATCTCAATGTTGATGGGTACTACCTTTTAATTTGCAAAGACTTCAATAGTCACATGCTTGGCTTAGGGTTATACATACCCTATAAACATATGCATCAATTCAACTATTTTTTATAAATTAGGTTTAAATCCTTTGACCATTCCTTTATGTGGTTCTGCTTAGCCCCTCTTCACTCCATCACCTTTCTCTTTTAGTTCTTTAACTTTCTCTTTTAGTTCTTTAACCTTCTCCTTCTTCCCAAGACTGCACTCTTTTAGATATAGTTTCTGATCAAATTGACCATGCTCTCTCTCTCTTTACCCTTGTGCCAATATTGTTGTTATTGGTGAAATTAATGCTCATCACACTGATTCGCTTATCTCTAATGCCACTGACTCTGCTGGTACTAAAGTCTATAACTTCTGCATTTCTCAATGTCATACTAAGATAATTAACTTGTGACTCATTTTCCTGACAACACTAATCATTTACCTTCACTCCTTGATTTATGTCTGGTCTCTGATCCTAGCTTGTGTCCAGTTTCTCCTTTTTCTCCCTTAGGTGGTTCTGACCATGCAATGATCTTTTTAAATCTTTTATCTAATACTTCATTTTCAGACTCACCCTATCATTGCACTACTTACTACTACTCTAAAGCTGATTGGGACTCTTTTCATGATTTTCTATGGGGCAGACATTGGGCTGATGTCTTTTCCCTTTCAACTGAAAAATGCGCCTACTATGCAGAAAGTTACTTTTAATCCTTCCTGATGATTTCAAGTCAAGCTTCCTTCTACTCCATGATTTTCACCCTCTTGTGCAGCTGCTATATCTAATTGTAATCATTTTTTTCATTTTTTTCAAAAAACAACTCTCTTGAGAACAAACAGCTATTTATTATTGCAAGAAATTGATGTAAAAAGGTACTGTCAGATGCTAAACTCCATTATTTCCAGTTCACTAAATCTTGTATCTTATCTCAGAAGTTAGGTTCTAGAGACTTTTAAAAAATCTCCAACAGCGTTGTTAACAAAGGAAGGTCTAACATTCAATTCTCTCATTCGTGAGACTGATCCTATTACCTCTTCCAAGGATAAGGTTGAACTATTTGCAAAGAACTTCTCTTCTAATTCCACTCTCGAATCTTATAGCCATTCTCTTCCTTTCATTCCAATTAAACAGGTTAACCATTTGTTAGACATTCAAATCACTCCAGCTTCCGTAGCTAAAGTCTTATCTCGATTTAACTCTTCAATGGCTGGTGGTTCAGACAACATTCCTGTCAAAAGTTTTCTCTAGCACTCTCTTTAATTTTGCTTTTTGCTTATTTGAATCTTGTTTTCTTGCCTGCTGGAAAATGGTATCTGTTGTTCCAATTTTCAAAAACTCTGGTGAACACTCTGACTCTTCCAATTATTGTCCAATCAGTTTTCTTTCTATTATTAGCAAGTTTTTTGAGTCTTTGATAAACAAACTTCTCACAACCCATCTTGAATCAAATAACTTTCTGTCAGACAATCAATACGATTTTCAATCTTCTTGTTCTACGGCTGCCTTGCTAACTGCTGTTACTGAAAGATTTTATTGTGAATTAAAATCTTTCAGTTTCAGAATTGTGAGGCGGAGAGGCTAGGGCTATTGCTGCTGACATATCTAAGGCTTTCGACAGAGCTTGGTATGTTAGTCTTCTCCATAAGCCTGTTTCATATGGTGTATCTGGGAAAGTTTTTGAGATTATTAAATCATTTATTTACAACCTTCTCACTGAGTCCTCTTCTTTACGTCTTCTTGGATTATTATTTACTACTGACCTTTCATGGAAACCATATATACAATCGATTGCTAAATTAGCATCTGCTAAAGTTGCTTCTCTTTATTGCACTTACCATTTTCTCTCTCCTGATTCCATTCCCTACCTCTACAAATCTCTTATTCGTCCCTGTATGGAATAGTGTTATCATATTTTGGCTGGTTCTTCTAATGATGCTCTTTCTCTTCAAGATAAGGTCTAAAAACAAGTTGTGAACAAAGTTGTACCCGGTCTATCTGCTAAGCTTGAGCCTCTTTCCCATCATCATAAAGTTACATCTCTTTCTCTTTTCTGCAAATACTATCATGGCCACTGCTCAAAGGAGCAACCATCTCAAGTTCAATCAACTAAAACTCAATCTCCCTTGACTAGTCATTAATCAAAGTCTTATTCTTTTACTGAATTTTTTTCTGCATGTCCATAAACATTTATTCCTTTTTTTCTTAGCACTTCGACCTTTTGAAACTCTTTCCCATCTTCATGTTTTCCTGACTTATACAACCTTCAACTTTTCAAGTCTTCTATCTACTGTTTCCTTGCTTTATAACTCTATTGTTTTTTTCTAGTAACTTCCAACTTAATAGTCGTTGCTTGCAGCCTTGTTAGGAGTAAATGAGAATAAATAAATAAAATTTACAGATTAAAAAATTAAATAATTTTTAAAGGAAGGTATTAGTTTTAATTTTTCTATTGTCTGGTTTATCAACTTTTTGTACTTTACTTTTGTACTGAACTTATTTTGTTCTAACACAAGTGTAAAGTTTTTTAAATTACCTAATTTTTTTACAGTGCTATAATTTTTCTAAAACTAGGTCTTACTCAATTGCTGCTCACTTTCCTACCGTTTTCTGTTGATTTGTTGCAATATTAGGTTTCTCTAGAGTAAGTCCATGTCAATTGAGCCAGAAAATTTCAAAAATGTCACCATCTCAGATTTTGCTGATTTTTATACAGTTGAGAGTACTTAGTAAAAGAAAAAATCCTTGAAAATTTTAGCTTCTAGCTCCAAGAGGATCATGAAATATGATCATTTTACTTTTAACTAATCTTGACCAGGCCCCTCTTGTCGCCTCAGAAGTGTAACCTTTGTTTAAAGGTTCCAAGTCACATAGCTTAAAAATATTTGATCTTTTGACTTAAAAATTTGTACCTGGCTATTTTCAGGGTCGAAGAATCTAATGAAATAATCAGAAATTTGAAAAAATATTTTTAAGTACTTGTAATTATCAATTTAAATAAATTTAGGCAATTTTTTATATACCTGATTTTGATGCTCAAGAAAGCCATGTGGCCTTGGTGATATAAAAAAAAATTGTACACATTATTCTATGTTTAATGATCTTTCAGAAAACATAAAAATTTTGATCTGCAAGTATATGGATTTCCATATATGGTTAACGGGGCACAGGCCCCACTATTTTGTAGCGGAATCTTGCCATACATTTTTCACTACCTTTCAGACTAGCTGGAATGATGAAAATTTTGGTATTTATGTAGTGTCAATAAATGTGCATTTTAAAATTAAAAAAGGGAATAAGATACTAAGGGAAGGGGCTGGAGGGATTTGCCTCACTTTTTTGACCGGAATTTTGAGATAGATTTTTCAGTATCTTCCAGACAAGCGGGAGCTTTGAAACTTTCAGCATTTGTGTAGTTCTGATGAACATGCATTAAAATTGTTTCAGGTCAGACAACCAGAAGGTCCATGGGGCTGGGGCACCGGGGACCATGCCCCACTTATTTTCTCAAAAAAAAAAAATTTTTTTTTTTTCTTTAACACATTTAAGATAACTTTGAAACTATTGTCTTGAAAATTTCTTTTTAGATTTTCATTTTTAACAGCGTTAAACATATCTTTGATAACATTGCTTCGCAAATTTTTGTGATTTATATTTGTTCAATTTGGTTTTTGATCATTCTATGCTCAATGATCTTTCTTAAAATGTTTTAAGAAAGTTAATGTTTATAAGAGTTTTGATTTGCATGTATAAGATTAAAAACAGTCTAAAATAATGGTTTTAACAGAATTTTATTTTGCATAATTTAAAATTTTAATCAAAAAAGATTAATATATTTTAATGCTAAAATGGTAACAGCAAGTTGTTTTATTAACTTCCAACAGAAAAAAACATCCTGTCATAACATTACATCAATAAAAAAGAAATTTATCAATTTTTCAAAATCATTTTTTTATTTGATATTTGCTAATTCTAAAATGTTAACAGCAAGTTGTTACTAAATAAGAACTATTCACAGTAACAAAAAAACACCCTGTCATTACACTAGTATAGAAAAAATTTGTTACCTATTAAAGTCATTATTAACATTTTTAACATTAACAAATTGATTATAATTAAACTTTGTGTAATGGAAACTTTCTTTTTGTCAAAGTAAGATAAAAGAAATCAATCACTGTTTAGTTTTGTATTACCATGGTGATTGCTTAAGTTCCTTTCATTGAATTAATTACTATTGGTTTCTCATTTTTAAATTAATCTCAAAATGTTTTTAGTGTTACAGTAAAAATGGATTCATGTGATTTTGGAAAAAAATTAAATGATACTTGTCATAAACTAAGTTATTGTAGAAAAATTGATTTAAAGAAATTTGATTGCTATAGAGAAGATGCCAGAGAAGAATTTATTTGGAGATCTGAAATAACAGAGGATAAAATTTTAACAATCTGCCTTCATCATGAAAAGATTTTTGGTACACACTTTGAAAAGAAGCACACAAAATGTTGTAATTTATTGGACAAGCATAAATCAAAAAAAAAGCAATCAAAGGTAAATATTGTTGATAAAAAATTATTGTAAAATCTTTTTTGAATAATGAAATTAAAATCTACTAGTTTATAAAAGTTTGAAAAAAAGCTGATCTGGTTATGCAATATATATTGAAATAAGTACAAATAATTTTCATATTCATAGGTAATTACTAAAATCAAATTGTTCTTTTTTTTTCAGGGAGTCATGTAATAACATTAGACATGGCAAAACAATTGAGATTTAATTTTCCAAATGTTGTGCCTAGATATTAACTTTGTCGAAGCTGCTTTGATGCTATAATCAGTAAATTTCATGAACAAGATAATTGTGAATTTGAGGAATCTATTTCATGTGCTACTTCTGAAAAGTCACAAGAGGCATTAAATGTTAGTTTGGAAACAATAGGTGTATCCCCCATAAAACTTCATGGCATTCCAAAGCATCAACAGCTATCTGTTGCTAAGAGTAAAGTTATTAAAATAATGTCAAAGTATGAAGAGCATATTTCAAAAGTATATAATGTTAGGGAAGAAGAACTGAAACATAAAATTCCTCATACGAAAATTATTAACAAAAGTAAATGTGATGATTTAGACAAACTAACAGCAGAAATAAAAGAAAAGTTAATTGTTTCTGACCAAAAAACTAAAATTCAGTTGTTAACATTTACACCCGAGTCTTGGTCAAGAAATTTTGCTGCAAGATATTTCAACGTCACTATATACCAAATTAAAGAAGCGCGCAAACTAAAGAAAATAAGTGGGATTTTTTCAGTTCCAGGCACTAAGAAAGGAAAAACATTTTCAGAAATAACATTAAATAGAGTCAACAATATATACCATGATGAAGAATTTACAAGATAAATGCCTGGTAAAAAAGATTACGTAAGTATTGGTAGAAAATAACACAAGCAAAAGCCCCTTATTTTATGTAATTTTAAAGAACTTTATGTTTCTTATAAAACTAAATATCCTCAAGAAGTTATTGGATTTTCTAAGTTTTGCAGTTTAAGACCAAAATGGTGTATAACTGTTGGAGCATCAGGCACTCATTCTGTTTGTGCATGTACCCTCCATCAAAATGCAATACTCTTGACCAATGCTATACAAATGAAATGTACTTACAAAGATATGATGACAAAAGTTGTTTGTGATGTGACAAGTAACGAGTGCATGGTTCATCGATGTCCGAACTGTCCAGGTATAGTTTCTTTAAAGAAGTTTCTGGATGCACAACTAATTGACAATGACAATGACGAGGAGGTGTCATTCAATCAGCGGCAGAAAACAGACAGAACAACATTGATCTATCAGACAACAACTATTGAAGAATACAAATTGATGCTATCAGAGGCAATAAACAAGTTAACAGCTCATCCCTACATTGCAAAATGTCAATCAAGATACCTAAAGCAATAAAAGGAAAATTTAGCAAAAAACTGCTGTATTGTCTTAGTTGACTTTGCAGAAAACTTCAATTTTGTGATTCAAGATGAAATGCAAAGTTACCATTGGTGCAAAAGTCAATGCACATTGCACCCTGTTGCCCTCTATTTATTAAACAAAAATGACCAACTTGAAGAAAAATCGTTTTGCTTCATGTCAGAAGATAATGAGCATGACACTGGTTTTGTGTATAAAGTTCAAACACAAATAGTTAACTATTTAAAAGAATATCATCCTAAAATTTCAAAGATTCTTTATTTTTCTGATGATTGTACTGCCCAGTATAAAAACCACAAAAACCTTTACAATATCTCCATAAAAATGATTTTGACATTGATGCAGAGTGGACATTTTTTGCTACAAGTCATGGTAAGTCATCATGTGATGGTATTGGTGGCATAGTAAAACGATTAACTACAAATGCAAGTCTACAAAGGCCCATAAATGACCAGAATTGTAACAAAATGTTTGACTACTGCACTAACAATATTAAAGAGTTTATTTTTTTCAAGATTGAAAAAGAAAGACTCACAGAATTGTGTCTTTCTTTTTTATGCGTGCATGCTTGCCGCAGCACGGTGCTGCGGCCCGCATGTTTTAATTTTAAGGAAATCCAATTATAGCTCGTTGCTTTAGTATGTTGATTTAACTGGATAAAGTCAGTTTATATATATATATATATATATATATATATATATATATATATATATATATATATATATATATATATATATATATATATATATATATATATATATATATATATATATATATAAATATATATATATATATATATATATATATATATATATATATATATATATATATATATATACAAATGTGGGCCTTTAAATAAAGTATATTTGGCAAAACCCTGCATATATGAGCCTTTTTGAAAAAGTCCCGCATGTGCTTTTTGGAGCCAGCACGCCCCTGTTTATGTAACTAATTATTTCAATCATTTTTTAAAAGAAAACAAAATTTAAATGTAACTAATTATTTTTATCATTTTTCAAAAAGAAGACAAAACTTTATTTAAGGTATAAAAGAAATGCAAAAAACACTTATAAAGTGTATTTATATTATGAACTTATTAATTTAAACTTCTAAAGTTTTAATGTTTTCTGCATACAAGTATGCGCCCGCATTTTGTTTACAAAAAGATGTGACATAAAGGAGAACAATAATAAACAAAAAGAAATTTGACTGAATGAAAAGGTGCTAAGTAGAAGCGCATTAAAGTAATTTTAGAGGATTTAAACCTGAGTTTATGGCAGATAAGTTATTTGATGCATAAGTATATGCCCAGGCCGAGCATGTGACTAATTCAAATTAGACTCACAAAGAGTAAGTTATTCTTGTGAAATTCGTAATTTTTGACAGAAAAAAGTTACTTTGAAGATCATGATTATTCATAAAAGATTGAATCAGTTAAGTGGTGGTGATGATTTTTATGTTTAACTATTTTAAGATATTTTAGTCAGGTTTCAAGCTATTAGAGAACTTAAATCAATTATAGATAGAGTATGGCAACCCAACCAGTGCGCATTTGCCTCAGCCCTGCTAATTAACTAAAAGTCATAACTAAGGGCTCTTAATGTACCCTCAACAATGAACACTAAAAGTACCAACAGTAACACTACCATGCTAACACAAAACAATTGAGAACATTCACCGGATATTTTGAACATTTGAGTATGTTCTAAGAATGTTTATAGAACCTTCTTGAATGTTTGCAAGGTTTGCTGAAGATTTTGTGTTAGCTGAGTACATCTACACTAGCCTAATTGATGAAGTAGGTGTGGCTAGTTAATATAACTTTTTAGCTTACCCCATGAGTCTTAGTCAAGAATGCCTTCTACAAGACAGTAGCTGGAGACAGTAACATCTGCTCAAGATGAGTATTTTTTCCAGACACCATCTCTAGCCTTTATTCAAGAGCCCAAAGGGGTTTATTTTATATTAAGTCATAGTTTATTACTATTAGCTTTTCCCTAGAAAATCAAAAAAATTTCCATATAGGAACTTCATAAGAAAGTAGGACATACTTTAAAGGTTTGTAACTAGTAAGTGACCAGGCTGATATTTGGCTAGGGTTGGGGCCGGGCCAGGTTTGATAAAATATAGCTAGGTCTAGGTTTGTGACAGGGGCTGCATAAACATTTATTTATCCTAAAGTACTTTTTTTTTATTCAAAATTCATGTTATATTCTGTATATAAATGCATATATAAACATATAAACATCATTATGATCAACATGATCATCATAACCATCATTACCATCATCATCATCATCATCATCATCATCATCATCATCATCATCATCATCATCATCATCATCATCATCATCATCATCATCATCATCATCATCATCATCATCATCATCATCATCTTCATCATCATCATCATCATCATCATCATCATCATCATAATCATTATCATCTGATAATCTTCTCTTTTGGCAAATACTACACCATACAAATACTAAAGTTTATAGAAATATAAATGGATATTGCATACCAGCATCTAAATAGACAGCAAACATATATTAATATCCACAATATGTATGCATAAAGTGCATATTGGAAGATTTTATTTCTTCTGGACTAAAAGTTTGAAAGCTTTTATTCCTACTCTTTAATTTCAATTCAAGCCTCATTCTACTCCACATTTTTCACCATCTTGAGCAGTTACTTTATTAAACATTTATCATTTTTTAAATCTTTTTTACAAAAAAATCTCTCTTAAGAACAAATGTCTTTATTATTAATCTAACATTATTCCAAGAAGCCATTGTAAAAAGGTCCTGTCTGATGTTAAGCTCTATTATTCTTATATCTTATATCAGATGTTAGGTTCTAGAGACTTTTGGTTAGTCTTCAACAATATCATTAACTAAAGTAAGTTTAACATTGAATCTCTAATTCATAGGTCTAATCTTTAAATTTCTCTCCAGAATAAAATATAAGCAAATTATTTTATTAGTTATTTGCAAAGAAATCTTATTCTAATTTGACTGTTGAATCTAATAGCCATACTCTTTCTGCCAGTTAAACAAATTAACCCAATGTTAAACATCCCAATCACTCTGGCTTCCGATGCTAAAGTTAATTTTCAATTAACTTTAGCATTAATACACTATTTAAAAGTCCAAGCAAATGTAGCCTCCAAATGTAGCCTCAACAATGCACACCAAAATTAGGGACAGGAATACTATCTGCAACATGGCATTGCAACATGTTAGTACTCTGATACTTTACAGCTGTTGATTGAATCAGTCTCTCTGAAAGCTGCCATAGATTTTGGGAAACCAGCCCACCTCAGAACCATAAAAATGAGTTTTAGAGCTGT
Source organism: Hydra vulgaris (assembly GCF_022113875.1). Classification (NCBI taxonomy): domain Eukaryota; kingdom Metazoa; phylum Cnidaria; class Hydrozoa; order Anthoathecata; family Hydridae; genus Hydra; species Hydra vulgaris. The sequence continues at coordinate 15,212,572 of NC_061157.1, read as the reverse complement.
ACCCTAATTAAGAGATAATAGTATGAGTTACCTAGTCATAAAAACAGAAACACAAGCAAAGCTTATGCACTGAGTCAAGAAAATTTCAGCATTCAACATCCTCATACTGAAAAAAATGTATTATAAATATATTTACCCCTGTCTAATAGATGAAAAAATGGAGGAAGCTGGCCAACAGAAAGGATCTGTTTACCCCTTTAAAATGATAATGAAATGATAATGTGGCTTCTCAACTTGCTTTAAAAATCTGGTCTTAATTGATTAATCTGTGTTCTTTTTTATTAACAACAAAAACAACAAGCAAGGTAAAATATGAGCAAAAAACAATGTTGACTAGAGTTTTAAAAATATAGTTTTACATACCGAGTTATTAACATTTGGAATTAGTTGCCTTTAGATGTTGTTAATGCCAATATTATCAACATCTTTAAAAGTAAAATTAGTTTGCACAATTTTGAAAAATGTTTGCTGCATATCTTATTTTTATTTTGTTATATAAATTTTTTAATTTGTATTATATCATTATTGTACACCATTACAAAACTTTTTTCAGAAACACTGTTAGTGTTCAACAATATGGAACCATGTGTTCTTTAAAATTTGTATCATATGCTTTAATAAATCTAATATAATCTAAACATAGATTTGGATTTATATGGTTTAATAATATAGGATCCAGAAACAACATTTAGCTAGTTGGTTTTAAAAAGTAAGAAAAAAAAATTGTAAAACAAAAGTGATAAGGTGTGAAGGTTTTTTTCAATAATTCACTAATTTTTCACTAATTTCTTTTCTTATAACTGATGTAATGTTATTTGTCAAACAATACTAAACCTTACAAAGGTATATAAAAAACTAAAAAAAAAAAAGTAAAAAAAATGATTTTTTTTATAAAAATGAGAATTTTTTTTTAAATGAGAATATAAAAATAAAAAATGTTAAAAAAAGAAAAAGTTTAAAAAAGAACATATATTACTTAAAAAAGATGTTAAAAAATATGTAATGTATAAAATCATACTTGAATATATCGTGGAATTTAATTTAACTAGTCAAATTTATTTGTGACTTAAAACTAAAAATGTAAAGTACTTAAAGAAAATTTTTAAAGAAAGTGAATATATAGAAACTTTAAAGGGTTTTAAAAACCAGTTTTGCAAGATATATACAAAATAACTGATAATATAAAATCTTTTAAATAACCTTACTTTTAGTTTCTGTTACTATAACAATTTGCAAAAAAAAGATATAAGTCAAGCTTTTGGCAAACTTTACTTTCATCATTTATTGTCTAAAATGAAAAATACAGTTGACTTGTATTAAATATAATATACAACACACACAAACAAACACCCACACACACACATATATATATATATATATATATATATATATATATATATATATATATATATATATATATATATATATATATATATATATATATATATATATATATATATACATATATATATATATATATATATACATATATATATATATATATATATATATATATATATATATATATATATATATATATATATATATATATATATATATATATATATATATATGTATATATATATATATATATATATGTATATATATATATATATATATGTATATATATATATATATATATATATATATATATATATATATATATATATATATATATATATATATATAAAGTGCAGAGTTTCAAGTCAGCAAAAAATCGCCTCTATGTTTTTGTGTTTTATGGTAAGACCTTTGTGGCAAAATTTTTTGCTGACCTCTAACAATGTAACACCTCATTTTTTCCTAATTTCTAGGGCTATATATATATATATATATATATATATATATATATATATATATATATATATATATATATATATATATATATATATATATATATAGACCATTAGTAACATCCGCTATAAGTGGTCATCTGATAAATTTCCAACATGTGATATAATGGTTAGCCATCAGCTAGCCTAATTATGGTGGCTGCTACTTATGGTCCACCATAAGTAGCAGCCACCATAAGTAGTAACCAATGAGCAAGACTACAGTGGACCGCTCAAAATAACTATATAGGTCAACTGAAATTATACTGTTCAGATATAACATAATTATTACATAATTAATGGTGTAAAGATATCTAATTAATTGGATTGCCGAATTTTGTTGTTATTTATATTTACAGTTTGTGAGAGTGAAAAAAATAACTTTCCTAAATTAAAATTAAATTTAGGATAATTTTGGCAAGGTACTAAAAATTATATTTAAAGACTTCTATCTAAAAAGTACAATTTAACTTAAAAAAAACTAATTAACATTTGCCCTATAAAAACTTCTTTTGAGAGGCTATTTTTCAAACTGCTACTTTATAATTTTAATATTCTGGTGTATTATTTGCACAAGTTTTCATATAATAGACTAGCATTTAGGTCATTAATATATTGAAAACTTAAATGCTATCTTTCTTTCGAAAAATATTCAACATAATAAAAAGCTTTTTTAAAAAAGGACTCTTTTTATTTGTATGTAGGCTTGTAAATAGGTGGAGATTTTTAACTTAGTTAATAAATTAAGTTTTAAAAATTTAGTGCGTTTTCAGTTTTATTATTTTTTAAATAAAAATTATTAAATAAAGACATTCGAAAAATTTGAATTAAAAAAATACTAGAATTTTAAAATTATGATCAAATCATTTAAATTAATTTAAATTAAACTTATTAAATTAATGTATGTAAAATGTGTGTATGTAACAATGAATGTAATAAATTAATGTAAAATGTAAATAAATGAAACAATTTAAGTTAAATCAAAACTTTGTATGTAAAATGTAAGTGAATGAAAATAATTAATTTAAATTAAATTAATTAAATCAACATGTAAAATGTATTGAAATGATTTTATCTTACTTTTACTTTTATTAAAGTCTTTTATGATAATGTATAACCATGACCTATATAAATTAAACAAAATAAAAAGATTTTAATATATTTCAATAAAAAATAATATGATTTGAAATATATTTAAAAATTTTATATATTTGTATTCAATTTTTTTGCTTTACAAATCATAATATAATTTATAATTTTTTAACTTTTTTTCGCGTAATTTAAGTCATATTGTGATTTGTGAAAAAATATATTTTTAGAAATCACGTGCTATTTCACGTGCAAAATTCGATGGTTGACCATGGAAGTACTTTCTTGTACTTCCGTGGGTAGTTTTTAGCCTTTTTTACAAGGGCATACGAAGATAAGGCGAAGCTGAAAAAGTGCGAATTTTATGAGATGCAGATCGGCATAAGGGATCGTCCATAAATTACGTAACACGAAATTAAACTTAAAGACTTAAGACAAAGCATTAAAAAATTTCTCTCGCAGAGTCATTAATTAAACCAAGTATATAAACAACGTTTAAAGTCCTGCGAAAACCGCCGCGCAAAAGAGCAAAATGATATTTTTGAAATAAGCTTTACGTTGCGTAATTTATGGACAATCCCTAATAGGCAACGCAAAATATATTTTAAAAACTGAGCTCAACTTAATGGGCTATTTTGATTTATTATTTAAATTAAGACTTTGCTAGGGAAAACTTTTAGTAATTTTTGTTTTTGTTTATTGTAAATTTTTGCGTTATGTAACTTATGGAGAATCCCTAAGTTTTTTGTTTTTTTTTTTTGTTTTTTTTTTAAACATCTTTGCTTTTAACAAGGCTGTAAGCAACAACTAATTAGAGTTAAGAGTTACTGGAAAAGAAAAGATGAAGATTTTAGAGCAAGATTAGGTCTTCTTGGAGCACCTAAAGAAAAAAAAAATGTTGAATGACGAGTAATACGAGAATGAATTTTAGTAGATGGCACAAAAAATGCTGCCTCTTTAGAGCAGTTCTCATTATAGTATTTGTAGAAAAGAGAAAGAAAAACATTACGAAGATGTGTTAAAGGTTGGCTGCAATAGCAGGTCCAACTATGTTTTCAATACGTTTTTGCACCTTGTCTAAAAGAGAAAGGGCATCATTAGAAGATCCGCCCCAGATATGGCAACAGTATTCCATACAAGGCCGGATTTAAGAAAGTGTCTAGCTCGATAAAGAGATGCAACTTTAGCAGATGCTAATTTTACAACGGATTTTATATAAGGTTTCCACGAAAGATCAAAAGTAAGAGTAAATCCTAGAAGATGAAGAGTAAATGACTCATCGAGTAAATTACCGTTTATAAACATAGGAAGGTCTAAATTATGTGATAACGATTGGCTAAAAAAAAATTGAGTTTTATCTGAATTAAAGTTCACCAGCCAATGTGAGCCCCATGCTGTAGCAGAAGTAAGATCCTTTTCAAGCTCAGATGCCCCCTGCAATCAATCAGAGGGAATTGGCTTCTTATCGTGACAAGAATAAATGGTAGTATCATCAGCAAACAATGCCACCTTAGATGTGAGAATATCTGGAAGATCGTTAATGTAAATTAAAAAGAGTATAATAGGGCCAAGGACTGAAACTTGAGGAACCCCTGAGGTTACAGAATAAGAAGAAGAGTCCTTCCATCAAGGACAACTTTTATACTACGATTGGAAAGGAAGGATTCAATAATCTTAAAGATGTTTCCAGATACACCATAAGAAGAAAGCTTATGGAGAAGACCAGCATGCCAAACTTTATCAAACACTTTAGAATTGTCAAGAGTGATGACCTTAACCTCTCCACCTTTATCTAATGCGCGATAAAACCTATCGGTTATTACTGTTAGCAAATCAGCCGTGGAACGAGAAAATCAAAATCCATATTGATGATCAGAAAGTAAGTTATTAGATTCAAGATCAGTGATTAAGTGCTTGTTAATTAAAAATTCAAAAACCTTGCTTACGATAGGAAGAAGACTAATGGGATGAAAGTTAGACGATTCATATTGCTCTCCAGAATTTTGGAAAATAGGGATAACAGATGCTATTTTCCAGCAGGCTGAAAACAAGATTCTGATAAGCACTTATTGAATAGTATTGAAAGGAGAGACGACAGCTCCGTAGAACACTTATGCAAGACTATAACAATTATGTTGTCCGGGCCGCAAGCTGTAGAAGAGTCTAAGCAGAAATTCACTTTAGATACAGTAACTGGAGTGATACGGATGTCGAGAAATGAATCAACCTGTTTGACAGCTATATCAGGTAGAACGCAAATAATGGAATCAAGAGATAATATTGATAAAAAGTTCTTAGCAAACAATTCAGCTTTGTCTTTAGGTGAGGTGATTAAGCATAAACAATACAAAAAAGGTGGAATTACAGATTTGCCCTTATTATTGATACTATTAAAGATTCTCTCGAAGTCACTAGAGCTTAATTTTCGTGATGAAATACAAGATTTCATGACCTGAGAATAGCGGGCTTTGGCGATAGACAAAAACTGTTTACGATGGTTCCAGATGTATGTTTTCGATTGGCAATTGCAGCAGCACAGTGTGAGGAAAACCATGGAGAAGAGTGAGACTTGATCTGGAATCTTCAAGAGGGAATATAGGATTCCATGCCAGCCTGAATCCACCAAGTTATGTTAGAAGCAATTTTGTCAACAGGAAGATGAAAGATTTCTACCCAAGGGCCATCAAGAAGAAAATCACAGATGTTCGATGAGATGGGGATTCTGATGATAAAGAAGAATGAGATAATAGATTTAGAGAGATTAAACTGTGATCAGAGGCACCTAAGGGTGAACATGGAGAAACTGCGCACTGACTTGAATCAGAAACAAGACATAAGTCGAGTAGAGAAGGTAAGTGGTTCGGATTGTCTGGAAAGCAAGTTGGAAAGTTGACTGTTTGAGTTAGAGATTGAGAAAGGCAAAAGTTGTGGGCTTTAACGCCTGCAGAGTTGCTGACACTAGAGCCAAGCCATTCAGTGTGATGAGCATTAAAGTGACCAACAACAACAATACTGGCTGATTGATAAAGAGAAAGGGCTTGGTCAATATGATCAGAAATAACATCAAGAAGAGTGCAGTCTTGAGATGAAGGAGAGCGATATAGAACGATATATATATAGATGAAGGAGAGAGAATATAGAACGATAGCACTTAAAAGATTAGTTTTTGGATTCAAACTTAATTATCCGACAAATGAATGAATTTTTACGAATGTAAATGCCCAGGCCAAGTTTGTGACTATTAGAGTCTCTACAAATTAAATGAAGATAACCATCAACACTTGGATCACAAGATGACACAGCTGAACTCAAATTAGTCTCACAAAGAGCAAATAGGTCTTGTGAACTTTGCAAAAGACAAGACTCAACAGAAGAAAAGTTACTTCGAATACCACGAATACTAGTGAATGATAGGTTTAGAGAGTGCGACAAAAAGAATTTGAGAACATTGGTGTAAGGAATCGTCCATAAATTAAGTAACGCAAAATTAAACTTATAGGCAAAGGACAAAGGATTAAAGCTTTTCCATCGCAAAGCCTTTAATTAAACCAAGTATAATTCAAGTTTAGCGGTAACCGCTGCGCAAAAGAGAAAAATGATCTCCTACATATACTTTTTAAATAAGTTTTGCGTTGCGTAATTTATGGACAATTCTATATTGCAAACTGGAATAAGTGCAAATCAGTCACAAGAACTGGGATGAGTACTATTTGGGATATGTGCGTTGAAAGAATTTGCAAAGATTAGCATGCGCATAAATTGACATAAATACGGATTTTTATGCCGATCTTTTTAAATTCTTTTGGCCAGTTTTTGCAAGTTTTTGGGGCTAATGCCAGTTCACATATACGCCAATTTATACTTTGCACTTGTGCCAGTTTTTGCAACTGTTTTGCTCTTATGTAAACGCTTGCAAATTCTTTTGGTGCACTTACGCTAATTTCCACTTATGCCAATGTTTACAAATTCTTTCGGTGCGCTTATGCCAGTTCGCACTGATGTCATTCGCACTAACGCCAATATTTGAATATTCTTTAGGCGCACTTATGCAAGCTCGCACTTCTTCTAGCTTGCATTTGGATCAGTTTTGCAACTGATTCGCACTTATGCAAATTCATACTTATGCAAGTTTGCAGATACGCCAGTTTGCATTTATATCATTTGCATTTACACCATTTCGCACCTATGAAATTTGAACTAATTTAGTTGCCCTGACGATAATGGGATGTTTCCATCAAGAAAAATTAGGTTCTGATCAAGATAATTTGTTTTGAAAAACAGAAATAGTAACTATTAAATTATTTAAAGGATTTTTTTTTACCCCATGCATTGTTGGAGGGCATTTATAAAGTACGTTCATAGTTAAACCACTGATTTAAAACATTCCGCCCCCTTTGTACGCGCCTGTATACTTTCAACAACAGTTTCCTTCTCTGCCAACGTACGCATTTTTACAGTTCCCTTCTCTGCGTACGCACGTATTATTTATTACATAATCTACCAACAGGAAAGTTTAAGCTTTTTAAAGAATATGATATAATTTTGAACACTTTTTAACAACGTTTTAAAAATGCAAGTAATTACTGAAACTATGGTGAAAATATTGTACTATTCAAAATTCCATTTTAAGCTCGTTCAAAACCAAATATATATATATATTATATTTGAAATAATTTAAAGTTAAGGGATTATATGTTATCATGAATATATATATTTTTTATTTTGTTACCCTCAACTCTTTTTTAATTTTCATTAAAAATCTATGATTTTCCATGCAAGAAAAAAAAATTGTTTTCAACGCCATCTGGTGTCAAAAAAAATATTTTTATAGACAGAAGAAACAAAAAATATTTTCTAATACTTTTTTAACTTCAAATTCGATGATTGAGGAGAACATTAAAAAGGTTCAATTTTTTTTTTTTGATACTATTTATTTTTTGAATATTTTCGCCATATCATAGCTCAGGCGACGTGACGGCTCTCGTCACGTTGCCTATACATATATATATATATATATATATATATATATATATATATATATATATATATATATATATATATATATATATATATATATATATATATATATATATATATATATATATATATATATATATATATATATACATGATATATATATATATATATATATATATATATATATATATATATATATATATATATATGTATATATATATATATATATATATATATATATATATATATATATATATATATATATATATATATATATATATATATATATATATATATATATATATATATATATATATATATATACAGGGCCCATACATACATACATATATATATAAGGGTAGGTCGATTTTGGTTCCGCATATTACGTAATATTGCAGTAGTTTTAGACAGTTAAAATATGATTGCTCTCAAAATTTGAGAGATTTTGGGTGAGGAATTGCTTACGGATTTAATTTTTAAGATTTGTTGGATTATGTAAAAAAACACCTTAAAAAGCGTTATATGCAAAACTTGACGTTTTAACTATGTTCATATTTAAATGTTTTTTAATACTATTTGCTTTGCTGAATGATTTAAGTTTATAATAATTTATAAAAATTAAGCTAAATTTACAACAACTTGTTAACTATTTAAAGATTTAAATAGTGAAACTTTTATTCTTATATTTAAATAAGAATATCAAAATAAACATTTTTTTCACAATTTAAAACATTTTGACCATGGATATATATTTTTAGGAAAACATTTTCAATTAAAAAATATCATGATAAGAATGGAAATAATGCCCTTTTGAAATATATGGTTTATGAATCTTCCTGCTAAGTAGTTTAGTTAAACTGCAGCTGTGTCGATTCTCAAATCCATATTGGGATGCGTCCGACACAAGTTTTACCTCTCGCTCAACATTCTGGGAGTGAGATTTCAGGTTTAACATTATTGTCAATCGTATATTGGATTTGCTCAATTGAAAAATGTTGTGTTGTTGGGGGCTCCGTAAATTTAGTAATGCTACCAACTCATAGCAATGATTAGCATTAAAATTAATTTCTGGAATTTTTTTCAAATTTACTTCCAAACTTTCGTTGTTTATATAAATCAAATCCAACTACCACATTTAATGTATCATTTTATTTTAAACTTTATTTTATTTAACTATAAAAAAAATATCTTTGCCTTAGACCCAGTAGGATTTAAAAATCAAAGTTTCGTATCTTGCTGTCATTATCTTTGAGCATGGCATAAAGAATGTTTTCAGGTTTTAGGCACAAATCATTGTTTTAATGTTTTTTTTTAACAATATGCTTAACATCATCAAAGGGGAGATTATTTATTCTAGTGATAGTAGAAAAAATAAGGGGGTTTCGTGAAATTTTAAAGATTTTTTTATATCGAACTACGCTGATGCGTAAATCTGAACAATAAAACATATAAGTTTTTTTAAAGAAACAGTTGGTTGATTGTCTCTAGTATACAAACAGAGAAGGCGAACATCTAGAGTTAACCACATTGCATGGTTAAGCGGTCCAATTTTACAGGCGGCCCATTTATTAGAAACTTTACCAAAGCCTATTCCTTAGCAATATTCAAATAAAAGTTTTTGATTGCAACTAAGGTCTACTAGTATTTCTTCTTTATACCCATCTACAATTAGGTTTTCAATACGATCATAAAAAACATGATTTCATTCCTTAATATTTTCAGCACATCTTTTGCCAAGTAGACCACTAAAGTTTCTTGGCCAAGTTGTGTCACCATCAAGTTTTACAAAAAGAGCTTGTAACGGAAGTTCATTTTGATGTAATGCGCATCCAATTAGATGTAGTTTTCTTTTTGAAAAATTTTCTAGTTTTACCACTAAGCCACTTATTTGTCCAGTGTTGGTAGCAGTATTATCAAGAAGAACAGCTTGTATACTTTCCAAACTGTTACGTTCTTGTAAAACACTGAGCGTTTCGGTAGCAAGAACTAAACCTGTAGCACTGGTGACAGGAATCGTCCAATGAGTCAAGTAATTTCCACTAGATTTTCCATCTTCATATGTAAATGTGAGGTGATGTTCAGGTTCAATGCATTTCTTTAGTAATTCTCCTTGAGGTAAGTTTATTACTTTACTTGTTTTAGTTAAATGATCGAGCTTGCTGTCAACCCCAAGACAAATTAACTGTTTTTTTTGTTCTAAGTCCACCTCTTCACTAACGATTTTTACTTTTGATTTGGCCCTATCTAACTTGCAATCAAAGTATCTATAATATCAACGTCATTTTTCAAGAGATGTTTTATGTTATGTAGTAAAGTAATTGCAAGGGCTACGTTTGACGAACACTCATTTCTGACTAATTCCATTGCAAATCTTGGAAGTTTAACTAAGTTGTATTTTCCAATAGAATTATTAATTGGTTTCCATTCACCTTCATCCTAAAAAGAGTTAATAAAAATAAAACGCTTTCTGTTTCATCTATTACAAATATTTCATGTATTTATAAAATATTTACCTCCGTATTGGTCAAACCACTTGTTTTTTCAATTAAGTTTACTTGTGCTATGAGGGATTTATCTCCATTAACTGGCTTATGAGATATTTTTTGTCGTTCTTTATCAAGTCTTTGAATCCTTTTGACAGATAATTTATCGACAGAAGAAAGTTGATATGCAACTTTTGAACCAATTGAATTCCTCTGAGGATAAGCTCTGTCTTCCAGAGGTACTTTATTACTTTGTGAACAAAGGCATACAATATGTTCTTTGATGCAATTTACTTCATTACATGAAACTTTTCTGTCACTACAGGGAAACACATCTAATGAACAGGAACACGCAGAAACATCAAAAAGTTTATCCAAGTTTGCATCAAGATTTCTTTTAGCGCTTGCTTTTCCCTGCTTGCGATTAATATCCTTAACAAGTACAAGAAGATCTTTAACTTTCCTATTAATAGATTTGTCAGTTATAAGAGGTAATCTTGGGTTTACTGTAGTCCAAATTGATTTTATATTATTGCTAATTTGCTGAGTCACTAATACGATATCTGCATTTGGATTTATAAGAATAAGATAGTAATAATACTGAATAACCTGTTTAAAAGTGCTTGGATCTGTCATTAATAGTTCACATGGGCCGCCACAATATTTCACTTTTCATCCATGTAATTGCAGCCTTTACTTTTGCCATTTTTGTAGATTAATTATATGTGTAAACTGCATTAAAGTAAAACACTTAGAGTAATAGGCAACGGCGTGAGTTTTTAGTGGGGACCAAAGCATCAAAAAAACCTAAAATATCAAAACTTACTATTAAAAACCTGCTTTGATAAAAAATAAAGAAAAAAAACTCTTTTGAAGAAATTTGGAGGCCATGAATTCAGGAAATTCAGGAATTGAAAGAAACCATTAGTTCCTCCGACTAAATTAAGTAAAACCATTAGTTCCATCGAAAAGTTTTATATTTTAATCTACTTCAGAAACTGCAAATCAAAACTTATGTAATATAAACAGGTTAAAACATGGTTCTAGATATAATAATCATAAGTATTTACCTTTGATATTAAACGATTTCTTTAAATTGCAGTTTTATTTTTGAACCTACTTTTAAATGAATTTAACTTTAAAACCAACTTTAAAATACAAACAAGTAATTTAAATACAAAAAAGATTTGCAAAGTGTAACTGTAATTTGCGTGTAAACGATTTAGTAAAATGCGTGTAAACGATTTAGCAAAACTTTATTGGCTTCTTGAAACAGTTGCGATTTTTAAGAAATTGTTTATTGGTACTTTATAAATTTAAAACGAGATATTTTAAAACGAGATTTTGCTACGTTTGAAATTAACAATCTAACAAAACTAGTCCAAAATTTGGACTTAATATGCAAATCCGCAAGCCATTTTTAAACCAGGATAATTGAGATTTGGCAAAACCTCATTTCTAACCTAGACACAGTAACTGCAAGATTACGCAACTCAAAATTCAAAAAAAAAGCTAAAATCAATCTACCCTACTATACATATTTACGTTAAATAATCAGGCCTGTGAATTATGAAAAGACAAAAAAAAAAATTAGAATGGTAAGTTTCGCGCTATCATAAAATATAAAGTTTACAGCGAAAAAACCCAGAGCAATGATTCTTTTTTTTTTTTTTTTAAAAAAATCTTCTTAAAATCACAACCGCTCATCCAAATTTTAATAAAATTTTAAATAAGTACGTTTTTTAGGTGAAATGAACATTATAGTTTAACAATATGATCTGTTCTGATCGTTTATTGGCAATTTTCATAATTACAAGTTCTTTACTTGGTCGGAATTCTAGTATTTTTTGTGAAAATGGATAGAAATATTGTGTTTTGACAACTATTTATAGTTAATATACGTCAGAACCAATTAGAACTAGGATCAGTAGAAAATTAAGGCACTTTTTCAAAAGATTTAACCATAGTCATAAGAAATAGATAGTCTGGAAGCAAACAATAATCAATTGTTTTAACTTATTGTATGCAAGTTTTGCTATCCCCAGATCTCTAACCCTGTACAAGTTTTAAAAAATCCTGTTGTTTATCTAATAAACTAACTATTTTTCTTGTAAAAATTCAAGATATATTGCAAATGCCGGGTAAAAACTGTTCAATTTATGGATGTTTTGCCTCATAAAGAGATACTGGAGTTGCTTTCTTTAAAGAAACGGACGATTTTACAAAAAAATGGGCTTCAGAATTAATTAACATTATAACAAAAGATCGAGTTGTTGATGATATTCTTCGAAAGAAAATAAACAATATTGAACATAAAAATTTGTGGAAATGTGAGCTTCACTTTTCCCCTGAGCAAATTTGGTGTTATGAAACAAAAAAAAACTAAAAGATGGAGAACTGCCATCATTAAATTTACCAAAAAAGAGCTTAGAATCGTCACCTTCATGTTCTGTTCTTCAATCCTCATCGTCATTATCTAGGCCAGAAAATTCTCAATTACTTCTTGAAAGTTCTTCTTTAACACAGCCTTATTGTTATAGAAACTTTACTGACTTTTTCTGCATTTGTCTTCATTAAATAAGTTATGGAAGATTAAATTTTTTGATAATTTTTGTTAAACTTCATTCAAGTTATTAGAAGAAGTAATTCCAAAATTTGAAATTTTTGTTGAAGATTCGTTATATTTTACTATTTGTGTGTATGAATGGATGTTACCTGAAACACATAATTTATATTTGAAATATAAAAGGTCATTTCTAAATGTGATTTTTTCACAGTTTATTTTTGAAATAGAATCTTTAGAATTTTGCAATGGAATTAAAGTTCTTGATCCTATTGAAGTGTTAAATTTTCAGAAGCATGTTGTTCCTAAAACTTTTGATTATTTTGTTTATAAAAATTCTTTATCAAAGTCTAAACTGCATCAATTTGAATTTTATTGCAGCAACTCTTGTGAATTATTATAACAATTTTTATTTTAACAAAGCCTTTGGAAAGAATCAGCCTTGCAGATTTTGTCATGAATTTAATGTTAAAGTAAATTCTTATATACACTCTAAAAGATCAACTCTTAAGACTTCTGCTAAATTAAATGCGCCAATCTCTGTAACTTCTCCTAGTAGGCTTAAACTGAATTTGCAGCAATGCAGACTTCAATGCAAGCAATACAAAGAGGAAATTGAACTAATGAAATCTGCTTTAAATATATCCTGGTGGGAAATGAGCTAGCGACTAGCGAGCGATTAGGTAGCTTTATAGCGATTTTGTAGCGATTTTTTTTTTCTTATTGTTTTTTTTCTTAATGTCTTTAACAGCTTTAAAAATTCAATTTTTAGTGTTGAGTTTATCATAATTATGAGAATAATTAAACTTTAAAATTTGCAATTTTGTAGCAATGTGTCGCTAGCTACATATTGTAGCTTTGTAGCTAGCTACAAAATATCTACAAATCTATAGCATGTTGATAGCTGCATATTAAAATATTTTAGACAGCGATTTTATTACGATATGACGCTAGCTACAAGAGCCTGTGGGTCTTTAACTTATTGAGCTAGCTGTCTTTGTAGCCAAATTGCTGTCTTTGTGTTTACAAATATCGATAGCTTTTCGCTAACTTAAAAAAGCTGCCGATCCTCGTGGCCAAATCGCTGTCTTTATCGTTACGATTACAGCTAGCTATTCGCAAGCCGATTTCCCACCGGGATGTAGAAAGAAACTTAGTAAAGACTTAATCTCGATTTATTCAGCTAGTGATCAAAAAAACATCCCACCGTTCATGAAGTTGTTTTGGGAAAAGCAGCAGAAGTATTTGAGTTGTTCTAATCTTTTATCTATCAGATACCATCCTGCGATAATGAAATAATGTCTAAACCTAGCTGCTAAATCACTATCTGCATATAGCGATCTGCCTTATGATCCAAAAACAGGTGTAGGCATTTTAACTTTTCCAAGCTTAAGAACTTTAAGAGATTATAAGAATTACATCCGACCGACTAGGAGATTTAAGCCAGCCGTCTTAAGTGAACTTGCAAAAAAAACACAAAATTTTCTTCCTCATGAAAAATTTGTTTCAATTATTTTTGATGAAATGAAGATCCAAGAAGATTTAGTTTGGGACAAATACATTGGAGAGCTTATTGGTTTTGTTGATTTAGGTGATAAAGAAATCGATTTTTCTACTTTAAAAAATGTTAGAGTATTAGATGCTTATATACTTGTGTTTCTCGTTAAGAGTGTTGTTAATCCTTTATCGTTCAGTTCAGCTACTTTTTCAACTAGTGGAATTACGTCATTTTAGCTGATCCCTATTTTTTGGAAAGCTGTTTGTAACCTTGAAAGTACAAATTTAAAAGTAATTTTTGCAACAGCTGATGGTGCCTATCCGAACACAAATTTTTTTAGAATGCATAAGAACTTAAATATGAATGTGTGCAATGATTTAGTTTACAGAGCTCACAATATTTACTCTAATGAAAAACGTTACATATATTTCTTTTCAGATGCTCCACACTTAATTAAAACTGCTCGCAACTGCCTTGCAAGTTCTGGTTCTGGACGAGATACTCTTTATATGTAGAATAACGGTTTACACATACTCTGGAGTCATATTTCTTAACTTTATTATGAGGATGTGATATTGTGTTACTGTGTTATTGCAATTTTGCGTTATTATATTTATATTATGTATATTGTATTTCTTTATATTTAAGATAATATAATAAAAACCTACTATTAAATTACTTGTATTAGTCTTGATCGGGTCTACAACAATTTTATTTTATTATCTTATTAACACAATGGATCATAAAATATTCCAAAAACTCTTCAAGATGAGCCGTCAGAAAAAGAATACCTATATTGGAAAAGAATGCTACAAACATATATCTTAAAAACTTAAGTATTAGATACAGATAAATTAGATGTTTTATTTGTTCTATGAGGTGCCAAATCCTTCCCACTCATCGAGATTCAATTGAACTTTGAAGAACTATTTTACACAATAAATTTTCAAAAAAGATTACACCTATAATGATGCTTCACAAGCTAAGATCAACAAAACAACTTGAATCAGTGTCTGTTGACCAATTTATGGAAAAATTACAAACTTTAGTAAGATAATGCTCCATAAAACCACTAACCGCAAACTAACATAAAGAAATGTTAATAAGTGATGCATTTGTAGCTGGCCTTTTATCTCCAATGATTCGTCAGCGCCTCTTAGAATCATCTAACGACTCACAAGAAAAACTTTCACTTCACAGCAACAACTATGGAACTAGCAATCGAAGACACTAAAACTTTTTCCTTACCTGAACAACGTCCTATTTTTGCCTCAATAAATCAAAAATCAGGTCTGATAAATGCAATAGTCAACGGAATACCAGTACAAGCCCTTATTGATACAGGCTCTGACCTATCACTTATCTCTCTAAATTTTATGTCTGAGAATAATCTTAACTTTAACACAAATATCTGGAAATCAATCTGTCTTGCAAATAATTCACCCACACAACTTATTGGACAATATAACAGTACCTTAATAGTAGGAAATCACTCATATTCAACTAAACTCTTTGTAGTAAAACAGCTAGTATCACTTCTTATTATCGGTATAAACATTTTAAATAAACACTCAGCTCCAACACTTCATTTTGGAGGAAAACGTGAACCAATCCAATTCTGCCTTGCCCTGTCTTCTATGAAATATAAAATGTATGAACTTATTCCTGGAATCAACACATCCCAACTCACTCCAATTGCAACATCTTCACGACGACACAATCTGAATACGGACTTAATTAATAGTGAAATTACTCGGCTCTTAAATTATGATGTTATTCAAATTAGTCAAAGCCCCTGGAGAGTCTAATGCTTTGTCACAAACCTATCAAAAAAACATCGTCTAGTAATCGACTTCTTTAACATTATAAATATACATACTCCTCTGGATTTTTACCCCTGTCCTAGAACAGATGACCTACTAAAATAAGTAGCCATCTTTCAACGCATCATGGATGATTTTGTCTCAAAATACCAACTACAAAAAACTTACCCTTATCTAGATGACGTTATTATATGCGGATCTAATCAAGAAGAACACGACAAAAAATTCTCAGCATTTAAAATAGCAGCAAACGATTTTGGAATGAAAATGAATAACGAAAAGTGTAAGTTTTCTCACACCTCTCTCTGTTTTCTTGGACACCTAATAGAAAACAGAACGTTGAAACCGGATCTCGAAAGGTTCTAGGCCTTACAACATTATCCTATTCCAACTAACATTAAATAATTAAACAGCTTGATAGGCTTAACTGCACCAACCTAACTACCATTTTGACTAATTCTCGTGACTCAATAAGCAAAAATATCCCTCTTTCAGAGAAACCTACCACTGCCATTAAACAACTAAATGACCAACTAACCACAGCGTCTTCAGCGACACCTTACCCAAATATTCCACTTAAAATCAAAACAGACGCTTCTCAAACTGCTATTGGTGGAACACTAAAGCTTAAGATTAGTAAATAAACTTACAAGTGATCACATTAATTTAACACCATATTCAGTGATGCGTGTTTACTTGGCTGCTCAAATGTTAAGTGAAACAGTTGGCAATGTTTTAAAAGAATTTGGTCCGCCGGAATGCGCAGGAACTTAACAATTTTTTCTCATGATGGATAAACTTTTTGACTGCTTAAATGTTTCAAGTAAAAATAAAGCTATTAAAAAATTAAAAGAATATCTAAAACCATATGAGTCTGTTAATGATGTACGTTTTGAATGGCTCGACAGTTTTCTTTTATACTTTGAGAAATGAAAAGAGTCTCTTGACAATCAAAATGACCGGAATTATACTAGTAATGCTAAGGCAAATATGTTTATTTTAAATATATGAAGGTATCCAGATAACAGTACATTCATTCAAAGAAGTTTGTAAGTTTCTCTAAGAACATGGTGTTCCTTACATTCATTCAGAAAGATTTTGTCAAGACGATTTAGAAAACTACTTTGGAAGGCAGCGTGGCATTGGCAGCAGACGTGATAATCCCACTGTCAGAGATGCTGGGTATAATGAAAACACTATTAAGTCACAATATTCTATACGATCTATTGTTGATAACGTTCAAGGTCAAACACATAATTTTAATGGGATAAATGATTCACCACTGTTAAAAAGAAGAAAAAAATAAGACTAAATAGCAAATTAACAAAGCCCTGGACAGTGACTAAAATCCTGTCAAAGCAGCTATTTTCATAGCTACAAATAAAAATAATTACATTATTGGCTAAGATTTCACTTATTATGCTTGTGGCAACAGTTACTGTTTATTTATATTATTATTTACTTTATTAATATTAAAATATCGATTTATATCGAATTTTTGTTAATATCGATTAACATCGAAGGAAAGTGTTTCTTCAATATTAGCAATTCTTAATCAATTATAATAATACACTTAGATGCTTTCTTAAGTCAGATTTTTATCACCACCCTTGTATTAGGCACCCAAGATTTACAATAAATTAAGCAAGGTATTCTTAATATAGGCTGATAATTCCCTAAATTTATAAACTAAACAGTATTTGTGTAACATTACTCTCAGGTGCTAAATACAAAATGGGGTGGAAATTTCCAGATCTAATAAAAAACTGGGTCTCAATAAAAGGGTGAGAGGGAATTTTTTATCAAATCTAATAAACTTTTCTTGGAGGTTTTTTTTTTAATAGACCAATCATTATTAAAGCCTGATTACCTTAAAAGTTTTCATTTACTTTAGTGAGTTTATATTTTCTAATTTGTAAGGCCAATTTACAGTGAATGCAATAGTTTCTTTTATTTGTTGATAACAAATACAATATAATAAATGAGGGGGGTCTTTATAAGCACAGGGGAGGAGAACTACCTCAAAATTGTTAAACTTTCCTCTAAAGTAGAGAGCTTTTATGTGCATATGTAGGATGGATCCACAAGTGCGCACAAAATGAGGGGGTATTAAAACAAAAAATACTTACACGAAATAGCAAATATATATCTTTCTATACTAAAATTTGTGACAAATTTGCTAAAAAATGGGGTTCGATTGCAACTGACAACCACTCCCCTCAACGGTTCAAGCATGACATCCCTCTTTTTTAACCAAAGTCAATGCATTTTATTTCTGGGTCATTTAGTATTGGCAGCATTGAACTGCCTACTTTTTAATTTAGTACAAAAAAAAGTTGCATTAATAAAAATTAATAAAAATAAATAAAAAAGATGTCTTGTTTGTTTTTATTTTTTTGGAAATATATTGGACTTTTTTATATTTTCCGCAGTTTCCTGTACTATTAGACTTTACATTTACTAAATGTAAAAAAGCCTAAAAGTGTAACATTTACTAAATATAATCTTTTAAACATGATTTTTTTTTTTTTTTTTTTTAATTTTATTTATCTTTGCTTCCAACAAGGCTGCAAGCAACCACTAATTAGTGTTGGAAGTTACTGGAAGAGAAAAGATGAAGATTGTAGAGCAAGATAACGATTGACAGACGACTTAAAAGATTGCAATTTATATGAATCAGGAAAGCAAGATGAAGGAAGCGAATTCCAAAGAGCTGATGTTCGAGGAAAAAAACTAGACGAATAAGAGTTTTTGGAGCACTTAGGAACAGTAACAGAAAAAGGATGAGACTTAATTGAATGACGAGTAACACGAGAATGAGTTTTAGTAGATGGCACAAAAGACGCTAGCTCTTTCGAGCAGTGCCCATTATAGTATTTGTAGAAAAGAGAAAGAGAAGCAACATTACGACGATGTGACAGAGGTTGAAGGTTGGCTGCAAGAGCAGATCCAACTATGTTTACAATGCGTTTTTGCACCTTGTCTAAAAGAGAAAGGGCATCATTAGAAGATCCGCCCCAGATATGGCAACAGTATACCATACAAGGTCGGATTTGAGATTTATAGAGATAGAGAAAAGAATCCAGAGTAAGAAAGTGACGAGCTCGATAAAGAAAAGCAACTTTAGCAGATGCTAATTTTGCAACGGATTTGATATAAGGTTTCCAAGAAAGATCAGAAGTAAGAGTTAATCCTAGAAGATGAAGGGCAGGAGACTCATCGAGTACATTACCGTTCATAAATATAGGAAGGACTTTATCAAGAACTTATAAAAAGAACTTTTTTTGCTAAAAAAATTGTTTTAATAACAATCAAATTTGTTTGTTTGTTTTTCAACCAGTAATTATACTAACCTATAAAACAGAAAAGTTTAAAAAGGGTTAGGGATGACCCCAATAATATATTAAGAATATTCCTCATATATCATAATTATTATATATTAAGAATTTAAATTTAGGTAAAAAATTTAAATTAAAGCATACAAAAATTCCTTTTTCTTTAAAAATTACAAGGGTGTGACATTTTTTACACATTGTGTCTGTGTAAACAAGGATGGAGGATCTGGGTCAGTTTCCGACAGGCAATACGTTTATGGGGCATAATCAGAGAATAAAAAAATTACTAGAAAAATATTATCAGTAAGAATAAAGAAATCAGAATTCAAAAAATTACTAGAAAAATATTATCAGTAAGAATAAAGAAATCAGTAAGAATAAAGAAATCAGAATTGTGAAAAACTAATACTCTTTTTTTATTCAAAAACATAAACATCAATATTTTTATTTAAAAATAACTAAGTTGTTTTAGCTATAATATTTTAATTAAATTTGTGGCTATAAAAATAACCGTTTTGTATCCTCTAAAGCAGACCATGGATGAACCCAAGACCAAATTTATGGATCAACTGCATTGCTGGACGTCGCTTTTTTAATCTCTGTTCTTATAAAAGATTTGCGTACTTGTTGCTTGTTGATTTGATGTTTCTCACGAATATCTCTAGCATAAGAAAAGCTTCTTACCCTTGTGAACAAAACAAATATACTTTTAAGAAGAGAGAAAGACATTTCTTTATCAATTTGCACTTCAGTACTGTAACATATATTGTTCAAGTAATAATCACTAAGTCCTTAAACATTTCATTAACCAGAGCTTTGCTGTTAATAGATGTTACAAAAGATTTGCTTTGTTTACGAAAAATTATTTCACATTGGATAAAGATATTTTGAGTATAGATGTTAGTTTTAAATAAACTACCTCTGCTTTTAGTAATAACATGTTTTTGGGTGTCATCTGAATCAATTTTGCATGCTGATCATATTTTATGCATTGTTTTTTATACTGTTCATCAGATTTATAAAATTTGAATTTTGAGTAAAGTTTTTGAACAACATAGCTGGACAAATATTGAATTATACTTAAATCTTTATCAGAAAAAACATAAGCTGACGAAACTTCGCTATTAGATGAATTATTGTGTTTACTTTCTGAAAAATCTCGAAGTATGTGATTTTCAACTTCAGTAAGCAAAGTATTGGTAAGTAAAATATTGTCAAAATTTGATGACAATAAATTTTCATAAAGAAGTCCATAAAATTGAGAATAAAATTTTTCTGCATCACCATTGTATTTTGAAATAAAACATTGAAATTTTTCGAAAAGAGAAATTGAATTTTCAGAACTAAAAGAAAAATTCTGCCTTGAAAATTGGATTCGAATTTCTTCCGGCAAGCATAAATCGTTTGATAATTTACAAGCACATTCTTCAACAATTTTCTCAAGATCAAGATAACTGAATTGTATGTAGTCTTTATCTTTACTAATTGAGTTGATTTGTTCGTGTTTCGAAATTTTATGTCTTTTCAGGCCATATTTCGGTTTATAAACTTTATAACACAAGTCACAAATTACAAATGTAAAGTAACTTTACATTGCATATTTTATATAAAAATGGTGGATTAAAGATGAATAATTATATCATTTAAAGATGTTTTTATATATATGTCAAATGTATAATCAAAGTCTTATTATAATTATGAAACTATAGTGTGGACTAGTATGTTTTGGTTTGTATAGTCAAAAGATAATGTTGTTTGTGTGAATGAAATTCCATCAAGTTGAATAAAGAATTGTTTTTTCCATTTTCCGAATCGAAATTCGAAATATGCAGAGAAAAATTAAAAATATAACACAACAGTTAGTTAGTATAAGTTTAAACTAAAATTATATTATATACATATATATATATATATATATATATATATATATATATATATATATATATATATATATATATATATATATATATATATATATATATATATAATATATATATAACTTTCATATACCAACTTGCTGTAGTTAATTTTACGCCATCAATTAATAAGTTTATTCTACACTCCATGCACCATCAGGCATTAATTTTTTACATACTTTTAATCCATCCCATAAAATTTTGATAGAAGAGATCTTGTGATTGGGGAGACTAAACCATTCTGGAGCTAAGCCAAATTACTTATACAGTATTCTGAAGAATATGTTTTGGATTTAAGCTTCTATTCATCTTCTTCAAAAAAAAATAAATGGCTTCTCAATAACTCAACTTTCCAAAGGTATATCATGACTTTTTAGTGTCTAAAAAAAATTTTTTTTGTTAATATTCCCTGTTTTTAGAATGTCACCTCTAGCATTCTGATCATCCCTGATTCCAAACAGCCCCACACCTTAACACTACATCCATCATGTTTTACAATAATACAGATTATTTTATCGTCCACTCAACAATTTTTTTCAGTCAAACAATCTTCTCTTGAAACCAAAGATTCAAAACTTCGACACGTCAGTCCAACTTTACAGTTATTGATAGTCTATATATTATGTCGTTTTGCCCACTTTAGCATTTTTATTATTCTTATGATATTTATCAAAGCATTTTAATCAAAATACCTTTATGTTTTTTTTTTTTAATTATGTAATAGTTTTAATATAAACATAAAAAATATTTAAAATATAGCATTTTCAAAAAAAAGTTAGTTATTCAAATAATTCAAAACAAAATTATTCAAATTATTAAAATTATTCAAATAACTCAAATTATTAAAACTATTCAAATAATTCAAAACAAAATGCATTATGCATAAAAAAAATGTTTCTCTATGAAAGATCTTCTTGGTTTATCCTGCTACTGGTAACATGTAACCCAGTACAATCTACTTCATATCCTGCTTCCTTGTAGGATATGCCTTTTTAAGCAAAGGCTAGGAGATGCAAACTCCGATATAAAACACCCCCTGCCTTGAGGCTCTTAGTTAAGTAAAGGCTAGAGATGGTGTCTCGTTAAAAACACTCATCTTGAGCAGATGTTAAATGCATACGGCTGCTGTCTTGTATATATATATATATATATATATATATATATATATATATATATATATATATATATATATATATATATATATATATATATATTGTATATATATATATATATATATATATATATATATATATATATATATATATATATATATTGTATATATATATATATATATATATATATATATATATATATATATATATATATATATATATATATATATATATAGATATATATATATATATATATATATAGATATATATATATATATATATATATAGTTTGTATATATATATATATATATATATAGATATATATATAGAGATATATATAAATATATATATGTATATTATATATATATATATATATATATATATATATATATATAGATATATATATAGAGATATATATAAATATATATATGTATATATATATATATATACATATATATATTTATATATATCTCTATACATGTATATGTATATATATATGTATATATATATATATATATATATATATATATATATATATATATATTATATATAGATATATATATAGAGATATATATAAATATATGTATATATATATATATATATATATATATATATATATATGTATATATATATGCATATATATATATATATACATATATATATATATATATATATATATATATATATATATATAATATATATATATATATATATATATACATATAATATATGTATAAATATAAATGTATATATATATATATAAATATATATAAATATGTCATATATGATACATTAAAGAACATATTTATGTGTGCTAAAGTATGATTTGTTTTTAATGACTTATTCTTCAAAAAGCTTAAATAAAATACTTAAATGGATATACAAGAAAAAAAAGTTGTCAAAAGATCACGACATTGGGATGAAACCGAAACAAAAGTACTTATAGTGAAATGGTCAGAAGAAAACATTCAGGAACGTTTAAAGTCCTGTACGAGAAAAAAGAAAATATGGGATGATCAAAGCAGCAGGATACTTAGACCGAGATGGAGATTCTTGTAAAACAAGAATACATACTCTGCTCTGTGTATATAGACATTATACGGACAATAAAAGAAATGCTACTGGAGCATCCACACCTAAAGTGCCTTGTTTTTTTAATAAAATTGACGGAGTTTTAAGAGAAAGACCAACCACCTTTTCATCACATTTAACAAGTTCTTCTGGAAGTTTTTCAACAACTCTGGAAAATGCTTCTTTTGAGCTACCTAAACCTGTTGAAATTGATTTTAAAAATGAGATAAGTTCTGTTTGTAATCCAGTCAATTACATAGCTAAGAACTCCCCTGAAGGTGCAACATCAGTCATTTTTTTTAAAAAACAAGAAAAAAAAAAAGAATTCTTCTAAACTTTTATTTGAAAGACTTGATGCAAACATGAAAAGTTTTTTTTAAAGCACAAGGTGAATTAGATTTTTTTTCAATATTTCTTGATAGTGAACCTAAAAATAATTCATCTGATAAAAAAAATATGAGTTCAGCATTGTTAAAAATAAAAGAAAAAGGAGACGAGTTTTTTATTGAAGCAGAATTGCTGGAAATGACTATGCAACAGTTAACTAATTTGATTCTGGATGAATTTAACTTTGTTTTTAGTCAAAATATAGTTATAATAAAACTTCCTAATGTACGTGTAAGGAATGATAAAGATGTTAAAAGGTTGCTTGATAGAGACGAGTTAGAATTTCAGAGAATATAAAGAGACATTTAATTATATTTTAGTTTCCATTTGTTACCATCACTAGTAGAAGTGATGGTAACAAATGGATTTTTTTATATTTTTGTTTTTTACTTGAAATGATAAACTATCTTTATTCCACATACCCTGTTTATTAAAGACTAGACAGTGTTTTCTTTTCGGTGTTACTTATGCAAATTTTTTTTTAATTTATTTGCGAGAAGCAATGTATGTATACTGAAAGGTATATTTTGGCATCTTTTACAAATAAGTTGTACACATTTCAAATATACATTGCTGTCTATTGACATTACTGTCTAGCTCCTCTAAGACTATCAAAGATTTATGTTTTTAAAATTAAGTTTGTGTTTGTTTTTATTATGGTATTTTAACATAGTGAGAAGGGTTTTAAATTTAGTTAGATTCCTATTACCTTGTAATACCTTTTTCGAATAAAGAGATCCTTATTTTATGAAAAATTGTGCATTTCAATTATTATTAAAAAGGTTTATACAACTTGAAATATGTTGTTTTATTGCTGACCGAATTTCTTCTGCTTCAATTCGAACAGAATCATTTCTCCCAATGCTTATTTTAACCATGTTAACATCGATACCATGCAACGAATCTTCGTAGAAACTTTGATTGCTGATTTTACAAAAATTATAAAGAATGCAGCATGCACTTACTATTTTAACAGTATTTTCAACAGATGTATCAATGCGTTTGGAAATGCATTGAAATCTTTCTTTAGGCCTACCAAAAGCATTCTCCACTATACACGATATCTGCTCAGTGAAAAGTTGAAACTTTTTTCTTCTCTTGAAAGATTCCCGCAATTTGAATAAGGTTTCATTAACCATTCTTCCAAAGAGTATGCAGAATCCCCTAAAATAAAGGAGATATTTCTTTTCCTACAATGCTTCTTGAGAAATTACTTGGTAGGAAACTTTTTTGCTGGCATTCTAATTATAAAGGAGAGTTATTAAACACGCGAGAGTCGTGTCCAACCAACGAATATGTCTCGGAAAAGATATCTGCTGTCAACAAAACCTTGAAGAATAATTGAATGATAATCTTTGCGATTAATGTAATCCTCTGGATTCTTTCTCGATGCTTTTTTTTATATGACATCCATCAACTGCACCCACAACAAGAGGAAAACTTGACATATCTTTAAACTGTTTCATAATTTCTTTTACCTCCGCTTCTTGAGGTAGATATATATATTTTTTTAGCAAGTTATCAACAATTGCATTTGTTACCAAGTAAATTAATTGACATACTGTTGAACAACCCAGACCAAAAAGGTTGCTTATTGTTCGAATGTCAGAAGATCCAGAGAAGAAATACAAGGTTACTCCAACTTTCTGTTCAACTGAAACAGTGTTTCTAAAATTAATGTCTTTTGTTTTTATAAATATTGCTAATTCTGAACATAAGTGTTTAAAAGCTGCTTTTGACATTCTTATATTTGCAACCCAGTCAGATTCTGTCCAATACTTATTCATATTATCAAAATAAAAGATTTGAGATCTTGATTTTTTCCAAAGTAACCGAGGTCTTGTGAAATAGCTAAAGATAATTTGATTTAATAATTGCAAATGAAAATTACTTCGCTGGCGTCGTCTTCTATAATATTGAGCAAACTAACTTTAGATGATAAAGTTTTCAATAATTCTTTATTTCGTAAATTTTCCATTTTGTTAATGTTCTTAAAAATTACTTAAAAATTGACGTGACTGAAAGTATCATCAAAAATAGTTTTACTTGAGTTACAAATTTGAGTTAAATTCGGTTGCGTAAAAATAAATCAGATTTATTCTAGAGTGACAAATATTTTTAAAATAAGTTTAAACTAAACAACGTTTTAAAAGCGAGTGTTTTTAAAACTTGGTTTTGTTAGTGTGAATGAGGTATAAAAGTTTTTTCAACATTTAGAAATTCTAAACGTTCTAAATTAGAATGTAACTTTTTTTTAAAAAATGCCTATACGTGAAAAATTATAAATACATAAAATGCATTTGATAAAACAGAAATTAGCAACACTCATATCATTATTACCAGTCATATTATTCATATGAGTAAAATTTGTAAATCTCCGCGGGGTCCTCTTCGCTCCGCCCCCGCCCCCTCCGCCTTGCGGGTTTATGCTCCCCTAGTTACGCCACTGGATATAACTGGGTATAAAATATGTTCTAAAATGTATATGTTATGAATTATGTTGTATTTCTAAAATATATAATAAATATGTTTTAAAAATCAGATAATATTTATTAATATAAAACAAAACAGAACTAACTCACTGGGATCCAGAGTACCTCTTTTTTTTTTTTGAATATAAACTTTTTTCTCAGACCTTTTTTTACTTTTCTCTATGTTTTTTTAAAATGTTAGATAACTATTTTCAATTAATTAAATCTCTATTATAGCTACTTTTTAAAGTAGCTATAATAGAGACAAAAAATCAAAAACATTTCCAAAACAATTAATACCATCGTTGAAATTTATGATGGCAGAACACACATCAATTGTAATTACTTTTCTGCTACAATAAGTAGATTTTGGGCTGTATGTCGAAATAACTCCATTTAAACATTTAGGGTAGATAAGCGTAATATGAGCACCTTTAGCGAAAAATGGAATATTTTCAAAAACAATCATATTGGATCCAAATTTTTTGAGAATATACAATTTTTAGTGATCCCTACTCATGATCGACTCATCATGATATTTGGACACTCGAAATTTTTTCTTAAAAACACTTTTAAAAGGTTTTTAAAAATTAGCAAAAGTACTCGTATTACCCAGACCACTTGGTAATATGAGCACTTTATATTAGCTCAAAAAAATAAAATTGAGTAAAAAAATACCAACTTGACAATTAGAATTAGTTTTTGAAATATTATTAACAAAACTTATCATTAAAAGATCAAAACTTAAGCCACTTTTTGTTAAAATACTACTACTATGTTTTCCGCATTAAAAAAAAATTAGTTTGTTATTTTTTCAATTTTATTAACTTAAACTTTTGAACAATAAAAAATCAAATTTTTTGAATTTAAAATACATAAAAATATTTAGTATTGTTGAATTTTTTACTATATTTTGTTTTTAATTAAAAAGCAATTAAAACCACTGCTATTTTAAGACTTTAAACTAGGTAATTTCAATGAAAAACACTGGCATGCTCGTATTACACAAAAATGGCATCTTTAAATAAAGTTAAAACTAAATGTTTTTATGCATTGTTTTTCAATAAAAAAAAATGGATTGTTTTTTAGCTAAAATATTTTTCTTAATGAATAAATTGTTTTATTCATAAAGAAATTTTTTTTTTATTTTAGCATCAAAATTTTGCGCCACAGGTTTATTATGCGTAATGATATTTTTTTAACAACGCAAAAAATTTAATAGCGTTTTATTTTACGCTAACTGTTTTAATTACGCTAATTTTTATTTTTAGCGTTTTAATTTACGCTAATTGTACTAATTCCTGTTATGACCACATAAAGTCGATTTAAAAAATACAAAACAACTTTAACTTCACTGCTCTTACATTTAAAAAATCTTTAAGTGTGCTCATATTACCAAGATGCTCATATTACCCTAATCTACCCTATTCACATTTTGCATTTGGTCATGGAGGCATTATTTTAGCATGAATTTTTTTATAATCATAACGATAAAGACAGCGACATGGCCACGAGTATCGCTAGCTTTTTTATGTTAGCGAAAAGCTATCGATATTTGTAAAGATAAAGACAGCGATTTGGCTACGAGGACAGCTAGCTTAATAAGCTATAAACCCACTGGCTATAGTAGCTAAAGTCATACCGTAAAAAAATCTCTGTCTAAAAAATTTTGATATATAGCTACCAACCGGCTATAGATTTGTAGATATTTTGTTGTTAGCTACAAAGCTACGATATGTAACTAGCAACATATTGCTACAATATCGCAATGTTTAAAACTTAATTATTATAATAGACTCAACACTTAAAATCAAGTTTTTAAAGATGTTAGAGACATTAGGAAAAAATAAATAAGAAGTAAAAATTGCTTGAAAATCGCTATAAAGCTAGCTAGTCGCTGGCTCATTTCCCACCGGGTAATATCGTGTTTAGTAATATTTTGGCGAGCAATTTATTTAAAATTATCAGAGTATTATTTTAACTAGATTTTTTTACATTAATGGAAGTTTTGTTGAATAAAGTTTATTATTATTTTTTTTATTTATTTTTTCCACTCATAAAAATAAAATTAAAGAGTTGCGGTGTCGTACAAATTTATTTCCCCCGTAAATTTATTTCCGTGGCGCAAGTTTCGGTTACTAAGGAAATAATATTACGCGGCTTACGCATAAAATTGTATCCCGACATAAGTTTATTTCCGATGTGGAAATAAATTCGCAGAACATTCTACAACAACTGAATATACAATAGTAATCAAAAATTTACAGTGGGTGGCCATTGAATAAGGGCCATCACGTTTTTTGTTATACTGCCAGCATTAATTCACCTTTCAAACGTAAAATTCACAATTTTTCATAATTATTTACGACATTATTACAAATTATTATGTAGGCAACACTATTTTGTTGCTAGCAACACTGTATTTTGCATGTTTTGACAAGTAAAACCGTGAAATTGTGTTCAGTTACAGTGTTGCTAGCAACACTGTATTTTGCATGTTTTGACAAGTAAAACCGTGAAATTGTGTTCAGTTACCATTTGTAGATTGCGGAAGCTTGTTGTGTGTGTGTTAAGGATCTTTCTTCAAACGTTATTTTTAACCGACTATTTTTCAAAATTTTAATTTTTTAAGTGTTTTATTTTGTGAAAGACTTCTTTGAAAGTAGTTTTTCCAAAAGTATACATTATTTCAACTTTTTTAATTTTCTTTTACATATTTTTGTAGTGTATTTATTTGTCTTTTAGATTTTTTAAAGTTTCTGACAATGGGTAAAAAAAAAGATGTGAATGTTTGTAAAAAAAAGTGAAATAATGTCACTTTTAAGGAACACCAACTATTCTCAACGAGAAATTTCAAGAAGAATTGGCGTTTCTAGGCAGACCGTGCAAAGAATAGCATAAAAAATAAAAAATGGCGAAAACCCTATATCCACACTCCGTAAAAACTGTAAAGGAAAACGCCTTACAACGCCAAGGTCTGAGAGAATTATCAGGAATATTTGCTTGGAAAATAGAAAGAAACCCAGAAAAATAATCACAACATTGATTAAAGATGCTGGAATTAATATTAGTGATCGCACAGTCAGGAGACGCTTAGATGAGTTAGGCTTTAAGTGTTACCGTCCTGCGAAAAAACCAATATTAACGCCTGCCATGAAGGGTTATTACTATATATACTGAAATGGGCTATAAAACACCGCAATATGACAACAGATGATTGGAGAAAGGTATTTATTTCTTAAACATGTCATGCTCTGTTTTATTTCTCGATTTTCTTTAGGTTAATGAAAGACTAACATTTTTTGAAACATTTGTTTTCAGGTGTGCTTTTCTGATAAATCCACGTTTCAGATCTTGGACGACAAAGCCTCATTTGTTCGACAAAGGGTGGGTGAAAAATTTAATCTAGACTGCATTATCGAGACAGTAAAACATCCATTGTCAATTATGATGTGGTCCGTTATATGTGGTAACGGTACGGGAAGACTTTACGTAGTGCAAGGGACAATGAGGCAGAGCCTATACAAAGAAGTTTTGGAGCAAAAGCTCATTCCTCAAGTCTCGGAATGGTTTCCAGATGGCAAATTTATATTTATTCAAGATTCTGCCTCATGCCATACGGCAAAATCCATTAAAAAGTTTCTTGGAGAGAAAAAAATTCCACTGCTGGATTTGTCAGGAAATTCCCCGGATCTTAATCCTATAGAAAACCTGTGGGAGCTATTAAAACGGGAGGTTTCTTCAAAACAACTGGTCACAAATAAAACCCAGCATATTGAAAAACTAAATGAAGGTTGCCATCGAAATCCTCACCTAAAAGAATTGGCACAGAAATGCATTGGCAGCATGCCACGGAGATAAATATAATTTCACAAAAATGCGTAGAAAACTCAATGGCCCTATTTCAATGGCCACCCACTGTAGAATTAGAATAAAACTTACAGTTTCTAAGTGACTTGTGATTTAAAAAAAAGCCTTTATTTTTATTACTTGAATTTTTTTTTAATAGGCTTTATTATTTATGAAATTCTTTTTAATATATACAGAAGACAAGAAAAAAAAACAAAAAAAAAACTAGTTAAAAAAAGTATTTTATTTTGAAAATAACAAAATTATGTAAAAATATATCTACGAATATCTTGATCATAAGTTTAGACTCATTACTTTTTACTTTAAACTGTAAGTCAAGTTAATATGGTATGTGACGGCCTTTGTTATCTTTTCAAAGTCTACATATTCTTTTATTAGATTCAAAAAGATTTCGGCAATATTCAAAGGATAAACCATCATATAACTCTTTTAAAGTTTTGTATGATTTGATTCATCGCTAAATACTATTTTTTTAAATATCATTAATGCTGCCTAAGGTTAGATCTCTAATTCTAAATTCTTTCCAATGTTTATTAGGCGTAAAAGTATTGTTAAACTGTAAAAGTATTGACAAAAAAAAAAGCCCTTCATTTCTGGATTCTTTCCGTTATATTTTTGTTACTAATTGCATAACTGCAATTATTATTGCAATAACAATGTAATAATATAGCACACACACACACACACACACACACACACACACACACACACACACACACACACACACACACACACACACACACACACACACACACACACATATATATATATATAATTAGAAAAAACTGGAACTTTTAATGTCATTTTTTTTTTCAGCAATATTATCAGGAAGCTACTTGATGATCCAGCTGAAGGAAATCCAGCTGAAACTGACAGTAAAATATTTGACATAAATGTGAATCAGAAATTCAGAAAAAACAAATAAAAACAAATAAAAAAAATCTTACTCATCAGCTCGTTTATAGCATGAAAAACTACCATTATGAACATTAAAGGACTAGTTAAAATACAATTTTTAAGGTGTATTGCACATAGTTAATTCAAACAGCTAAAATACACAAAATAAAAGATAAGAAAAACGTAAACAATACAAGAAGTTTTTTGAAATTGGTTTGTGTAAAAAATAAAGCATATGATAAAATAACATAACAAATTTTTCAAAAATGTAACTAAATTAAACTTCAATACAAATTGTTTCAAGTTTAAAGCATAAACTGTAAAAAAAAAATTTTTCAATTTAAGTCAAAAATCTAGTAAATAAAATAGTAGATTCTCATTAAATATACTAGAATGTCTAAATAAATAATAGCATAATCTTTTGAGAAAAAATAACTCATTCAACTAACAAAAAAAGGAAAACTGGAACTAAAATAAAAACAACTAAAATAAATCAAAGCTATACTAAAAGTAAACTATTAAATAATACACAACAGACTTTTTCATGCATTAACTTTATCTGAATATGTGTTTGTGACTGCTTCACATCTATTAAACTGAATAATTTTTCAAACCCAATATTAGAGGAACATTAACAAACATTAAAAATCGTAGAACTTTCACATTTATTAACTGTACTTTCTGAATATGATCTTGGAAATGATGTAAAATGCTTAGCTTTGAAGCAATTGTGTAAATGCTGGCGCATTGCAGATTGATTGTACGAAATGGATGCAACATTTTGTCCCATACAAATATCTACTGCAAATGCAATTGCAAACAAACCACAGCCAATTCCTCCAACTTGTTGCTGACATGATTGGTATTAACACATAACTGTATTTTTAGAGCATGATATAATTGAAGCAATTTGTTTTTGTACATGCAAAGTTGGCATTTCTGACTTCATTGAGTCATAAATTTTAACGACTCTATCGCTGCAACCAAGTGTGTTAATCAACAACCAGTGAAGGGATCCGTCATACAAAATTTGTAGCATCTCCTGTGACTGTATACCGAACATGAGATTTGTTCCTAATAAGGTGTCTTGCATACCTTGAATATCAGGAAATTGATTTTTTAATATTACTTGAGCAGCATTAATTTCAATATCTCCTAACATGTTTTGATTCAATATACTCTCAAATGCAGATATTGGTACACTAAATGTAATGCTATTTTTGGATGAATAAGTATCAATAGAGTCAATATTTTTAATATAAAATTGATTTTGTGATGACGTTATTTGACCAGATTCAGATTTTTTGACTGTATTTGTTGCAGGGTAACTACTGTATGACAAATCTAAATGAGTAGCTTCTAAATGTTGAATATTAGTTTCTATGTCTTGACATGGATAATAAGGTTTAAGCTGAGAAACGTTTACTTTTGTTTTTAAAATTTCACCATTAAGGTTTTTCAAAGTGCATTGACCTTTTATGTTTAAATCAGCTAGAATATATGGTCCCATCCACTCCTTAGATAAAGGCTTACCTTTGCGACCTCGTTTTCTTGCATTTAACTTCATCACTTGATCATTTATTTTAAATGTAAATGTCTTTATACCCTTTTTTGCAACTTTTTTCATATGTTGCTTACACTGCTTTTCTTGAGCAATTTTTATATTTTCCCTAACTTTTTTCTCAACAGCCTCACAATCATTAACTAACTTTTCTACTGTAGAGTCAGATATTTTTTCAAGAAAACTACTATTTAAAGAATCATCAGTCTCATTTAGAACATTTATCATCTCAATACCTGGAGGATGTCTTTAATACATTAGATAAAACGGAGTCATCTTTGTAGATTTCTGGCATGATATGTTCAGTCCATAAGCAATTGCAGATGTGTAACTAATACAAGTCATAAAAAAAAATTATTGTAATAATAAATTATAGTGTATATATAAGGAAAATGAAATAAGAATATAGACTACTAAACCTATCCCAGTCATTCATCTCATTATTAGTATACTTGCTTAAAGCACGTTTAAAAGTTTGACTTTGAGGATGGTATGCTGATGTCACAGAATGCTTAATACCCATTAATTGAAAAATTTTATTGTTAAGCTATACATAAAAAAAAAAATACTCATAAAATAAAAAATACTAATAAAATAAATTTTCAATAACACAAAGAAAACAAAAGTTTTAGAAACTTTTTTAGTCTTTACCTCATTCACAAATTCTCTTCCTTGATCTGGTGGTATTTTCATACTTATGGTCCATCATACTTATGGTGGACCATAAGTATGAAAAGTGTTAACTAAGCAGTAGCTACAGCAGCAGCAGATTTTTCAGGCAATACTCTAGCAACAATCCATTTTGTAAACAAATCTGTTATTGTTAAAACATATTTATTGCCATTCACTGTTTCCGGTAATGGACCAATTAGATCTACTCCTAAAACTGCCCATATTTCTGTAACCTGAATTGAGTGTAGTTGTGGTGCAATTGTTTTTATTTTTTCAAATGATTGATATTGTTTACATGTCTTGATCTATAATAGACTATATATTATTTAATTAGAATAATACAATTTATAGTGTATATTATTATTGCATGTACAATATTGCATTTAAATTTTATATTAATAATGATAGTTACATGTTTATTATCTTTAAATTATTAAGAAAATAAACATATAGCCTTCGTAAAAAGCAAATACTACTTAACCCATGCTTCAACATCAGATGTAATAGACATCCAATAGTACAAATTTTTAATTTTATTTTGAGTTCTTACTATTCCCTGGTGTGCTCCACCAGCATCATTATGACATTCTTTAAAAACCCTTTTTCTTTTTTCTTGACTATACAAAACAAGTCGTAGAGATTCATCTCGAATATAGTACAAACGTCCATCTAAAAATTTAACCAAATTTTAAAACTTAGTTCAAACATATGTTAAAAGCCTAAACTTAAAACAAAATATTTAAAACTAAGTGGAAACTATTAGATACTGTGATATTGCAATATTGTAATTATATTTAGATTATGTATATTGTGTTCCATTATATTTTAGATAATATAATAAAAACCTTACTACTAAATTACTTGTAATAGTCTTGATCGGGTCTACTACAGATGCCAAATAATTAAAATTCACTTGCCTTTTCCTTTAAAATTTCTTGCAGCTATTCTGAGCCCACGTTTCTCACTGTTCAAAACAGTATTTGCATACTTTCCTTCTAATACGTATTGTCTTATCTCTTCGAGACGTAGTTCTTGAGATTTTGCATTGATCTTAGGCATTGCTTAAGAAAAAATATAAAAATAATATATCATACTTGGCATGAAAGTTATTAATTTATTTATTAAAACCTAATGTAAATTTAAACTCACTTCTAATAGACGGGTTGCTTTGTTTACATTTTAAAAAAACGACAGGCAAAACATGTTAAAATTTTGTTTAAGATCCAGCGTAATTCCAAAACAGTGCAGTTATTTTCTCAAAATATAAGTTTTCATTTCTTTCCCTTTGTAATCAAATCATGCCTGATAATAAATTTCACATAAAGGTATGTATATATATATATATAAATGTATGTATATATATATATAAATGTATATATATATATAAATGTATATATATATATATATATATATATATATATATATATATATATATATACATGTATATATATATATATACATGTATATATATATATATATATATATATATATATATATATATATATGTATAAATATATATGTATACATATATATATATATATATATATATATATATATATATATTTATATATACATTTATGTGATATATGTATAAATAGATATATATTTATATATACATTTATGTGATATATTTATTTATACATATATATAGTTTAAAAAATTATTTTTATTGTAGCAATGCTTTTGTTTGTGGAAATAACACCTAAGCATTCAAACATTGAGCACTCAATGTTTCATTTTTCTGTAGAATTCACTAACAATATATATATATATATATATATATATATATATATATATATATATATATATATATATATATATATATATATATATATATATATATATATATTTGAATATATAAATCATTTTTAATAATTAAATGTAATTGCAATTACATCTAAATACAATTTCATGTTTGTCGTAAGTCCTTAAATTTGCATATCAAACTTTTTAGATATTTATAAGTCTGTTTCAAACGAAAGTTAAAATAATTTAAATGTAATTCAACTAAAATTTATATATATTTTTTTTATCTACAATATTTTAAAAAATTTAAGTATTAACAACATTTATAAAATGTTTTATTACAATAGGTTAGTCAACAAATCATAAAATATGTTTTCCAATTTAAAAAGTAGTTAAACTTTATTTAGTAGTGTTACACAAAAGCTTATTATATTGTCTTTATGCTGCAAAATGCAGGTAGAGAAAAACCATTTTTTATTTGAAGACAGAGGTAATAATACCATTTGACTGGACAATAAAAATTTACGCACGCAGAGCAGCTGTAGTTGATTTGGATTCAATTTGTAAAATGTAATTTTTTAAAAAACTGTTTTAAGTTTATTCTTAAAGATACAGAGTTTATCATTTGTCATGTTTCCATTGCTTCAACAGATAATATTTTGTTTTCGTTGCCATCGTTTGTTGTTGTATTTGATAGTAATTCTTGTGATTAGTTTTAATTAGACCATTTTTATTAAATGGATAATTTTGTTCATCTTTCCTCAACTCTAAGCTGTTTCTAAAAATGAAGAGAATTTCATTTAAAAAATACCCGTTCCATGACAATTTCATTTTTTTAATTTTATCTTGACTTGCACTAAGGATAATCAACATTATCGTACAAACCAGCGATTGTAGAGACATTGCATTCAAAAGTTTATATTTTTCAATACTTTTAATTTTAAGATTATAATCTTTTGGAATATAGCAAACAATTTAAAAATATTACATTATTTGACTTATAAAGACTTGCGAGGGTTACAATATTTACATATTTACATTGTACCCCATTTTATTTAAACAGATGAAGTCCAGGCCTGGGAATTTTCCAAGAAGTGTTTTTCCTGAAAGTTTTAGACAAATTTTCTATTGTATTAAGTTAACTTTGAAAAGAATTAATTAACAATTTGAATGAAACTTTTGATTTTTCTGAAATTTTATCATGGCTTTCGTTAATAAGCTATGGCTCATAATGAACAGTAATTGGTTCAGCCTGATCTTTAGGAGTAAAGTAAAACTCATTTTCATATGCAGTGTTTCATTACAGTTCTCTATTTCATCAATTTACCAACTAATAATTTTAAAAACAACAGCTTTTGATCCTAATTTATGTTATTAATTGGTTGGTTATGTTATTAATGTTATTAATTGGTATTAGTTTATAATATTAATTGGTTCAGCCTGATCTTTAGAAGTAAAGTAAAACTCATTTTCAAATGCAGTGTCTGTTTCATTAAAGTTCTCTGTTTCATAAATTCTCAGTTTTTATATAACTTCGCTGGATTGATGAAGTATAGATTAATAGAAGTATATCTTTTATCGCGCTGGTTCCACTTTGTGAGACTTTTTATTCACATAGTTTACTTGTACAAAATTCACGCAATAACTTTTACTTAGCTTTAGAGCCTGTCGTTTTTTGCGCACGCGCTTTAGAATGTAAATAAAGCAACCCGTCTATGAAAATTTACGGGTGTTGTTGTTTAGTTTGTATGGCCATAGTCATAAAATACATATGTCATAGTCATAAAAGACATATCTGTTATTATGACTAGTGATGTGCCGGGTACCCGGTTCGGACCCGGAGAACCGGTAATTCGGCAGTTTTACCGGGTACCCGGTATCGGCCATTTTGTTGCAGTACCCGGCACCGGGTATCTTCAAATTGATTTTTTCTTTAGTTAAACTTTAACCATTAAACTTCTTGATATAAGTCTAAGAGTGTTATGTAGTCGATAACCACAAAGTTCTATTAACTTAAAACAATCTCACTTAAAATATTTTTTAATACACTTTTGCAAAAAAAATTTATACGGATACAAAAACTGTAACGCTAAATGAAATAATTCGAGAATACGAATAAAAAGAATGGGAAACAAAGTTTTAGAATAGCTTCTTTTTATTCTGTTAGAACACAAGATAATTTTTAGCAATTTAGTTTTGAATGAAACGCTTATAATGCTTTCGAACGCTGATAGACTTTTCATTCGTATCAAGCTGATAGACTTTTCATTCGTATCAAATCATAAAAGTAGAGATATAAGGTAAATATTATACACATTTTTTATATTTTAATTTCGAGCGTATTATTAAAAAAATTATCGTTTCATATAAAATAAACGAAAACTTTGATATCAAAACTAGTTTCATTATCTTTATAGAAATTTTGTTTGAAAGAAAAGTTATGGCAAAAAAAAGTATAGCGTGGAAGTTCTTTGATATAAGCACGACTCCTCATATGAGTAAGTGCAAACTATGTGATAGTTTAATTACGAGAGGAGGAAAATCTTTCAAGTCTTATGGAACTACAGCAATGGTAAAACATTTGCGTTTAAAGCATTCCAAAGAGTTTGAACTTGCGGAAGAAAAAAAAAAGGTTCAATCGTTGCCGTCTATTTCTGAAGCCTCAGTTGCTTCTACCACCAATACAGTACAAAGTAACATTATTCAGGCTTTACAAAAAAAAAAACAGTGGAATATTGATGACCACAGATCTATTCGAATCCATAAAATAATAGGAAAACTTATCACATTGGATATTCAGCCATTTTCTATTGTTGAAGATACGGGGTTTAATGAACTGATTAAAGATGCTTACCCCAATTACAAATTACCATGTAGAACATATTTCAGCCAAAACGTAATCCCTAGCATGTATGATGAACTTTTTAAAGATATAAAAATAAAAATCTCCGCGGCAAACTATTTGTCTCTGACGACAGATATTTGGACAGCAGATACTGCAAAAATCGCATTTTTAAGCATTACTGGACATTGGATAGATCTAACTAAATTTTCCCAAGAAACTGCTGTTCTTCGAGTAATTCATTTTCCGGAAAAGCACACAGGTGTTCATATAAAAGAGTATTTACAAAAAAGTTTAGAAACTTTTGAAATCCCGTTAAGCAAAATTCATCTTATTGTTACCGATAATGCAAGCAATATGAAGGCTGCAGTAAAAAACAGTGGAATGTCATCAATTCCATGCTTTATCCATACTTTGCAGCTATGTATTCATGACTCTATATTTAGCCAAGAAATCATCAAGGAAATTTTAACTTTATGCAGAGGAATAACGACACATTTTAATCATTCACCAATAGCATGTGCAAAATTAAAATCAATTCAGCAGCAGTTAAGTACTGTACCTCACAAAATGAAACAAGATGTTCCAACTCGCTGGAACAGTTCATTTGAAATGCTACAAAGAACGTTTGAACAAAAAGTTCCTTTGGCCACCTATGCAGCAGAATATGATGAAATTAAACTTTCTACTAATTATCAATGGGGAATAGTCGAAAAACTTGTTCACATTCTTGCTCCATTTGAAAACTTAACAAAAAAATGTGGTAGGAGGGACGAAACTTGCGCACAAATTATACCATCTGTTCTTGCATTAAAAGTTTTATTACAAAAAGCTTCATCAAGTGATATATACGCTGGGATTATGACGATGATTGATGAACTAATAAAATCTGTTACTAAAAGACTTGATAAATTTTTGCTTAATAAAATGTTATGTGTATCAACATTTTTGGATCCACGATATAAATTACTTTATCAACATGCAGATGAAAATGTTATTAAGGAGTGGGTTGAAGAAGCATGGAAAGAAATGCAAGGAGCGCAAGATGTTGTTGACTCTGACTCCGACAATTCTCCAATAGTAAAAGCTCCAGCATCTAATGGATTCATTAGCATTGATGATTGTTTTAAAGATGTAGCTTCTATGAGAACCGGAAGAAAGCAAAGTGAAAGACGTTCCGAGGCAGAAAGAGAATTAGTAGATATTGAAGTTGTTACCACTGACATAATTAAAAAGCAAGCAATATTAAAGTCTGCAATTACTCAAGAAATAGACAACTACTTATCTCTGCCTCTTTTAGAAAATAAAAGTTCTCCGTTTTTGTGGTGGAGTAAATGTGGAATGCAATTTGAAAAACTAAAAAAGATGGCATTAAAATATCTTACAGCACCTCCGTCATCAATAGAAAGTGAAAGGTTATTTAGTGCTGGTGGGGACATATACGAAGCAACAAGAAGCAGACTAAAAGCAGATAACGGAGAATACCTAATGTTTGTGCATTACAATCTAAAGTTAATAAAACAATTAAAATAAGATACAGCAAATAAGTGTTGTTTAAGTTCTTTTTATTTGTTTTATTTTATTCACTGTACAGTCGAGAAGGTCTACCTTTTTTTGCAATTCTTTATATTTCTTAATCTTTTGCTTTCCATAATATAACTTTCAATGGCGGAACTTCAAATTTTGCCCCTTTCCCCACAAAATATTATTTAGGCCCGCTCCACCAGGAAAGAAAAATAATTTTAAACTAAATATAGTTGTTAAAAAAACTGTTGCACAACTTTTTAAAATAGTTAGGCCCTGCAACTCAGGCCCCTTACCCTGCATTGCGGGGTTTTGCTAAATAGTACGTCGGCCACATAACTTTTTGTTAGTTAGCGTAAAAAGCGTATTTTGTGTGAATAGTTCAGCCCTAGAGATTTCACAAATTTTTATTCCAACTTTTAAAAAATGGACTCGGTGCCGAGTACCCGGACTCGACCCAGTTTTTTCAGCCGGGTACCCGGAATCGGAGACTCGGCATAAACTGGTTTCGGCACATCTCTAATTATGACTATGGTATGGCGTTGTTTAGTTATTTATCGGGTGGCCTCTTTAACCAATCGGCGTGCGACTCGGAAATAAATTTATGGGGGAAATAAATTTGTACGACAGCGGCACGAAACGACGAACGTCTAACGCCTAAGAATTAAATAACGACGAAACGACCAACGTTCAAGAATTAAAAAAACTACGGTGCCGAATGCATAAGTGTCACTTAGGCAACTGCATTATTACCACGTAACTTGTCTAAATAACTAATTTTTTAGTTGCTGAGTCTGAGATATATTTTGGGCTAAATGATTAAAATCATTTTTTTCTTATATTATAAAGTAAAAATAAAAAGTTTAGCATTTAAAACAACTTAGGCTCCATATACATATATGAAAATTTGTATGTATGCGCCACTTTCAGTTTTTCTGTCATCTATCCTAAACTTTTAAACTAGAAGATCATCTATCTTAAACGTTTAAACTAGAAAATGTATTGGCATAAAGGATTCAAATGCTCTTCCCCAAATCTAACCGAAAAAAAAAGTTATATATTTAAAGATTTTCCAGTCAATATAACATTTGAAGCAGATACCATTTTGTCTGAATCAGTTGATTGTTCGAACAAATCGTTATCAGTACCTAATAAAGCAAATAATAATCAAAGGTAATGAATAGTTAATTGGTAATTTAATTGGCTTACTTATATCTAATTTTAGCATATACAATGCAAAAGTTTTAAACGGATTGTACTTTTTATAATGGTTAATGACCCCTTCAATATTTTATGATATTGTTAGTTTGTACTAGGTATGTAAATGCTCAAGTAAGCAATTTTCTTAATCTCATTTAAAATGAAATTTATAATTATAATTTATAGTTTATATATATATATATATATATATATATATATATATATATATATATATATATATATATATATATATATATATATAATATATATATATGTGTGTATATATATATATATATATATATATATATATATATATATATATATATATATATATATATATATATATTATATATATATATATATATATATATGTGTGTATATATATATATATATATATATATATATATATATATATATATATATATATATATATATATATATATATATATATATATATATATATATATATATATATATATTGGTTTATGTA
This sequence comes from Hydra vulgaris, assembly GCF_022113875.1. Classification (NCBI taxonomy): domain Eukaryota; kingdom Metazoa; phylum Cnidaria; class Hydrozoa; order Anthoathecata; family Hydridae; genus Hydra; species Hydra vulgaris. Next base: position 15,171,213 of record NC_061157.1, on the reverse strand, counting down.
TATTATTATATATGCTTATATATGTATACATACACACTTTTTATGCTCAAACCTTTGAATATTGGGCGGGTCCCTTATATTCATAGTTAATTTTTTTCTTGGAAATTTTGGAATTCTAGAAGTTTACTTAAACAAAAAACCTTATTTTAATTTCCAGAATTCACTGTATCTAAATTCCATTTTAAAAGTTTAAAATTTTTTTCAAATTTATAGCTTTTTATAGTTTGCTATAAAAAGCTATAATATGCAAGTAAAATGTTTGTATAACATTTCTGAGATTAACAGAAATTTAAAGACAAGTTTGTAATAATTTACTTCTACCCAAATAGCAATCTGTATTTAAAAGTAACAAAAAAATATAATTTGTATTCTATAACAGTTAAGTTAATTCCAATCTCTTTAAATTAACATTTATTATAAGGTTTTGTTATGCTAAATATACTTGATAACTATGCCTCAAACTTAAAGTAATAATAAAGTTTAAAATTTTTGATTTAAAAAAAAACAAAAAGAAAATAGTTAAAATGTATATGATATTGCTAGTTTTTCAAAAATATGCCAATCTAGATCTTAAAAAATTGAACTAATATTAAAACTTAAAAGATAGTAATCATTTTATAAAAAACATTGAAAAAGTTATTATCAAAAAAATTTTTTTTAATTTTTAAAATTTCTTTTTTTCTGCTATTTTAATTAAAAAAATAGAGAAAAAAATGTTTTGAATAAATACTAGTATTTATCTAGTTTATCTAGTTAGATAAATTAAATACTAGTAATTATCTAATTTATCTAGTTAGATTAATTAGTTTAAAAAAATTTAGTAAAAGAAAGTTTAAATTGCAACATACCTTTTTTAGTTCATTTGTTCAACTTTTTATTTCACAAAAGTTGAGCAAAATACTTTTATTATTTTTGGCAAGCGCTTTTTTGTGCACTTGCCAAAGTTTTTGAGGGCATGTGAGCGAGCGCAAAAAGACTTAAGTGCAAAAGTGCTGGCTAAATGGAGAAGACTGACATAACATAGTTTTGAAGAATTATTTCTTTGATAACATCAGGGACTTGTCTGATTTTAAAGGGTCTTGGACTACCCCTAAATAATTTTTTTTATTATAACTTTAAATTTAAATCAGCAATCTGATGTTTTACAAATTTTTTTTAATTTTTTTTATTCTCATTCACTTCTAACAAGGCTGCAAGCAACCACTATTAAGTTAGAAGATACTATAAAATAAAGAATAGAGTTAAAGAGCCAAAAAAAGATTGATGGAAGGCTTGAAAAGTTCTAAGTTGTATGATACAGGAAAACATGATGATGAAAGAGAGTTCCAAGGGGATGAAGTGTGAGGACAAAAACTAGGTAAATAAAAGTTTTAGAGCATGCAGTTACAGCAAAAGGATAAGACTTAGTTGAATGATAATTCAAGGGAGAATGAGTTTTGGTTGATGGAACTAGAAATTATAACTTCTTTAACCAGCGACCATGATACTATATGTAGAAAAGAGAAAGAGATGCAACCTTACAATAATGGGAGAGAAGCTCAGGCTTGACATTCAAAGCAGATCCAACTACAATTACAATACATTTTAGGACTTTGTCTAGAAGAGAAATAGCATCAATAAAAGAACTAGCCCAATTATGATAACAGTATTCACAGGGATGAATAAGATAGTTATTGAGGTTGTAGAGAATTGAATCAGGAGTGAGAAAATGGTGAGCACAAGAATGAGAAGCAATTTTAGCAGATGCTAACTTAGAAATGGATATATTATTATATATGGTTTCTTTGAGAGGTTAGTAGTAAACAATAATCCAAAAAGATGCAAAGAAGAGGACTCAGCGAGAGCGTTGCCATTCATTAATATTGAAATATTGACAGTATTTTGATAGTTGTAGCAGTAAATAACTGAGTTTTGTTAGAGTTAAAATTCACAGGCCACTGTAAGCCTCAATCTGGTACAGAAGTGAGATCAGGTTCAAGATTGACTTTCTTCTTTAGGTCTTTTTGGATTCTAATCAATCAATAAGGGAAGACTTATTTTTCAAGATAGGAGTTTAAAGTTGAGTCATCAGCAAATAAAGTCACTTTTGATATGGAAGATCATTAAGCCAGAAAGATCATTAAGAATAAGAAGTTATAAAACAGGACCAAGGGTAGAACCTTGGGAGAATCCAGAAGTTACTGGAAATGATGAAGAGTATTAGCCTTTGAGAATTTCTTTGATAAAGCAGTTTGAAAGAAATGATTTGATAATCTCAAATTTGTTTCCAGATTCACCATATGAAGAAATCTTATGGAAAAAATCAGCACGTCAAACTTTATAGATAATTTTAGATATTTTAGGAGTAATAGCCCTAGCTCTGCCACCTCCATCTAATGCACAATAAATATTTTCAGTCACAGCAGTAAGCAAGGGTCTTTTTATGGCCTCCACAATGCACATTAAAATCTAATTAATAGGGACACCTCTAATGCGCAATGTGGCACTGTTAGTACTCTAAAATTTTACAGCTGTTGATGGAATCAGCCCTTCTGAAAGCTACCACATAGTTGAAGAAACCTTACTAACAGCCAGCCTCAGAAGCCTAGAGCAATAATAATTTATTAGATTTTTCTGATATTTCTTAATTGATGAAACACATCGTAAAATGAAAAAAGTTTAATAAGTGATTTTCTACTCATTTATATATATATATATATATATATATATATATATATATATATATATATATATATATATATATATATATATATATATATATAAACATATCTACTATAGTATATTTATATGTGCAATTGCTCACTTTTTTTGCTAGCCTAAATTAAGTGAGCGTTTTTAGAAAACGATGAGGGAAAACAAAGAATAATGAATGAAAAGGTTGCTGACCCATACCAAACCCTCAGTCGATGTAGCAGCACTCCACTGCGAGTCAGGCTATTTGTCAGTCGATGTATGTACTGAAGCCCCCGGCAGCAGGCTATTTGACGTTAGGTGAGTATGACATCATCACGCTCACTTAACTCAGCAGTATAAGATATATATATATTTGGGAGTTGGTTGTATATATATATATATATATATATATATATATATATATATATATATATATATATATATATATATATATATATATATATATATATATATATTATTATTATTATTATTGAGTTGTGTTGTATTCTGTTGGATTTAATACAGCTCTTTGTCGGTTTAAGGGTGATCGATATTTATAAAATAGATCAAAATATATTAAATATTTAAATGAAAAAGTCATATTTTTTTCATTAAAATATTTAATATATATATATATATATATATATATATATATATATATATATATATATATATATATATATATATATATATATATATATATATATAAAATCTAATGTCTTTTAAAGTTTCAGCTTGACTAAGCCACCTAACTTGACAGAAATAAATTTTCAGCTTTACTACCACAATCTTCAAGCAAGTGTTTGGACTCTCTGTAATTATGGCCATGGCTTTCAATAAATTTATCAGTTTTAGTAACAAGTTCTATCGCATCCTTTATCTTTAGCGCAGCGATATGAAAGAGTGTCATAGTTCAGGGCATTTTAATGTAATGTCACTAGTTATACATTTTTTTCAATATACATTTTTTTCAAGTCACTTGCTTTATCTGTAGTGACATCTCAGATAATTTAATTCTGGTAATTTAAGTTTGGCTGATGTTTGTTTAACTTCAGAAAAAATATTCTTTAGTTGTGCCTTTTTTATAATTAATATTTAACAGTTCTTCAATTACTTCAAAGTAATACTTTCTATTTACAGAATATATATGCTTCACATTTAATTTTTCTTACAATGATTATTAAATAATTTTTGAACTTGAACTTTGCTAGCAATTGCTGGCTGTAAAAGGCTATGAAAACATGTGTGTTCAACTAAATGTGTTTTTTAAACAATTTTTTTATCTTTAATAAAAAATGTAAATAAATGCTTTACTTTTCATCATTAATTGTTCTCGCGAATGTTTTTTCTTTAACAATTTCATCAATACTTTTAAATCATCAAAGACTTTAAATTTGTCATAAGTTGCGGCTTGTTTTATAGTATAGTGCCTATTTACACTATAACTTTAACACACAGAAATTTTCTCCTGGAAAATGAAACATAAGATTTACTTTGCATGAGTTGGGAGCATGAATATCAATTTTTTTGAATCATTTAAAATGATATAATTTTATTATATGTAAAAGTAATCATATTAGTCAAATTGTAATAAAAAAATGTTTTAAACTTTTGCATTGTTTTGTTTAATTAAACTATATTAATTTTTAATTTAATTTTGAATTCTTGAATATTAATTTAAGCTCAAACATGCATGATACTTCACAAAAAAAGTCATGGGATGACTGGGTTCTCAATAAAGCTCTTTTGGATCTCAAAAAGAAAGATTTAAAGAAAAAGAAAAAAAATGACGAGTTAATTGAAAAAAAGAAGTTATTAGATGAAAAAGCAAAAAAAGAACAATTAGCTAAAGAAGTCAGGGAAGAATGGTTGAAGAAAAAAATATACCTGGCTGCTAAAATGAAAAAAGAAGCAGCTGCCCAAGATGAATTTGAAAGATTAAAGGTAAAGAATGTCTTTATTCATGTTTAGTACTAATAACTTATTTTTTCATATTTAGTACTAATAACTTATTTTTTAGTAAATAAATAATGATTTAGTATCAAACACTGTATCTAAGCCTGTTTTATTAGTAAATAAGTTTTTTTTTTTCATATACTTTATATGGAAAATTGTAATTACATTAACTATATAAATCATCTTGAAAGTTGACTGATACCAAAATACCAAGGTTTGTTTACATTGTTGTACTTACTGGATTCTTTTTTATGAAGCCAGTAGAGAAATGAATTTTGCGCTGAGAAAATTTATTTAAAGTAACTTTTTTTTGAGCAGCCCTTGTATTTCACATTGCTCACATCAGAAAATATCTTGGTAACAAAATATTTTTTTATGTTTATTGTACTGATGTAAATGAATTGCAATTCATAATACTTTTTTTTTTTTTATCTGTTAATGAAAATCTTGTAATATTTCGTCTCATGGATACATAGATGTAGAACGACCTTTTTTTTCTTCAAGTTTTTTTAATGATGAACTAATTGAATCTTGAGTTTTAACTTTTTTTAGAAGTTGATGTCTTTCTTTTCATAAAACTATTCAATTAGATTTTTATTTTTATAATTATATTATTCTTTTCAACAAATGATTTTCAGTATATTCTATCAAATATATTTTTGCATAAATATTTTAAGAGCGCTCAAAAGAAAGAAGTTGTCTATCAGAGGTCGAAGGAAAGCTTATCTAAGTGGTTGGAAGAAAAAAAAAATCGTGATCATCAAATGAAATTAACAAAAAATGAAGCTCGTCGTCAGACAGAAATCGAAAAAATCAATAAATGCATTCAATCTGACATAATTTACAAAAATTGGTTAAACGAAGCTAAAAAGAAAAAATTACCCGGCCGTTATTCATACGGTTACGCAAATGGATCTTTGTTTACTTACTATGACATGACAGCTACTCCAAATCCATCCTTTACTAACTCAGAGCCTTGGCTAGACCAGTCTGGCTCAGATAGTGTAAACGAGAAGATTGAACTTTTTTGTTCTCCCCCTATGCTTTGGAAAGATGTTAATACTAGGCAACAAGCAAAAGATAGAACTACGAATAAAACAACAAAAAACTTAAAAAAACATTCATGCTCAAAACTATCCTAAAGAAATTAAGTTTTTATTATTTTATTTGTGAATTTTTTATTTGTAAAATATTTTTGTGTGTGTTTATTTCCAATCTACGATTTTTTATGCTTTGAAATAGGGTCTGGGGACCATTCTCCGGTGTTAGTTTTTCCATAAATAGTAAAAGTTTTTTTCCAAAATGGTTTTTATTTGGTTTTTGTTATGTTTATATATATTATATTTTCTATCGCTATCAAATAAAATCTCTGACTTTTTAGTTTATTTTGACTCAATTTTGAATTTAATAATTTTTTTTTTTTATATAAAGTTTAAATTTTTTATAAATAATTGTTAACTTATTATTTACTCAATCATTTAAAAACAACGAGATTATAGATATCTTTTTGTAAATATTAGCCCACGTTGGGTACAAATGCATAAGGTCAACATGTTAATTCATTTTTTTTTTTTTTTAATTGAATGATAGAATATATTAAAGCGACACAAATTTAATAAATATTAAACCACGTCAGTTGTAATTTTTTTTTTTCATTAATCTTTTTTATAAAATAATGCGTAAAAACACACTGTTATAAAAAAGGTGCGGTTAAAAGGTGTTTATGCAAATAAAGGTGTTTATGTTACATTAATACCCTAATGTTTGTATAAGGCGTTTAAATGCTAACTTTTAATGTTAAATGGTATTTCTAAATTTAATATTATTTAAATTACAGGCTTTTTAAAATCTTCCAAATACAAAATTTTCCTATATTATCAAAATATTCTCAGATGTGAGCAATTTGATTTTTTAAACTTAAAATAAAAGCAGAATTATTGCTTTATATAAAATGTCTGCACCTAAATCTATGTGTTATTTATATTAAACATACTTATGCGTTTATCTAGACTTTTCTATCATTTCATCAAAGTAATTTTTATCTAAAGTTAAATAACAACAAACAAACAGTTGAATTACAATTTTTTTCAAATACAATTGCACGACATCTGTTTTCTTATATTGACAAATTTTTATTTGTCATTATTTTACATTAATTTACATAAAGAAATTTCAAATGTAAATAATTATTTTCAATATTCTTTCTCGAAGCAAACGTCATGTCGTTAGGAGTTTAGAATAAATGGGAGAGAATGTAGAAGCAATTTATTTCAAAAACTATCAACGGATAACTTATTAAGTTATCCGTGGACAGTTAGAAATAAATTGTTGGTTAAGATAATTTCTTGTTCCAAAAAATATTTAGCAAATTTGAAAGTGTTGTAGTCAATAAAATTTTCGTATTTTAACTAGATTTTTTTAATCAGCAGGTTTTTGAAACAACTGTAGACAGCGGTTCAAACCGATTTTTGGAGGAAATTTCAAGAACGTTGCAATAATGGTATCATTCTACCATAGCACCATCGTTGTGGAGCTCAGACAATGAACTTGCTGGCTTGTGATATATATCACAGTGGACGATACAACAGTAAAAAGATGCATTGTTTAGGACTTGATGCGCTTAACCAACACCAAAAAAAAATTTGATTATGCGCCAGAATCCAATTAGACTCACCAGACGAATGCTGGCAATATCAATGTAACTTACAATTTACTAACAAAAAATAAGCAACACTAAGTAAAATTAAATTTAATGTAAAACACTAAAAAAAGTTTAAAAACAATTTTAAAAAAGTGTATGATTCCTGAATATATTGTTTTATTTTGAAATATTTAGTTTTATACATATTCTTTGTGTTGTTAAATGTTATTTTATGTTTTGAAATATCTGGTTAGATTTAAAATTTATTTCTAAACAACAATTATTGTAATTATTTAACTGGTTATACTTTTACTGCATTGTTAAACGGTTCTCAGTGACAAGATCTTACAATCCTCTTTGAGTCTCTTTGATACCATAATATATTGTAAAAAAAAAAAAAAAAAAAAAAAAAAAAAAAAGCGTCACTTTATATCATCCCATATGGATATTAAAAACTCAACGAGGTAGAAAGGGAAAAAAATTTTTTTTTTTTTTTTTAAAATTTTTTTTTAGGTTGCGGACTAATTGCGGACTCGCGCTACTAATTAAAAAGTTTGATAAAGTAGCGGAAGAGCGGTTTCTGGTTCCCAAAGATGCGGAAGGTAGCGGTAGCGCTTTCAAATATTAGGTACAGATGCCCATCTCTGTTAAAACCTCAAACAGAATTTCCAATTTAAAGCTGTCAAACTCTTTTTCAGTATATTAGAGCTGTCATACTCTTTTTCAGTATATTAGAAACAGAGATAGTCCGAGGGGGTGATGTTTTTGTTGTAGTTATTAACTGTTAGCTGTACATCTTAATTTCGTACTTTTATATATTTTTTGAAGATATTTTTATTTTTAGCATTTTTCACAGCGTTGAAAAAATACTTTTCTGCCATGCACGCAAAAATCAGCAAATTTAACTTAACATTTAACTTTAATTCGTAAAATTAAAATTTTTAAGTTTAACAGATCACTCTATAATTGTATAAAATCTTGCAGGGGCGCCAAAAACATTTTTAAGTCTTTGAGATAGCTAACTTCCAGACATGGAGACAAACTCCAAACATTTAAATGTTTATACTCTCCTTATACATCCTTACTTATATGTCAAATAAGGATGCTTTTCCAAAAAATTGCGATGATTGGAACTTGGGAACAAAAAAGTCCCAAAACTTTGCCCCCTGCCCTTAAATGAGTGAGCAACAAGTTGATGAAATATGTTTTGTACTATTTTCAACTAGACTTACATTCATCGATAAATTTTAAGTTTTGTAGTATTATCTCTCAGCGTTCAAAAATTATGACAATATAAAATTTGCAACCCCCTCAAATTGAGGGGGAGGGGGTTAAACTTTATATGGTCATAGATTTTGAAGGCTAAAATATTTTACTATGAAATTTAATATTTATTGATGAATATAAGTTTAATTGAAAATAGTTTAAAAAATATTTCATTAACTTATTGCGCTCACGTTTGGGGCAGGGGGGGGACAAAGTTTTAAAGCTTTTTTGTTCTTAAGCTCCAATCATCGCAATTTTTGCAAAGCATCCTTATTTGACATAAGTATAAACATATAAATGTTTGGAGTTTGTTCCATGTCTAGAAGTTAGCTATATCAAAGACCAAAAAATGCTTTTAGCGCCCCTGAAATCTTGGTTATTCGAGGCATCGTTCGGAGTATTGTATCGTCAGATACAATACTCTGAAATTTATCGCGGATGAATTTCAAAGTATTGAAATTCATCCACGATGAATAGAAATTCATCGTGGATGAATTTCAGATCATTCATAGGTGCATCAGCACCAATTCTAGTTTTTGTCCAAGTTGGTGTGTGAAAATGAGAAAGATACCTGTTTATTCTAAAAAGTTTAGTCGTCATCTTCTGATCATAAGGTAATTATTTAAAAAACAGGAACAATTTGTTCGCATAAAAGTTACACACTATCCCCCAAGCTTTGTGGACAGCTTCTGATTTATGAAAGTGCACACGCCTTCACGATCGAACAATTTTCGTTTTTACCCCTCGATAATATTGGATATAAATCAGGATTTATATCCATTTTTTTTGCAAGTTTGTTTGTTGTGATCATAGCTTTGGCAAAACCTTCTTCTCTGTATTCAACAAATAATATGTTAAGACTTTTTAGATGTTTTATAGCCAAATCGGTTAACATATTCTCGTTTTGCAATACTTTGATGACGATACTTTTGGACAATATATCATACCAAATGATAATAATATAATAATATATACATAATATAATCATATAATAATATATACATATATAAATTCAAACTTGTTTATTTTGTGTACTATAGACAAGCTCTCAACTTTCAGTTTATCATAAAATGCGTTGTTTCCAATTTCGATTAGGGCGTCTTAAAATTTGCGAACTTGGTATCAAATAGCTTTTACATTATTAAGACGGCATTCCCACCTAGTGTCTTTTTTTAGAACATCCTAGCGCGACGTCCACGCTGCAAAAGTGCTTGGATTGATGATTTTGCTATATCTCCCAATAATAAATTCAGGTTGTGACTAACACGTGGTCACGCAATACTTGTTAAAAAATGTTTTTTTAGAACAAATTATATATAGTCTAAGAGCCTGTGGCCGCCAGACCTACGTTATTTTATAAAGGCTTAAATTTTCTTAGCGTATACTCCTAACACAAGTCAAAACAATGGTCAACTATGTACTTTAGGTCATGGTGGCTTTGAGTAGTACCAGGTAAAGATAAGAAAAAAGTACTGGTTTTTATTAGCATTTAAAACAGTTAGAATCTAAGATAAAAACTGTAATAAAAATGAATTTAAAAAATAGTTTTAATAGCTAATTTTTTTAAATTTTTTTTTGAAACAAATAACTATTAAAACCATTTTTTAACTTCATTTTTATTACAATTTTCATCTTATATACTAACTATAATTAAACGCTGATAGAAACCAGTTCGTTTTTGACGCAATAAAATTGTAATTATTTTCAGTTAAGTTATGTTAACCAGAGTTGGTAACAAGGCCAAAAGTAGCAAGGCCAAGAACAAAGCAAACGCTGTGGCCACAAGTTACAAGACCAAGCCCGAGGCCAAGAGTTTTAAGGTCAAGGCCAGGATTAAGAGTTTCGAGGTCAAGGCCTGCGCAAACATTTTCAAGACCAAAGACTTCAATTTTTGCCTTACATTATGACCAATTATAAACAAAATTACGTTGGTCATAATGTAAGGCAAAAATTGTAACTACGTTTTGACCAATTATAATTGGTCAAAACGTAGTTACAAAAAGTAGTAAGAGCTGTGACAATAAAACCACATTTTGTAAAAATAGACCAAGGTTATACGCAGAATTCAAAGAAAACAGTAAGAAAGCATAATTATTTTTAAGGCCAAGACCAAAACAATCAAGGCCAAGTCCAAAATTTTCAAGGCCAAGACCAAGACCAAGGTCAATAGTTTCAAGGCGAAGGCCAAGGTCAACGTCTCAATTTTCGGCCTTGAGGCAAGGCCAAAACCAAGGACTAACAACTCTGTTGTTAACTAAAGTTTTCGCTAGAAAGTTTTTAGATATAAAACTGAAAATATTTCTACTATTAATTACAATAATTTAAAGTTTAAGAGTGTCTGGCAAGGGGTTGCCACCATGATAAGTGTTTGGAAATGGATGGCGTGATTTCTTATTCTACTACGTAGAAAATTGTAAGAAAATTACGTTTTATAATTTGACGTAGTTAAGCCGGTATTTTAAAAACCTTTGGTATCTGTTGCCAGCCAAAACCACCGTGATTTAAAATGCATAGTTGACTATCGTTCCTACCTGTGTTGGAAACACACGCTGAGAAATTTTTAGCTTTTGAAAAATAACGTAGATCGGGCGGCCATGGGTCTCGCTCTAGTAGTTAAATTAGAATAAATAATATAGTTGCTAAACATCCGGTTAAACCGGTTGTTTGTGTCAGAACCACAAAAATGGGTACCATTTATTTAAATCATAAATAAAACTAAAAAACATAATATAGTTAACAAAATTTGTTCCAAAAAATAAACTTGAGTTAAAAAATATATTTGAGTTATTGAAAACTTTCGATAAACTACAATATATCGTAATCAAGGTTACAAATGGTAACTTCGAAGATACCATTTGTTCAAAAAAGGACAATCCAACAAATTTGTTCTCGTTCTATAGAGGATTTTGGATAAAATCCTTAAGTGAGATGTGTACAAAGTTGGACGGTCTACAAATAATACATCAGTGTCGGATTTGTTATTATTATTAAAAATATTTTCAAAATACCGAGCGCATCTTTGGTAATAAACCTAGATCTGGGTTTTTAGCCAATTTGTTACCAAATTAGCATAATGAGATGTTGCCAAAACGGGTCAAAATATGTACTTGGTGTCTTGATAAAATTCATTAATAATAGGTTGCAAGTGCTTTTGTAAACAGTCATTTAAATCTTTGCTTATAGCTCGGCCAAAAGGAACAATGTAAATTGATGTAACTCTTCGAGCGAAGATTCCATCCATACAAATATTTTTTTTTTTTCAAATTCTGCAAATTCATAATGCTTAACAATGTATGGTTCGTGCAATGTCATAATACTCATCAATGACTCATTGTCAATTATAAATTCGGTCAGGATATTTTGAATCACTTTAGCCGGTTTTGATTACGCCCGTTTTAAATATAATTAGCATATATTAGCAGAGTATTAATATGCAAATATAATTAGCATATATTAGCAGAGTATCAATATGATTAACAGAGCCATTATTGCTAAGGATGACATTTTCAACATTAACGTTATATAAAATAATATTCCTCCATTTCTAAAAGTTAATGAATCAGAAAAAAAGTAATAAAAAAAACAAATTTTGCTTCTTTAAAGTAATAGTAATATTATGCAATACAATATATTAGTAGTATATATTTATGCAAAAATAATTCATAGAGTATTTATAAATTTAAATTTATATGATAAAACCGTGCAGCCACCAATAGTAGATTGTGTGCTATAACAGCATGTGCTTTTCCGGTCTATTAACATCTTAGATTTGTTGACTGATTTTGCTGATTTTTTCAATTCTCATGTTATTTCTTCAATTCTCAGGTAATTTCTTCTCGACCCCTCCGCAATTTCTCTTTTATTTTAGTTTACTTTCTTCTTTTGATAACTCGCTCTTTCAGTTTCATGTCTGTCTCCTTGGTTTTTGATTTAACTAATTTAGATTTTTTGGAAACGATATCTTCATTAGTTTGTACAAACCTCTATATTTCAAAAATGCCAGCTTCAGAAAGTTGATTTTTTCAGTTGTTACATTTAAGTTGTTTTCAATTTTTTTAAAATTGAAAACTATTTGCTTATAAAGTATTTTAGCAACACTTTTCTCAATATTTTTTTTATCCATACTTTATTTATCTATAATTGTAAAAAATTTAATAAACTTTTTGTATTTTCCTAATTCAAAACTAATGAAACCTTTACTTAGGAGGTCAAACGGCTCAAGTTTAGCAGAAATAAATAAAAACTAAATTTTAAAATGACTGATCAAAAATGGCTGCTTTATATATTGTCTACCTTTTTTATTTATAAATGGTACATGAATACTGATGAACACAGATTCATTTATATATACCAAGACCTGAGAATAACGAGGCTAATTGTCACTTTTCAATTGTTTTGCGTTATACCAAAAAAACATTTTAACTATTTATGAAAAATCAGGGCAAACAGCCAATTAGCTGTGTTGTTCTTAAGTCTCGAGAGTGTTTTTTCCTTTGCTCTTATACTCATCTACTCAACCAACATTGAAAACTTTATGCTAACAACAGTAAACTTATTGCAACCATCAAAGAGCTCTCTGATATGTAGCGATTACAAATCAATATCAAAAGTGTCTTTAACCGGCTACTGACTGGTCAATGAGTTTTAATCTAGACAAATGCAAGTACATGTTTTTCAACAAGCGTAGCACATGGCGCAACAAATTTTTAATCAATAATGAAATATTTTTTGAACTCGCTTAACCATGACTGACAATAAAAGGTTTCACAAACTTTTTTAAATTGTCCAACTCTGAGCGTGACCTTAATGTTGTTGCTTACAAATGTTTTTTTTTAAATGATCAAGTAGCGAAAGCTATTTTTAAGTATTCTTGTTTCAGTATTCTAAAATTCACGTTAAAACATTAGGCAATTGAAATGTTTTGCATTCTTTATTTCTCTTTTGCGAGACCTTATTTCAAATATTGCTCGGCAGTAAACAAACTTTTTTTGTTAGAAATGAACTGTTAAAACTGTTCAAAATTGGAAAATCGGATAAGAATAAAACATATAAGGGAAGAGGAGACATGAAAAAAATATAGAGGATATAATAAACATAAAGGGGAAGGAAAACATGTCAAACGTTTTGAAAACCCCGAGTTTTTTGAAAACTGTCGATCACAAAGCAATAATATTTTATCAATTTGTTTTATTATAGTGATTCATTGCCTGCATGATTGCCTACAAGATTGCCTGCATGATTGCCTGCATGATTTTCAGTTTGCAAGTAGAAAAATGTTTTTATAAAAATTAAAATATAAAACTTATAAGTTTGTCATCTCGTCACTTGATCGGCTCAAGATGACTCACCATGCGTTTCCTTTCTTCAACTTTACCATTTTTTAGAAACTATTAACTTTTTTACATAAAGTATCGCAAAACAATATCTCTAAAAAAGTTACATACGTAGAATAATACCCAAAAAAATTAATTACAATAATTAAAATTACTTTTTTTTTGTCGGTTTGAACCACAAAATAAATTATATGATAGAAGTGTAAAGTATTTGCCTTCAATTTCAACAGCTTACCTGCTGTTATAACACTGTTTCAATTTGCACTCAAAATTTCCATTATGCGATGCAAGATTAGCAGCCGTTAAAAGTACGAAAATTACCTAAAACATTTTAAAATACCGGATGAATTATATTTACACGAGGAATTAAAGCCTAATGAATGTATTTGTTATTAACTGATCAAAAGCATGTTATAAAGTTTTGTTTTTTTTAAAAAAAATCATTTTATCAAAACGACACACCCTTTTACTATGGCAATAGCTAAAGTCAATGATTTAAGGTTCAAATTTACGCATTTATCATGTTTGGCATTCAGTATTTACAAACGTAAAAAAAATGGAAGGCATTTTAAATATTAAAAAAACAACCGCAGTCAGCAGAGCCATAATTGTTTTGTAAAGATTGAATAAAATTGATCAAATAAAAACATTCAACATGACGCGTTGCAAACGTTAGACATTGTGTATTTATAACTGGTTATATAAAAAAAAAAATTAAATACCAAAAATAACTGTTTTTAACTACTTTTCTAGAATATTATAGGACCCCCTATTCCTTTATTGATATTAGAAGTTAAGCTTTTCTGAACAAACAAAGTTACATCAGCAATTATAAAGCAATATTACTCATTTATCAATAATAACCTGAGCTAGACAATTTTTAATGCGGAAATATAAAAATATAGTTTAGGGGTACAACAAAGATGTTACAACGTCTTTACAAACGATTAAAACTTTTTTTCTTCATAAATAATACAGTTTTTTTTCGGTATAAATTAATATTTTTCTTTCTAAATATGTTTTAGAATAAAAAAATAATGATGGATTATTGATGATGATGATTATGATGATGACAATGATGATGATGATAATGATGAAAATGATGACAATGATGATGATGATGACAATGGTGATGACTTAATAACTATAAAAAAAAAGAAAAATAAAATATTACGTCATAGTTGTTGATTTTAAAGAAAATCTTGTTAAACTGTTCTAATCGCTTTGCATTGTCATATTTTTTAGTGTTCTTATCTTTACTAAGAGTTTTTTTGTCTTACATCCTTCCTTTCTAACATCGCTTTGATGCGGCTGCTCCGTTAAAGTTAAGAGACTGTTTAAGTTGAATAGTTTCTAGGATTAAAAAATAGTTCGCGCTTGACTAAAAAGAAAAACCTAGCATGGGTACAACGTCATATAACCTTTTTTAGTAGACCACAACAAGAGCAATTTGAATGCACTCTTTATTTACCGCAGTTTTCTTTTGAGACAACGTTTTTATCATTTTTCTTCTTCATCTTCATTTTAAGTATCTTTTTTTATAAATATTAAAGATGCATATTAAACGTTTTTTTGTATTATGTGACATAGCGTAGGAAGTATTATACTTTGTAGCGACTTGTACAAGTCGTCAAACACAAAACACTTTTTGGTCTAATACATTTATCTAAAATATCTGCGCTCCATTTTGTTGATGATTTATAACATTGTATTATATCCATCTTGCATTTATGAAAACAGTTGACTTTTAATTGAGTACATTCCTGTAGACATGCGTTTTTTTCCTTTTTGCATTTTAAAAACACCTCGTATCCAAATGATACCAAATATTGTGGCCCCTCTGCTTGATGATCAGTGTTCAAACATACGTCGAACAAAGTTGAACAGTTGTGTTTGCATGAGGATGTTAGAGATACAATCCCACCAAATAAGTAAAAGATAATACAAACAATGTAGCAAGCACGATTGTACATTTTGAATAGCTGAACAATTTAAAACTAAGTGCAGTTATAACTTTTTAATTGTTATGACAAGTAAGTTTAAAAACCTAAACTAAGTTTTGTCTAGCGAATTCGAGAAGGGAAAATATTAGGCAAAATTTTTAAACGAAATATGATTGGTTAAAAGTAATTTTGTGACGACAAATATTTCAATGTGCCATTAAAAAAATAACAAAATAAATTAGTTGAAACGTTATTTTTTATTATTCTCATAACAAAATCAAAGTTTAATTGGATTACGTTGATAAGTACAAGATATGGGCCAATATCTTTAAATGAAAATTATACGCCCGAATCAAAAATGTTTAGGAGGCTGTACTCTAAAATAAATTACACAGTAAATTTAAAGCTGATCATCGAATTTTATGCAAATTTATAGATAAATTCTTTTTGTTTTACAAAGGTTAATAGCAGCTTTTAATCAAAATATTTTACAATTTAGAATTGTGATCCTAAACCCGATTTTCAAGAAAAATCACACCCGTTTTCCTAATCTTATATCTTTCTCTATTAGTTTTACGATAGCTAATGATCACGTAACTGTTGAGTAGCTTATTCAAAATTTTTAAACTACATAAGAAAATAGTAAATTATTATCAAATCAAAGAAAATTTTTATCTGATTTTTATCTGTACATTTGCTAGTTGCCAAGGGAAATCGAACGGTTGTACTATTTTTTATACTATCGAGAATTGATGTAAAAAATAAATATTTTGTAAACAATCCAAAAAAAGTGTGGTTATTACTATCATAATTATTTACTGATTATAATTATTTTACGAAGAGATAAAATCTGACGCAAAAAACTTGTCATCTTATTTTATTTTTAACTATATAAATAATACTCCATTAAAGTGGTCGACGACAAATAATAAATTTAAAAAAAAACTGTGTCAAAGGATTATATTATATACGTCTATCTGTAGATAACAAATACGAAAAATTTATTTGAAGAAAACTAATACAAAGTAAGACACCTTAAAAACATTTATGAATTTTGTGTCGTCATTTTACACCATACTTTACAGTAATTTAAATTAATGATGTTGTTTGGTAAGTAAAATACTTAATGACAGCTTTACGAGCGTTATTAACGAGAGCTTTGTGAGCATTATTGATTCGAAATTTGATTGTTATAGTTATTAATAACATCAAAAATTCCTTTAGTGTTGACATATTACTCTTTCTATCTCTTTCCATAATAAAACATCGAGTATCTAGAATTTGTTAGTAATTAAATATACAAAAAAATTAGACAATCGCTTTTAATCTACAAGAAAAAATGTTGCATGTTTACATATTCGTTTATTTTGAATCACACAAGACATAAATAAAATTTTTTAAATCAAAACATACATGAAAATTTTATATCGCGAATCACATTTAAGCAAATTTTACATTAAAACATGAATGCACATTATACATAGGGCTGTCAAAAACTGTAAAAATGCCCATCAAACAAACGGATTTCTGTTAATTCTGTGTCAAACAGCATTTTTTTTTTAACAGGTACCGGTTTAAAAAAAAAACAGTATCTTTTAAAAGTTACACTTATAAACAGTCAATATAACTTTTCATTCAATGATATCATTTGTTTAGAGTTTTTTTTTTTTGCTTTATTTATTTATTTATTATTTATTTAATAATAACTGTGTACATGTACAATGACAATGTACGAAGCCTAGTTGATCTAGGGTTTAACAGCCGATTTATGTTAAAAATAAGTCCAACTTTGATTTAAATTGTTTAAGTGTTTTAAAATCTACCATGTTTTGATCTAAATTATTCCAGCTGTTAATAACACGGTTTGTTAAGAAATAGTACCTCTTTGGTTTTTTAGTTAATTGTCTATGAAACCTCATATTGTGACCTCTCGTATTTGAATCTATTAAATCTGGTGGGTATTCCAATGTTAAATTATCTATTTTTTTTTACTATTTTGTAAAGTTGGATTAGGTCATTACGTTCGCGTCTTTTTTCAAGAGTCGTTAATTTAAAGTAGATTAGTCTACTTTCATAGTTTTTCCCTTGAAGATATTTTATTCGTGTTGCTTTACGTTGTATTGATTCAATTTTTTTTAATCTTGTTCTAAGTAAGGATACCACACTGAATTTGCGTAGTCTAGATACGGTCTTACAAGAGAAGTGTACAATAATTTAGATGCGTTTATGTCTAAGTCTTTTAATGAATGTTTTATTATTCCTAACTTTTTATTAGCTTTACCAGACACATAATTAACTTGACTAGACCATTTTAAGTTTTTTGAATTCATAATTCCTAAATCTTTTTCAATTTTGGTTTCTGGTAGCTCAACTCTATTTAACACTGAATCATACATTGTGTACATATGCTTAGTATTTTTGCTACCTATATGCATGTGTTTAAATTTTGCTGACATTAAATTTTAATAGCCATAATTGTGATCATGTCATTAATTTGTTTAGATCTGTTTGAGTCTTTCTATATCAGAAGATGATCTAACTATGTTAATTAGTTTTATATCATCAGCATACATTTTACAGTTCGTAGACTCATTCGGTAAGTCGTTTATATAAACAATAAACATAAACGGACCCAAGAAAGACCCAAGACTTTATATCTAAATTTTATTTTACTTTAAGTATCCTTGTTGCACAAGTTTTAATAACGGTTTAGAGTTACTTGCATCTCCATAAGGACTTGACGGTTTTTCAAAAACAGCTTGAAAAGGCCAGTTTTTATTATAGATTTGACACATTCGAAAATCGGTTTTTTATTATTTAAATTTTATAATAAATTAGAATTTAAAATTATAAATTAAAACTTTTATTATAATTTTGACACATTCGAAAATCGGTTTTTAAGATTCAAAAACCGGTTTTTAATTAAAGACTTTAATATAATAAAATAATTAACAAAAGAAATCAGAAACGCCTGGACCATCCTATTCTTCTAAAGAATATATAAATATTTAAAGTTTTATAAAAGTGAAAAAAAAGAAATCAAATCAAAACTTGCAGTAATGGATGAGTTTTCTATTAATAAAACTACGAATAGCTCTTTCATACGAGAGTTTCTTGAGTAACGAGGATATTCTTTACCAAGAAACAACTTTAGACGTAATGCGTTTTATAACAAAGCCAAATTTGAAGTTATTACGGAATTAGATTTAATAAAAATGAATGGAAAATAATTTTTAATAACTTTAGACAAGTAAACAAGCAAAAGAAATTGTAGATATTTAAACATTAATAATTTTAATTTTAATTTTATGATGCTCTGAGAACATCGGAATCAGTATCTGGAAGACTTAAAAATTTCAACTTGAATTTAAAAACTGATATAGTTCCGCCATATGATTGTGTTGCAATTATCACAAAGTACGACATATTATCATGTATAATTAATCACTGCGGTAAATCCAACATTTTATTTTCAAAATATCCGGGGATAGAAATAACCAATTTTATATGGCCATAATTTTTGAACCTTAGAGATTATAGTATGAAACTTAAAATTATTGTGGAACAAATTTAGTCGAGAAAAAAAAAAAAATTAACTTGTTGATCTCACATTTGGAACAGGCGGGACAAAAAGTTTTAGAATTTTTTGTTCCCAGACTCCAATCATTAAGTACAAATATATAAGTGTTTGGAGTTTGCTCTATGTTTGGAAGCTATCTCAAACGCACAATTTATTTAGCTGTTACTGATGTATTTTATAAATACAGATAATTGGTTCAAACTAAAGCTCAGGTGAGGAACCAAAAGATAAAGATAAATATGAAAATTATGAAGATCTTAATTACTATGATTGTACCAAGAACATTCTCTTCCTATATATTGTCTGAAAAATACGAATAATCAATTTGTTCACAAAGCTCAAGTAAGAAACAAGATTCTCTAAAATTATATCAAATTAAAAAAGGAAAAAAATTAAATTTAATTCTTGACTACAAAAAAAAAAAGGTGAAATTGCATAAAAGGTAATGATTAGTAGATTTCATCCAGTAAAAAATTGAATGAAAAAAAAATGAACGCTGTTTTTCAATTCTTTTTTTTTTCGAACAAAATATATACCTTTTTAAAAGTAAGAAAAAATATTTTAAATATAATTTGTTAACTGAAACTTAGATTTCTTTAAATCTTCAAAATAGTATATTTTTCGTCTTTCAGGTTTTAAAGAAATTTTTTCGAGCGACAATCTAACAAACGAGATGGGGGAGTTACGATTTACGTAAAAGAAAACATTGCGCACAACGTGATTGTTCATTTACGTAAAGGAAAACATCGCGCACAACGTGATTTTTTATGGCGTAAGAAATAATAAGAGAGTTTCTGAATCAGAAACTAAAATAAATTTCCAAGTGTTTTATTCAATGTTTTTTAGAATGCTAATGTTGATAAAAAAATTGTAACTATTGAAACTTTGAACAACAAAAACTTTACCACATATCAAGCTAATATTGTTAAATTCTTTTATTATGATTCATAATTTTAAATTTAAAAACAAATGAAATGAACTTTAGACTTATCAAATGACAGTTACCCGTCTTTTGAAAACGCATTAAACACACAAGCGGCCCGGGTACCTGTCAACAACCTTAATTATATATCAGTATAGTACGGCCCGGGTACCTGTCAACAACCTTAATCATACATCAGTATAGATACAGGAATGAGCGTGAATAAATCCAACAATTGATATTTAGCGTTTCGGTATAAAAACATTTACATAACTAAATTAATGAATTTTCACTAGGTCAAGCTTTAAAATACATTTTCATATTAAATATGTGCAAAATATTGAAGACATTTGATTAAAATCTCACTATTTTAAAGAGTTGGTTTTTAAATGTTGGTTTTGTGTTAACACAAAAAGAATTAACAACTTTACATAAAAGATTATTTAATTTTAAGTTACTACAGATTTTCTACATTTTCTAATGGTTAATAGGAACAAAATAGCTCTCACAACCGTTTCTTTTACGTGAATGGAAGTTTTAAAAGTAGCAAGGTATTTACTTTCTCAACGAAATCCATTTAGAAGTATAAATGCAGTTAATAAAAAGCACTGCGTGACATTATTTTGATTTAGATGCATAAGTTCAAAACAAAAGAAATAATCGAATAGTTTATTTTTGACTTAATAATTAAATTTTTATTTTCTAGATTTTTTTATGAATTGTGTCCTGTGAATCAAATATTTTTTATATTTTGATTCACCGAAAATTGATTATAGCGCGTACGACCAAAGTTGATGTAAAATGAGAACTTAAAGCAAAAAAAAAATATTTATTAAAAAATCTTTAGAAAGACATTTACCACATTTTTATTCAATATTGATAAGTTGCCCAAGAAATATATTCAAGTGGTCTAGAAATAGCGCTCCGCATCTTATTTTACACCTTCTTGATAGCAGTTTTCAGAGAGTTGATACTGTTATGGGGACGTTGACAGGTTCTTGACTCTACATGGACCCAAATTGAATAGTCAAGAGGTGTAAAAAATCTAGAAATCGGAGCGGCTCTAACTCTTTTAACCAGTGTTTTGGCAGGTTCTATTGGAGCCAACTTAGGATCTTACATGATCTATATGATGGTGCTCTATCTTCCTGGAGCATCACATTGTTGTCTGGAGAGTATTGAAAATCAATCTAGGGTTGTCTTTCTGACCAGATTTACTAAAAACTGAAAGCACTATAAAATCATCAGGAGCAACCAGGCTAAATATTATAACTATACGTAACATACTCTTGGACTGTTCGATTAGTTGATGACTAATGAAAAGGTTAAGTTCTGCTGTTTGACACAGATCTAACAGAAAACATATTTTCATCTGAGAAGAAGGTGGTTGTTGGTTTTCAGGAGGATTGAAATTTTTTTTGATTTTTTAAATTAGAAAACCAGGTGAGTGTTAACGCTCGGTCTTGGCTTGGCCTTAAGATTCTTTTAGAGCACTTTTCTGATAGTGTATTCACACACTGAGAGCTTTTTCTTATTAATTTTATTAAATTCCAAAAAATTCAACCCTTGGCAGTCTTGATCAATTGAGGAGTTTAAACTGAGGTCTTTAAATTACTTCCAAGTTTCCTCTTAACGCAATAAATAATTTGAAAACTTTTAATCATAATGTAGACAGTACTTTGAGATTTGTTTAGCATCTTGGAAATGTCTTCAGGCGTGGTGTCATTCATGACCAGGGCAGCTTTTGGTTTATTTTTAGTACTCATTTACACTTTTAAGATATTTCTTTGGTTTATTTTTATTTTCAAAGTTTTATACAACAGCAATAACAAACTAAACTATTTGCGGTCGCATACGGTACTTGAAAACAAACATTGCTATTTCTTTGATATACTTTTAAGCGTAATATCTTTGATGTTTTTGCTATGTGCTTGAAAACATAATACAAACGCATATACTCATTTAATTGATATTGTCAGTGTTTGTTGGTTATTATTATAAATCTTTGATTATGCGTTGAGGTAATGTAAGTCGCAAAATCATTGAAAACGCCGACTATTGTCTAATAAAATCATTGAAAACGCCGACTTATTGTTTAAATGTAGAACCATACTTTTTTCTCACGTAATTTATTTTTATAAATAATTAGTAAAAATAAATACAAATGTAGCATTCTATTTATTTAATAAATTACTAAAAAAGTATATACACAATGGTTTCTTGTTGTTGCGGTTGTCCAATCTAGGGGCGTAGTGATAAGGCAAATATTCTTTTTTTTACTGACCAAATAAATAAACTAACTAAAACTAACTAATTAGCAATGCAATTCAATTTAAAATCTCCATTTGGGCCAATCCATTATTAAACAAACAATTTGTTATAATGTACTAATTATTATTAGTTAACTTGAGAGAGTAATAGAAACTACTTGAGAAAATATTTGAGCGAATTCGGTATTAAATTTAAAAACCACTTTCATTTTTAAGTTAAATGACGTATAAAAAAAGCATTCTACTTTGCTTATAATTTCTATTGCAGTAAATCTTTAAAAAGAGTTAAAACCAAATAGTTATTTTAAATTTTTCATACTTAATTTGTAAGGTAAAAACTTCCTAGCAAATTTAAGTTTTAGACAAAAGTTAAGTATGTTAAGTTAAGTTAAGTAACAATATATGTATAATTAATAACATATATAATAAATAATAAATGTATTATTAATAATATATGTATAATTTTAAGTATATAAATAATATAAGTAAGTTAAGTTAAGTATATAAATAATATTGTAATCTTCAGAATACAATTTTCAAATAACTTAGCCGCTGAACAAAAAGATATTGATAATTTTTATTTTATTTCGCATTATTTATTTAGCTATTTAATTTAGCTTTTTTTTTAACATTAAAAGAAGTGTTATTTTATTTTTGGTTATTCTCTTTATATCCATATGATTTAACACCAAATTTTATTATTTACTTTAATTAATTTTATCTTATTTTATTATAAAATGATTTTCATTGGATTCGTGTTATTGAAAGCTTGATATTAAAATCAACCGCTTTTTTTAGAAGGACCACCTAAATTTTTTTTTCAGAAGGACCAACTAAAATGAATTCCACAAAAAGATCATTTTATACCAATAATTATTTTAATACATATTAACAGATATTTAAGATAGATGCGATTAGATACATGTAAACGATTTGAACGACGCCAATGCACTTTAGAACACATTACTTAAACAATTTTTATAATGTATGCTAAAATAATAATTTTATTATGTTTAAAAAATTATTACTTTTTGACTGTTTAAAGTATTTTTAATTTTAAAATATTACAAAAACTACCTAATAAGGGCTGTTGTTTAACCATATCAACAGTTTTAGGTTGATGAAATAAACAAAACAGTCAACGTGCGTGATAAACTTTGGACTCGCCCTTTAAAGTTGATAAGAATACATAATACAAGGTAGTCTTCGTTCTAAGCCATTTAAATTTTCATTATTTAAAAACGACATTTTAAAGTAAAAAAGTAAAATTACTAAGCAAAAACTTTTTTTTGTGATTTAATAATGGCTGATATTTAATATCTTTTCCACTTAATGCTGACTTTTTCTCCTGGGTAAAATTTATACAGTTTAATAAATTATCATTCAGTAGTAAAAATATATTTCAATTTATTAAGTAAAGACACCCTGGGGTAGTAAAATTAAAATAGGTGATGAGTCATCAGACCTTAAAACGACCTGTTGAAGACCTGATAATTTGAAAAATATATTTTTATTTGACTGATTGCTACATTTGGAATTTTCATCAGCTTTGGTGCCTTTAGAACTAAATAAAAAAGAACCTGTATAAAGAGCAATTTTCACTACGAGATGGTTTGTTTACCATAAATAGTGTCGATCGAATAAACCAGACTAAAAGCTAAGCTTCTGAAATATTTATAATAAACTACAATTAGCGATTAGAAGAGTTAATAATAATGTAGTTTATAATAATAAATAAAGTCGCCAAAAACATGTTTAACATTATTCAACCGATACGTCTATATCTTGTTTATTACATTCTTAGCAAACAACTTTAATATTTTTAAAGTATCTAAATTTTGTAATCCTAAAATGTTTTAGTATATCAGTATTATTGTATAAGCGTTGGTCTATTGATCCAAAATAAGACTTGTGTTGTGTTGTGCTTGATGCAAAGAAAATTATCTAATAAGTTTAAAATAGAATACGACTGTAGATTTTGGACATTTTTACTTTTAGCATGTATGTATGTATGTATATATGTATGTATGTATGTATGTATGTATGTATGTATGTATGTATGTATGTATGTATGTATGTATGTATGTATGTATGTATGTATGTATGTATGTATGTATGTATGTATGTATGTATGTATGTATGTATGTATGTATGTATGTATGTATGTATGTATGTATGTATGTATGTATGTATGTATGTATGTATGTATGTATGTATGTATGTATGTATGTATGTATGTATGTATGTATGTATGTATGTATGTATGTATGTATGTACGTATCTATGTACGTATGTATGTGTGTGTGTGTGTGTGCATGTGTATTATACTTTTGTAAACGCATATATGTTAAAGTTTTAAATAGAGTTTAAAATGTTAGATTACTATAATGTTTGCATATGGTGGTACTATTATATCTGCAATGTGTTTTAGTCTGATAAATAAATTCTATTAGGGATGTAAAGTCTTGAAAAACAAAAAATTCTAAGTAAGAAAATATCTTTTTATTATTTTTAATTTATAGTTTTTAATTTTCATTATTTTATATAAAAATCTTATTATTTTTTATTACTTAATGAGCATTACTGCATTAGATTAAAAAACAGCAAGTTAATGCAGCGGCGGATTAAGACTTCTTGGGGCCTGGGGCTATTTTTGTTTTTGGAAGCCTTTTTATGGGCCAGAGCCTAAAAGTAACTAAAAAAAAAAAGGTCCTCTAATATTTTTTTGGGGACCCTAAATTTGTGGGGCCCGGGGCTATAACCCCCTCTAGCCCCTTCCCCGTGATCCGGCACTGAGTATTGTTATAGGAACTTATATCAAGTTAAACAATAGAATAAGTAACCCAGCGGTAAGAAACGTCTATAAAACGTTTATACAACGTCTAATTTAGTTTAAAAAAAGGTTAGTGCTGATCGACGTTTTTGCCCATTATGTGACCTGTAACAATTTTTACAAATTGTACCGGAAACTTTTTTCAGTACAATTTGCAGCAGAAGCATAGACAAACATTTAGATGATTTGGTTTTCTGCTTTCACTGTATATATATATATATATATATATGTATATATATATATATATATATATATATATATATATATATATATATATATATATATATATATATATATATATATATATATATATATATATATATATATATATATATATATATATATATATATATATATATATATATATATATATATATATATTGGGAAGGAAGGATTCGTGAAAGCCCAAGTTAAATGCTCTTTCACGGTGCTCTGAGAAAAGACCGTAGGGACTTCTTGGAACACCTTTACAACTACAAAGAAATAAGGAAATTAGAAAAAATGAAGCTGACCAGACTTCAAGTTTAAATTTATCAAAAAAGGTTAAATATTTACGAGGTAGATTCTATGGATTTTAATGTATAATGGTAGGTTTTCAGCATCAAAGTAAAAATTTTTTTAAAGTGTTTTAAAACAAAAAAATAGGCTTTTCAAATACAAAATATTTTAATTGTTTATTTTGTAAATTGCAGTTGTGATTTTTTGCAGATTGCGATTTGTTGTTGAACAACGAATCACAATAATGATTTATTTTAAATGACAGGTGTTGCTTTTATTTGTTTTTTCT
Source organism: Hydra vulgaris (assembly GCF_022113875.1). Classification (NCBI taxonomy): domain Eukaryota; kingdom Metazoa; phylum Cnidaria; class Hydrozoa; order Anthoathecata; family Hydridae; genus Hydra; species Hydra vulgaris. Next base: position 15,145,009 of record NC_061157.1, on the reverse strand, counting down.
AATTAATTAAATAGGCAACTAGGCGAAATATCATAAGTAACTACTCAAAATAACAATAAAAAATAAAGTTTTGAATAATATTACAAAAAGTAAAAAAAAAAAGGCTAAGAAAACACCTGGTTAAACTGTGGTTCCGTTAATTATATATTTAATCACTACACGTTTTTCTTTGTACGCAATAACGTACAAAAAAGACGTCATAAACTGCAGCAAAGCTGATTTCAACTATTCTCTCATATCATTTGTTTCTTTGTTTTTAGATGTGCTTTTTATTTCTTGCGCCGTTGTTTTGTTTCTCAAGCCGTAATCAATTACTTGTTTATTAGTATATTTATTTAGTTTAAACAATTCTATTTTAAACGAAACAGAACTTTCAAATAAAATTGTAGTTGAAATTGATAAGCACAAACGAATCGTTATTCGTTTAACAAATTTATTTATATTTAAATTAGCAACACTTTTTAAAAGCAAAAAATTATAAAAATCTGTTGTTTATTAAAATTATTAATATTTATTTCATCAAAAGTTGTAAAAGCTATTTAAATCGTAAAAAAGAATTAAAAAATTTTAAAAATTGTAGAATTAAAAACACTGTTTGAATTCAAAAAATTGTTAGAATGCAACTTCGCAAAATTACAGTTGTAGTATTTGCTTTATGCGTTGCCTCATCGAGCATTCTTTCTCTAAAACTGTCTGATTGGAAATGCTCATATGGATGCTCGACAGATTTTGATATTTGTATATCAAACAACTTAACGAAAGACGGCTATACGGAATGTTACTCAAATAAAGATTTATGTCTCCAAACATGTCTTGAACAGGGATTGCCCATGCACACGAAAAGATTATTTCATAGACAATAAATAAAAATATTAGAGCTTTACAAATTGAAGAGAAAAGTAAACTGTTATCAAATTTTATTTTTGCATATATATGATTGATATTATGTAATAAATTAGCATTGTCTTCTTCATATCTCCCTAAGTGTTATCTTTGTGTCTCCCCAACGGTATCTTTATATCTCCCCAGTGTTTAGATACTTTATATAGTCGTTATATACATTATTAATCTGGTTATATCTCCATACCTACCTATTGAGTTAAATAAAAAAAAGGCTTTTTGCTTTAATACGCATCTCTACCTATTAGACTTAAAAAAAACTTTTTTCCACAAAATTCGGTAAAGCAGATAAGAAAACTTATTTTCTTATCTGCTATAAAATTTCTTATCTGTTATAAGAAAACTTATTTTCTTATCTGCTATACCAAATTTTGTGCAAAGTAAAGAAATATTTTCTTATATAGCGCAACAAAAATGTTTTTGATTTTAGGAAAAGAAATTTGGCATGGTTTTAACGGAGTTTTATTATATTGTTTACCGTGCAATAAAAAACAAATTTAGTTTCTGTGTTCTCAATTGTTATATGACAAAAAATAATAAGTTTTATTTCATTATATATTATTTTTTTAAAGATTATTTATTTGACGCATTTAATATATTTTAATTAAATATTTTGTTTTTGTTTACATTTTTTTAAATGCTTAGGGTGGAATGCAAGAAGCAAACTTAAGTCAAGTTCTACTTGAACTTTATTTTGTAACCAATAGCGGCAGAGTATTTTTTGAGGGGAAAACTCATACTCTGTCGGTATTAGTTATAAAGTAAAGTTCAAGTCGAGCTTGACTCAAGTTCGCTTCTTGCATTCCACCCTTAGTCGTTAAAACTTTTGTTATTTCGATTACAATTGTTACTTTGGTTACATTAATACTTCGGTTACATTATTTTCCTTACTATTTTTAAAGTAAGAGCAACGTAAGAGTTCTACTAGAAAATACAACTAATTTTTATTAAATTGTTTTATTGCTATTTGTACAGTTTTCATTATATAGACGAAAATATTGGTTTGCTACTTAAAGCATAGTTTGAAACTTCAAAAGCTTAAAATCTAAATTTTTTAAGGAATAAACAAGTCGCAAAATATGCTCAAAAAAGGATAATGAGCATGTAAATGGGCAAATAATTAAAAAAAAACAACAACAACAACTGAAAGATTAAATTTACTATTATTTTCAGCTTAAACACAAAAAACAATAGTTAAATTGGCTCTGGGAAAGCAAAATAAAATTGCGATACATTAAACAATTATTGTCTAGAAAATATAAAAATTAAAACCTTGTTGGTAATTTTCGAAATTAGATCACGATAATATCTACAAAATACTAACTACCTTAATAGTTTCATTGTATTTTGAATGTTTTACATACCAATTAAACAAACGATATCCTATAAATCTTACCAGTTTAAAAGGTTTAGCATGTGTTTTTTAACAACAGATTGTGGTTGTTTTAAAACGGTTTTGGTAAAAATTTTGAGTTGCAAAGCCGCTAAAAGAAAAAAAATCTCGATTAAAAGTTTTTTAAAAGTGGAATAGGCTTGAAAATAAGTAAATGTTTTGAAGGAGCGAGAGGTCTTTAATGAGCAGTAATTAATGTAGTTAATGAGCAATCAAAGTTATTTTTAAATCAAATCTGAAAATTAAAAAATATCACAATAACCAAAATTGTTTTAAAATGTTATCAATAAGATTTTATCATAAGTTGTTATTAAGTCTGATAAGTATCTTTAATTTAAATAATTATTTTTGACAATTCTAAATTAAAGCTATTTTGTTTACATAAGTTTTAAGTTGCATATATAAGTTATCTGTGCATTTATAATTCATTAAAATTAGTTAAAAAATTCTTTTTTTTTTTTGCATTTATCAACTATTAAGCAGTACTAATGCTACTTAAGATTATATCTCTTAACAGTTGCTCAAAATTAGGTAACTATTTATTATGTCTTTATCTTAATATTATTGCTACCATGGTCACAAAATTGTAATGGTGCTACATGGTCACTAAGAAATATTTTAATTAATTCTATTCGTAGACACGCTTTAAGAAAATCAAAAACTTATTCAAAAAATCAGTAAAACACGGAAAAATGTTTACTTTTAATTTGTAAAGATTAACCATAATTAAGCAAATTTAAGTTAAAATCACCATGGTGATTTTAACTTAAATTTGCTTAATTATGGTTTAAATAAAAATGTTCAGTATTTTTTAGATCTCTTATCCAATATAATCTAATACTAACAGTAAATAAGTCATTGAGAATAACTAAGACCTCATCATTATTACTTGATAATATAGTTACTAACAATTTTCATAACTACCGTTTAGGAATGGATATAATTAAAACTGATTTAACAGATCACTTTCCAATATTCTTAATTACTGATAACATAACACTAAATAAATCCTCCTCAAACTCTTTACGCGACAGACCAATAAAAACTCCTTATTGTACTTTCAAACTTATTTATCAGAAAATATCGATTGGAATCTTATTTTACAATCCCATGAAGTCAATCTTGCATATAAAGTATTCCTAACGGTATATATTCCTATATAACGGTATGTATTCCTATAAACGGTATGACATATAAATCTTTATTAAACCCCTGAATGACCAGGGGACTAATTAATTTAATTTAAATCTAAGTGAGATAAGGAATGCTTTTATTAGTCTAAAAATTAATAAAAATGCGGGCATTGACAAGATTAACGTGAAGTCAGTTTTCGATATCATTGAACCGTCACTATTTCATATTTTTGACCTTTAAAACTTAAAGTTGCAATAATCACTCCAATTTTCAAATCTAGCAAAAAAATGTTTAAAAATACAGACCTATCTACGTCTTGTCCTGCTTCTCAAAATTACTGAAACGTATTATGTAAAACAGACTTTATAACTATTCAATATTGAACAATATGCTGTAACATAAAACATTTGATATTAGGAAAAATAATTCAACTAATCATGCTGTAGTCGAACATTAATCTAGAGATGTCACGAATATTCGACAACTAATTGGTATTCGGTGTATTCGGCAGCGTATTTTACTATTTGATATCCGGCCAAAAACTGCAAACTATTCTGCCGAAAACCGAATACTGAAACATGAAAAAAATCGCATTAGAAATAGATTATACTACTATACATTACTATAAATAATGCAATAAACAGATTAACCAATAAATTATATAAATATAAGATTCTATTATTCAAAATTTTTTTTATTTATTTAAAACAAGTTTAATACTTGAAATCTATGAGTGGTAAATTATGATGAATGAAAACAAATTTTTTGCAACCAGATACTTTTCATTTTCATTAAATTTGAACCGCGCGTCAAGTTTAGATCTAATTGTTGATAAATTGGGTGTTCTCTGTACAATCTCTTCGTTTCCCAGGTATTTTAACATTGTGACAATTTGTAGAATTACCTGAGAAATACCCTTGCTGGTTTTTTTTGTAAATTGTTTGAACGGTTTGAGAGGTTTGGTACATTGTTCCATTAACTCCCATTAAGCAGAAGTTAAATTGTTTAAAGAATCGTGATCAGTTATGAACAACAAGACAACTCGCTTTTGCTTTAATAATCGCTCCAGTTCTTGACGATGCATTTTATTTTTTCTTGTGCTATACAAGAGTGGTTAAATTGGATGACAATTTGTCTTGCAGCGGCTACCCTCTGAGTTATTTCTATTTGAGAATTTAGTAATGCATTGACAGCCAGTTGTAGTAAATGAATAAAACAAATTGTCAGAGTTCTGAATCTCAATGACCTTTTATAATATTGGCTCTACTGTCATGGATAAAAAAATGGACTTTGCTATGTGAAATGTTCCATTCTGCAATAGTATTGAGTTCTTTTGCGATATTGGTACCATAATGTGAACCAGAAAGCAATTTCATTGTTTAAAACAGCATGTTTAAGAATAAAACTTGGAGATATCTTATGCTATTAAATATATCAAGGATAACCTTTTTCAGTCATATAGGAGCAATAAGGTATTTCGTATTGCGGTACTACCTTTTCCATAAGCTTGTTGAAGCCAACTCGTTTAACAAAAGATAAAGGTTCTTTATTTTTTCAATTAATTAATGATATTTTATTGATTTTGGGTCATTAATATCACAACACAATTTCCTTTTAGGTTTCTTTTTCAGAGTTAACTGTTTCTTTTTTAACATACCTGTTACTGCTGGCATGTTAGAGTTGATATAAGTGCGCTTATATCGACTCTAACATGCCAGCAGTATTCAAAATTGAGGGTTCTCTCATGAGAGAACCCACAATTTTGCTCCCTATGACTGGTGGAGTTTCAGTTAACTTAACATTCTGCTTAAAATGCTTGTTTTGAAGGTATTTTTCAGAGGTTGTAGCTAGAAACAAAAAACAGTACTTAAACTTAGAGTAATTAAAGTACCTACTATGCAAAAGAACTATGAATATAAAAATTACTAGCTTATTGTCTTCCCTACAAATTTCATTATATTTTCTAATAAGTGATTTTTTATTTTTACCATTTTTTAACCTTATTGTAAACAAAATTTGAAGTAACACAACTTTTGTTACTTATTGTAGTTTTCGCATGAAAAAACGACAATCAAATACGAAGTACTTTTACTAAATTGACTTCGTTCGCTAAATTAACTTTGTTCGACCTCGAACAAATATTCACTAAATTGACTTTTCAATTTAAATATTTTTAAAAAGATAAATAATTGTAAATGTATTTTAAATGAAAATATTTGAGATCTATAATTTAAAATAATTTATCGAATATGTAAATAAATGAACTGAATTCAGTAAATTTACTTCATTTATTTACAAATTCTAGTGACAATTTATATTTTAAATACATTAACAGCTAATATAAACCGCAAACAACGCAATTGCCACTAAACGCTATAAAGCTTTCCCTATAGTATTACACTTTTATGTATCTTGAGTAACGGAACCCATTGAGTGACATTAAGTGTCACTTCATAAGCTGAAAAAATAATAAACTAATTTATCATCCGTTTTAATACTTATTATTGATGGATTGCGTTAAAAATTGACCAAAAAATGTAAACCAAATATTACACTGTGCATAGAGTTGATTTTGTTTTACTTTTAATTTGATTTTTAAATCTAAACCCGAACGTTTTAAGTATACATTTGACATGGTACCATTAAATGTTAATTTATTAGATAGATATTAGATATTGTTAGATATTATATTTATTATTTGCAAACATTTCACAGTTTAATAATAAAGCAATAACAGGATCCATGACTAGCTCAATTTCACAACTGATCAGGAGTTATGTTAAAGAACCGCTACATTATGGATAGAGCGAATGAAATAGTTTGCTTCAATATTATAATATTCAATATTTTAGGTCTTGCACATTAGGTTGAGAAATGTTGGATGTTATAAAAAGAAATACTTTTAAAATAATAAGTACTCCTTAAACACTTCAAAATCATTTGAATTTGGGATCTAATAAAACTAATAATAATGAGGTGCCTATAAAACTTTAAAATTTAAAAACTCAAAAACATGATTTTAAAATTATTTTATTGAATTTGTTGAATCTAAGTTCTTGACATTTTTTCAACGCAAACCGAATGAAAGGTACTTGTGCAGTAAGATAAGAAACCGAATGAAAAATAAGAGACCAATTGAAAAGCACTTGTTTATAAGATGCTATCTAGAAATAAGCAGGTGAAAAGAGGTATGGATGAAACCAGCATGAACATTCAAAAGTAATACTCTTTTTTGGCTAAAAACTGCGATTTTATCAATTAGAAATAGAAATATTGTTTTACAGACATTTTAATAAGTTTGAAATGTTTTACAGGATGAATAAAAAAGAGCGGATAACTACGATGCATCACTAGCATTTTGTATTGGCCCTACGAGAAGCAGTTAGAGTACATTTTGTTGTTAAAAAAAAATGCTGAAAGTGTATACACTGCGCGACATAATGATCTGACACCTCAAAAAAGTTTATAAAACTCTAATACACATTTATATTTAAAAACTAATTTTTATTGTAAATGAAAGCAAAGGGTTTACAACACTAAACAACATTTTTACAAATTTATTTTAAACGTAACACGCATTTTATAAAAAGAAACGACCGTTTTTTCAATGCGACGACAATTTTACAAAAAACGCTTTATTTGAAAACCGTAGTTGTGGGCAATTAAGAATAATACCGACTTTACGAAATCAAAGCAACGAAAACGTAGAAACTATGATTTTATAAGTTGTCGTTGTCGTAGCCGTTTTGAGTAAAATATCGTTACGAAAATTACCACTTAATTTAATTTTGTATAGTTCTGTATGATTTTCTCTATGATTTTTTTTGTATAAAAATCTTTTTTGTTTTGAAGGAAAAAATTCGTTTGTTGCGACATTACAACAAAGAACCAAGGTTTAAAACCATTTTTTTTTAATGAATAAATATGATAAAATTATCCCAGGTTCGTAATCAGTTACTATATATATATATATATATATATATATATATATATATATATATATATATATATATATATATATATATATATATATATATATATATATATATATATATATATATATATATATATATATATATATATATATATATATATATATATATATATATATATATATATATATATATATTCATGCGCATATATTATTTATAAAAGCCTTTTTGTAATTTATTATATATAAATATAATATAAAGTTAGTAATTCAGGTTTAAATTAAAAACAAATAGTCAATTTAACGATATAAATTGAAAAACCATATAAAAAAACTAAAACTTTGTGACGTTTTCATAACTATTTCACGTTTTCAACACAACGCTAAAACTTTAATTTTCACGTCCGGCCTAGAACTTTAAAACGCAACTAGGGCTTTACCCTAAGCTCACGCATGCGCATTATCAACATTTTGTCTTCAGAGGTTGCGGTTGCAGTTGGGGTTTCGATTTCGTAAAGTCGCTATTTATTTGATGTAAACACGACAGACGATTATTGAACTGTAAACTTTTGTGAACTGTCAAAAAATTAGTTTAGGTTTTTTTTTATTAAGTATAAAATAACAAATTAGTTAATAATGGGTCGTGCTGCACCGTTGAGTCCAAATGAGAAAAAAGTGCTTTCTAACTTATCAAAAAAGGGTCACTCCGTTAGTTACCTATTAGACGCAGCCGAGCTGTGATTAAAAACTACGTTAATAATCTTTATATGTATAGAGTAAAAAAAGTCCCGGACGTCCATCAACCGTGACCGTGATAGGCGAAGATTGTTGAGACAAGCTTCAAATTCTTCATTAACTGCACGTCAAATTGCTGCAAAGCAGGTGTGATTTAGATGGATTTATTATTATTATCTCAATTTGCGTAAAGAACGAGTAACACAGCAACGACGTCAAATGGGTGATGGTGATGTAATGATTTGGTGTGCGATTAGATATCATTATAAATCAAAAATTCATTTTATTGACGGAAAAATAATGGCTAAGGGTTACCTTTTAATTGTTCAAGAATTTGTAAGACATGAAGCAACTGTCATAGGTGGTGAAATTTTTTTTTAGCAAGTTAATGCTAGCCTTTAAGCAGCTATGGAATATTTCAACAGCAGTAAAATTAAAATATTGAAGTTGCCAGCTAGATATCGAGACCTGAACATTATTGAGAATGCTTGGACACAACTGTCATATATAGCGTTTAAAGGTAGGAAACAGTACAGTTCACTAGCTGACTTGAAATCATTTATCACATTTGCATGGGATGCAATAGACATTTCGTACATAAAAAAATGTTGCATGATTTATTTTCTAGAATGAATGAAGTGATTCAAAAAAATTGTAAAAGTACCCACTATTGATTGTTTAAAATTTTTATACGTCTTTTTTCATAAATGACAATTTATATGAATTTTTTTACTAAACAAACAGTTTTTTTTTTTAATAAATTGCGAGTTACGTTTAAAATAAATTTTTTTTAATCTTGTTTAGTCTTGTAAACCTTTTGCTCTCATTTACTATAAAAATTAGTTTTTAAATATTAATGTATGGTAGAGTTTTATATATTATTTTTGGGGTGTCTTATCATTATGTCGCGCAGTGTAGACTCAATACCTAAAGTGGTAATATTTAAAAGAATATGAGTAGATAATAATTTTAATGATTATTTCTCTGCTATCAAGACACAAAAGGATTAATAATTAATTATTTGTTCTCTGGACTTAGTGATTCAAAAAACGCAAACATAATGTTAAAGGTCTCATTATACAAAACCTCAGATAAGTTTAGACAAATTGAGAATTTAAAGCACTTGAACCTATTAGGGTAAAAAAAGTTTTTAACTCTGAGAGACCAAGTTTTTTTTTTTAAAAAAAAAAAAAGCAACTAAATGCTATCCTTTCAACAAGAACCCAAACACAGAGTTTTTGTCATTGTTTCATCAACTAATAATATTTGAGTCAATAAACTGCTAAACCTTGTCTCTCCACATCTCAAATTGCTTAGTCTGTCGCTTTTGTAGATTTCTTCAAATTAGTTATCTCTCAAGCTTCACTTGTTTAGCCTTAATAATTTACTAATTTTTATATTTAACTTGAAGTATTCACTGCATGTTTTTATATTTTTTTAAAGATATCTTTTATATAAAGTAAAATAGAGTGTACATTAGACTATAATCAAGACTTTGTATTAGGTCAGTACCACTGGCCTAATGTACAGTTCTGCAAAAAAATAAAGAAAACTGTAATAAATAACCGCAAAGATATTTTCTACTATGTTGCTTAACCACTAACTCAATAAATTTTAGTCGTCAAAAAATCTTTTAGAAAAAAAAGACAAAAATAAAATCATCTAAAAATTGCTTGGAAAAATAAAAGTTAAGTAAATAAAAGTTGTTGTCCACGCAATGTTTTATAGTTGCTTGCAATAAACCTCTTTAATTTTTTTATAATATTTTATAGTTGCGTGCAATTAGCCTTTTTGCTTTTTTTATAATGTTTTATAGTTGCTTGCAATTAGCCTCTTTCTTTTTTTTATAATGTTTTTTAGTTGCTTGCAATAAGCTTCTTTCCTTTTTTGAATATTGAGATTATGTTGCCATTATATATTATTTTTTGAGTATTTTAGATTAGTTACAAGGAAAATGTTTGTTGGGTTTACTTATAGCTGTTTTTAATGTCTACAAATAAACTTTGATCATATATATATATACATTTTTCGCGTAATTAAAGTCTTTAATAAAAAAACAAAGTTATATACACTTTATTAATAGTTTCTAGTTTTGAATATTATATTACACCATTTAATCATATTATTAAAATAAACAATCAACCTAGTCTGAAAGAATGAAAGAAAATCTCTTCATTGAAGCATTGTATATAGTTAATCAGTTCATTTAGATATGTTTTTAAAATGTTTCAACTTTGTGTAATATAAACTAAATATTGGGGTTTGTAAATTTTACATGGTCGTGTTTTATTAAACGTGTTTTAATAAAATTTAAATTCTGCTAATTTATTTTAATTTATTTACGAATACGCAAAAAACTTTTTAAAAGCATTGTTTCTCTCATACCCATTAGACCTTCAGCCAAAGCACAGAATGTTAGAGCATTTTTTCCTTTATACGTTTACAGTAACAAAGAACTTACAAGTTTTAACAAAATATTTATATAGTAAATAGGTTTATAAAATTAATCATAAAGAGTTAAAAACTTTCTGTATAATTTTATAAATTGAAGACAAATTATATATATATATATATATATATATATATATATATATATATATATATATATATATATATATATATATATATATATATATATATATATATATATATATATATATATATATATATATATATATATATATATATATATATATATATATATATATATATATATATATATATATATATATATATATATTCATAACATACAAATATTAATAAAAATTACAATAAAAAAATAAAAAAAACAACTTAGAGAATAAAAAATTCGAAATAACAAATAATTAAGAAGTGATGAAATGCTTAAAATGTTAAAGAAATATAAACAAAAATTCCTTAACTGAAAAAAAAAATAAAAAATAAATTAAAACTAAAAAATATAATAAATAAAAATTAACATCACTACTTGATAAATTTTTAACATCATCACTTAAATTTTATTGATATATCTGTTTTTATTTTATTATTATTTTATTTGAAAATATATTATTATATTAGAAAATAAATCTGTTTTTACATAATTGAGCTTACTTTAAAAAGAATTTAAGTCGGATATATTGAGATCCATAATTAATAAAAATCGTTTTGATTTATTCTTAAATTACTTTAATGTAGTGTGGAATGCAAGAAGCAAACTTGCGTCAAGTTTGACTTGAACTTTAGTTTGTAACCAATAGCGGCAGAGTATTTTTTGAGGGGAAAACCTATAGTCTGTCGCTATTGGTTGCAATGTAAAGTTCAAGTCGAGCTTGACTCAAGTTCGCTTCTTGCATTTCACCTGTAGTCTTGTTTTTGTTAACAATCTCTAGGAATTTTTTTACACAGAAAAGGTCCGCAATATTTTATTAAATATCAGTTATCACGAATCCTGATAATACTAACCTAGCTGGCCCAAGAACGCTTTTTATTTGGGGACATCACAGCGTTCAAATCAAGGTAACTTGTGGTGCAAATTTTAAAATCTTTAATTTTGTCCGCGGAAAATCTTTTAATTTGAATGTTCAAATTAAGTCAAATTTAAACATTATAGTGCGACAATAAAAGTAACTGTAAAATGAGAACCACATTATATAATTTATATAATGTGGTTACCAAAATACCGATTTGTATTTAAAGCGTGGTTTGACTTGGCTTATGCATTGCGTAAAAATATCAGCATATTCTGAGGTATTAACTACTGTCGAAAAGCATGTTAAAGAATGGTTAAAGAGCTTTTATAAAGATGTCTACCTAAAAAATTATTAAAGTTAAGAGTAGTTAACTAAAATAATTGACAAATAATTTGGACAAAAAGTTTGGCGGGCCAGTCAGAGAAAGATCTTATGAAAGGGAAAATAGTCCTTTGAGGAGCAGTAAAAATCTTTTTGTAAAATAACGGTTAGTTTGGTCAACGCAGCTCCCGGAACTTTTCCGTAAAAAACGCGCTTTTTTTTTAATTGTGTAGAATGTAAATGTTACATCTAATAATTGTTGCAATTATAATAAAAACTGTTAATATGACATAGTAGAACACTCATGTACCCTTTATTTTTTTTTTACCGTTTCATATATTTACAATGAAGACATGTTACTTTATAAAAATTGACAGGAGCAAAAAGAAGACAATGACTGTCTTATCACCGAGCCCCGTTTACAAATTGTCCGTGTTTATAAACAAATATAAAAAAAATATACAAAACAACGTTAAAGAGTACATAACTTTTGTCAAATAATAAAATGACATTTATATTAAAAATTAAAAACAAAGGAAGTTTTGTATACTAATAGAAATATATTTGATACATATAAAAAAATATATTTCGTGCTAATGGAAGCGTTTTTTCTAAAAATTACCTTTTAAAAAAAATATTTAAAGTCTATTGAATTAAAATCTAATTGAAGTAAGATTCTTTTAGAAACTGTTTTAAATTTTTCTGAAGAGTAGTGTTCTTTATTAAAGTTTTTAATAAAATTTTTCCATAAAAAAGGTCCTAGATATTGAATTCGATAAGAACTTATTTTTAAATTAATTCTCAGAACAATAAAGTTATCCTCTGAAAACTTTGTTGGATACTTATGAGATATTTCGCTAAAATAAGATTGAAATATAAGTGGAGATATTCCATGTTTCATTTTAAACATGAAAAGTAATGTTTGGTAAATGTTTAGTTTATAAATGTTTAAGGCCTTGAGACGATTTAATAGTAGTTCGCAATAAACAGTTCTGTTTGCCCCAAATACAATCCTACAAGCATGCTTTTGTTTACTATAACGTTTTTTGAGTTTTCCGTAATTCGTACTTTCCCATGCAATGTTGCAGTAAGAAAGATAGCTGTGAATAAATGAAAAATAAATTTTCATTAGAGTTTTTGTGTTTAAAAATGGTTTTGTTTTATAATTTTTATATTATTTTATGAATAGTGATCAAATATCACGGTAGTTGGTAGCGTTTTGAGGTATAAGTAGCAAAAAACTAACAAAATATAAACTTAAACTGCGATTAATTTTTAACCAGTACATCAATTACACTGAAATTTTATCCATAGTTTGGTGTGGTTATATGTTACATTTGCACTAATTTTTATCAAATTATATGCAGTAGTTCTTATTCTACAAGTGTTTTTATTGTCAAAATTTTACTTAATTTGAACATTCAAATTAATTTATTTTCCGCGGACAAAATTAAAATATTTCAAGATTTGCATCACAGGGTACCTTGATATATACGCTATTACCCCATATAATTGGCGTTCTTATATCAGCTTGGTTAGCATTATCAGAATCTGTGGTAACCGTGTAGAAAGTTGTTTTTAAGTTATATTTGGGAAAAACCAAGTTTTTATCTAAAAACTTTGTTGAATAGGAGAAGTTTGTCTACCTGGACCCTCCTTACACCTAGGGCTATCCCACTTTATTTGAAAACTATAAAGTTTTAAGTAATGCTTCCTAGTCAGGTAATTATTTATAAAAATACTTATGTTTTAATCCTATTTTGATTTTCAGAAAGCATTGCTACGGTAAGTTATAACCGAAGAAAGCTTTTTGATGGTCTAAAGTAAATTTTTTACCGCTGGTATATTAGATTATGTTACAATCATAGAAGAAATGCTTTTCTATAAGTTCTTGTATATTATACTGTTTGTTACTTAAGCACTAAAATTATTTAATTTATTTATATGTTCTTTTCATTACCCAAAAAACAGGTAAAAAATACAAAGGTCATAAAGTTAATAGTATATACTCTAAGTTGAAATTCTAATTTAGATTCTTCTTGGAATGCTTTCTTCCATCAAATTTTTGAATGTCATTTTCTGCTCTCTGATGTTCCAGAATTCAAAAGACTGGTTTAAAATGCGATGTTCCGTAAATTTCCTTTCAATTGGCGTTTGTTAATAGATAACATTTTTCATAAGGCTATCATTTCTTATAGAAATAATAGCCTCATGATTAAATTTTTATTTTTGAGAACTCATGGGGAAAAAATGCATATCCAGTCTCATTCCATTTTTTTTATTATCATTTGCTTTGCAAAAAAATTTGTTTCATCGAAAATCGAGTCCTCTGTTTGACATGAGTCGATATTTTGGTTAGAGTTAAAACAGAGACTTTAGAGCAGCCATAATTACCAGTGGTTATTTTGCAATTAGTTTTATCATAAAAGTATAAAACAGATGGAAATTCATCAAGCCTCAAACATCAAAGCAATTTTAGTTGTTCATCATAATTCCATTTATGCTTGTAATACTCCATTCATTAAATATGAAGTTTAAGAAAAAGTTGTTGTTTGCTCTTTTTTTGTCGCCATTTATAATGTTTATACTTGAATATTATTGGTGAACCGTCAAAATACTTAATTTTTAATTTATTATGAGCGGACCTAATTATGTCAATTAATAAAGATAAAGCGTTTAAGTACAGTTTTGATGTTGTTTTCTTTTTGTTTACAACTAAAAGGTTACAACCATAATCCCAAAGCATTTAAATGTGTTGAACTTCCACCATTTTTTATACTTCCATGGTTTTATAGTGGCAATATAAGCTGTACGTCTGTTGTCTGAAAGTTTATAAAACAAAATCTTCCGTCTAGCGGAAATGCAGCTGAAAACAAAAAGATCTTACATTTTTTATTTATTTTTTAAAATAACTATATAATCTTATACGTAAAAAATTTAATGCTGATGAAGGTTAGCAACACCAGGCATACATACGAGGCGTGTTCAAAAATTAAGGTGACTTTTCAAATTTCGCAGGCAACGTACTTTCGATTATCGATTTTTTTGTTTTATCATGTTGGTACACTCTTCCCGAACATCTGTATAAATTTCAAATGTAAAGCATTTTTTGTTTGGTTGTGAGAGGCGTAAAAGTTATAAGTGTTTTGCGTGCTCGGCGATTTTTTGCTGTTAAAAAATATGGATCAAAAGATTTGCATTAAATTTTGTGTAAAAAATAAAATAAAGTGCTCCAAAACACTTGAAATGTTGACAGTGGCATACGGTGAAACTGTTCTGAGTAAAAAAAATGTTTACAAGTGGTACAAACTCTTTCAAGATGGCCGGGAAGATGCCAATGACTAGCCTCGCTCTGGACGCCCAACCACGTCAACAACTGATAAAAATGTGAAGAAAGTTGTTTTGGAAAATCATTGAATCACTATCAGAGAAGTTGCTGAGGATGTTGGTATATCGCTTGGTTTGTGCCATGAAATTTTTTCTAAGGTTTAGGACATGAGATGTGTGTCAGCGAAATTTGTTCCGAAATTTGACCAAAAGAACCGTCGCATGAGCATCGCTCAAGAACTGTTGAATGACGTCAACGACGACCCAGATTTACTCAAAAGGGTCATAACTGGTGACAAATCATTGATATGTATTTATGATATTGAAACCAAAACCCAATTGTCCCAATGGAAGAGCCCAGGTGAGCCTAGACCGAAAAAGGCACGCCAAGTTTGATCAAATGTCAAAGTTTTGCTCACTGTTTTTTTTGATTACCATGGCGTGGTGCATCAGGAGTTCTTACCATATGGTTGTACGGTCAATAAACAGTATTATCTTGAAGTTATGCGCTGTTTGCGAGAAGCAATACGAAGAAAACGTCCAGAATTGTGGAAAAACAATTCATGGCTAATGCATCACGATAATGCCCCTGCTCACTCATCTTTGCTTGTGAGAGATTTTTTGGCCAAAAACAACACCACAATCATGCCTCAGCCACCATATTCAACGGATTTGGCCTCATGTAACTTTTTCTTGTTCTCAAAACTAAAGAGACCTATGAAAGGACGGAGATTTGCAACGATTGAAGAGATAAAGACTGCATTGCTGGAAGAGCTCAAAACTATACCGAAAAGTGCTTATGAGAAGTGCTTTGAGGATTGGAAAAACCGTTGAAAAAACCGATATTGTATCTGAGGGGGATTAATTTGAAGGGGAAAAAATAAATATTGATAAATAAATAAATGTTTTCTCTTAAAGATACAAAGTAACCTTAATTTTTAAACACACCTCGTATTCTGACGATTAATGTTGCTAAAGCCAAATTTTTATAAGAGTTTAGTGTAGGTATATCAATTAAATCCTGCGCTAATTTATTTCAACAGTTTGCAACACGGTTTTTAAAAACATATCGATGTTCTCATAACCTTTGATTAGTTGAGGTTTTAATCAGGTCATTTTTTTGAATTATAAGCTGAGTTTGATAGGAAAACGTAAACGGACCAACGTTTTTTAACTTAGTTTTAAACATCCTTCTAAGTTTTTCAGTTGCGGTTTTTTTACAAGACTTTATGGTTATACTGTAGTTTTAAATAATTTATTTGTTTAATAATTTATTAATGAAATAAACTATTTAAAACTATAATTCTTTGTTAATTGCTATGCAAATAACCATTTAAATTTATTTTCTACCTAATCAATAAAAACAATATATATATATATATATATATATATATATATATATATATATATATATATATATATATATATATATATATATATATATATATATATATATATATATATATATATATAAACAATTTTAAAATGTAGTCTACAAAGTAGAGTGTTCTTAAAAGAGCAGAGCAATAATAAATTAATAGAAAACCATTTAATAAAAGTTCTTCACTTTTGATTAATTCTTGTACGCTTTAATTGCGTGAAACTTCTTTCTCCTGTACAATTTGTCACCATTAGAATGAGGTAATTTTTAAAAGTTACTACAAAATTTGGAAAAACTTCTACCAAAACGTTTGAAAAAATTTCTACATCATTGTGCAAAATACCGTACATCAACAACTCCTTGCTTGTTTTTGTATCATCATATCGTGTTTTTATTTCATCAATTCATTCGTGTGACTACGTTGTTGCCTTTTCCATTGTCAATTGTCATCCAATATCATTAGAGTCATGTGCTGCTAAAGTTTCACAATGTCTTATCAATTCCATGCGAGTCAATGTTTGAAAATTGTTCATAAACCCAAATCTGCTGGGCACATTATAGTTCGGCGGTTTTGATTCGAATTTTTGCACTATTGTGTCCCAGAAGACAGTCAAAGTACCAGTTTCTAATTCACAAAAATATTTTGCTAACCCTATCCAGCTAGCACACATACGTTTTAACAACGTTGTTAGAACGTATGTGTGCTAGCTGGATAGGGTTAACAAAATATTTTTGTTAACTCTATCCAGATATTAAATAGTAACAAATAAAACGAACAAAAAACTAGTTTATGTTGATTGTGGTTTGATATTTTAATAATCACCGAAGATTTTATTTAAGTTATATAATTTTGCAACCGCAATGCTTGGTCGCATACATTGGATCAACGTTGGGTTTAGTTCGTAAAAGCAATCAACTTTTTGCGATGTATTTACATATATTGGATCAACGTTGATATATATCCATTGAATCAACGTTGAAATTTATACATTGGATCAACGTTGGGTTTAGATCATAAAACAATCAACTTTTTGCGATGTTTTTACATACATTGGAAAAACGTTGATTTATATAAATTGAATCAATATCGAGATGTATACATTGGATCGACGTTGAGTTTAGTTCGTATAAACATCAAATTTTTTCGATGTTTTTTCATACATCGGAAAAACGTTGATTTATACGCATTTAATCAACGTCGAAATATATACATTAGATCAACATTTGGTTTAGATCGTAAAAACAATCAACTTTTTGCCATGTTTTTACTTACATTGGACCAATTTAAATTTGCTAGATGTTTTTAGTGACATTGGATCAACGTTGGTATTGCATCGGAAAAAAGAGCCGACGTTTGCGATGGTATATATTATGCACACACTATTAAGTTCAAAAATTTATTATATTTTTTATTTACTATTTAAAACATAACAAATATAATAAATATGTAATTTATAAAGTATAGTTATGTAAAAGCATAATAAATATCAAAGTGTGTGCATAAATTAATTTATTTTAAATAAAGACGAGCACTTAACATTAGTTAAATATAAACAGATAAAAATGATTGTATTATAATAAATAATAGTGTATTATTTATAAACATTGCTTTTATATGCTTATATTTAACTATGAAGTAAAATCTTGTGCATTAATTAACTTCCCTTTCTGATATTTTTAAAACATTACCACAGTTTTCCTTTTTCAACTGTTCTTAGAACATCTATACAAGTTGAATCCCAAAGATTACGTTTACATCTTTTCTGGTAAATTTAAACTCAATTCATTTATTTTGACAATTTTTGAACTATTTTTAAAAATATTAAATGCATATAAAAACTGACGATGTTATAAACAATATAAACAATAAACAACATTATTTATATTGCCAGTCAAACCTGTCGGCTTATAATGTAGTAATTTAAATAAAATAATAAAGTAAATATAAAAGAATTTATAAACAATATTTACATTACATTATTTACATATTCTAATAATTCTAAAGAAAAAAACAACAACAAAATGACAAAAACAACTTAACAGAACTAAAATTAAATAGAACATTTATCATAAAAAAACGTTTTTTAATACTTAATGAACATTTACCATACAATAAACTTCAAACATTTTTATGTAATCTAAGGCTATTATAAAAAAAAAATTAAAAAGATCGTACTAGTTATCTTTTGTACATTAGTTATCTAATCTAATTATCTTATCTAATCTTAGTTATCTAATCTTATCTGATATACTGCTTATATAATAATATTAGATATGTTTGTTTAATATGTTAGATAAGTTTAATAATATTTATTATATTAGTTTTAATGTACATTAGATTACACTATGTACATTAATACACTAGTTATTTAATGTAGATTAAAACTAAACGTTTATTTGTTGTAAACTAAATAATAATTATTTGACAAATAATTTGCCAAGTAAGCATTAAAATTTAAACTGGTTTACTTGACATACTTGCTATACTATTGAAAGTTATGCAAAGTAAGCAAAGCTACTGGAAACAGTTAAAATACGTATATGCATAAATGATATATAATTAAATATAATTAAAAATCATCCATTTTATAATGCATTATGATATGATAAATATACCTAGTTGTTTATGTCTGTATGTTTAGTTTGAATCGTATAACAATAATTTATATGATTCAAACTAAATTTATAATAATTTATAGTCTTATTAAACACAGAAAAACAGAAGAATGCAGTAAGTATTGTTTACTCAGTTTAAAAGTAATCGTAACTCCACGAGCTATGACGCCATCTTTAAAAGCGCATTCGTAACAACCATGGCGCAGCATAAGATATGAAAAAAAAAACATGGTTCACCCATTGAAATTCCATGGGATTTTCATGGTTCACTCAGGGAAATTCCATGGGATTTCAATTTTCATGAAATTCACTCATGGAATTTCCGTTTTCCATGGGAAAACCATGGTTTACTTATGGAATTCCATGGGTTTTCCATGGAATATTTCCGTAAGGGATATCTCTTAAACTCTACTCACATCTAGAAGAAATCTACGAGATAAGAAAACACTTACTCGTTTAACAATGCGTTTTAAGTACGGAAAAGAACTAGCCACCTCCGATGTAGTTATGTTATTAATCTTTCAGCATACTACAGAGAAGGATTAAAGATTCAAAGGTGCATCTAGTAAGCCTTATATTTTTTATTTTTTCAGTTTTAATACTTTTAAATCTTTTTCTCACAAATTTATTTGAAAAAAAAGCTAGAAATCCTGTAAGTTCTATTGAAAATTATTCTTGAAACAAGTTGAAAGGATTGGAAACAAGTTGAGTGTTTAAATGTATCATCATACTCTTATGGTTTTAAAAAACTTTTCATAACGTAAACTTTTTGCAATCAAAAAAGGTAAATTTTATATATTATTTTAATAAAACAATTTATATAATAACTAACATAATTTAGTCATAAAAATAGTTATATTGTTTTTCAGTGAAAAATTCGAAATTACTAAAAAAATATTTTTTAATATTTTACTCCTGCAAGCAAAGGAAAAGTACTGAAATTTTTTTTTTAAAAGTAGTTAATATACTTTATAAAGATAAATAAAATATTATAATTTATATTTATCATATCATAGTTATTATTATTTTATTATAAAAATTGTTGTTATATTATAATTAGTTTTTTAAAACAACAATATTATAAAATAAAATTGTAATAAAAAACGGTTTTCAAAAATGAAATCTATTTATGCTATAAGAAACTTGTGTAATGTCAAATCATTATGTTTAGTTTAATTTTACAAAATTAAATTTAACAACATAATGTCTTTCTTTACTATATATTTTTTACTCCACTCTAATTTATAAATCAATTTCCACATCTTTAAATTGTATCAAATAACTAAACAAGTTTTATATGTTGCAACCCGAAAAAATTTCTTTACTTTAAACAAGGCTACAAAAAACCACTATTAGAGTTCGAAATTAATGGAAGTGAAAAGATAAAATTTATGAAGCAAGATAACGATTAGTAGACGACTTAAAAGATTGCACATAATATGAATCAGGAAAAGAAGATATAGGGAGGGAACTAATGTTGATAGGAAAAAACAGAACAAATAAGAAATTTTGGAGCGTTTAGAAAGACTCACAGTAAAAACATGAGACTTATTTGAATGACGAGTAACACGAAAACGAATTTTAGTAGATAGCACAAGAGACGCTTGCTCTTTAGAACAGCGCCCGTATTTATAGAAAAAAAAAAAAGAAGCAACATTACGACGATATGACAACGGTTAAAGTTTGGGTGCAAGAGGAGATTCAGCTATGTTTACAATACGTTTTTGAACCTTGTCTAAAAGAAAAAATGCATCATTCAAACATTAGCTCCAGATATTGCAACAGTATTCTGTACAAGGACGGATTTAAAATTTGTAAAGATAAATAAAAGATTCTAGAGTAAGAGCAGTGGAAAGCACGATAAAAAAACGCGAATTTTGCAATTGATTTGGTATATGGTTTCCATGAAAGATCAAAAGCAAAGTTTAATCCTAAGAGATGTAGGGTAAATGGTTCATTAAGTATATTACCGTTCTTAAATATAGGAAGATCTAGATTGTTGTGATAACAATTAGCTGAACAAATTGAGCTTTGTTTAAGTGAAAATTCATCAGCCTCTGAGAGACCCGTGCTGAAACAGAGGTGATATTCTTTTTAAGCTCCAATGTCCTCTCCAAGCAATCAGAGAGTGCTGGCTTCTTATCAAGACAAAAATGCATGGTAGTATTATCATCGAAAAATGTCACCTTAGATGTGAGAATTTCTTGGAGGTCATTAATGTAAACTATAAAAGGTATAGAGGCTAGGATAGAACCTTAAGAAACTCCTGCAGTTACAGGAAATAAAAAAAATGCTGCCAATCGAGAACAAATTTTATACTACATTTAGGAAGGAAAAATTTAATAATCTTAAAGATGTCACCTGACACAACCTAAAAAAAGAGCTATTGAGAAAGCGACAGTCTTAGCCTCACCACATCTAACTTCTTTCTGATGTGGGATGAAATATCATCCCATATTAAAAAAAGATCAAAATCCATAGTAATGGTCAGAAAATAAGATCTTCGGCTCAAGACTAGAAATCAAGTGTGTGTTAATTGAAAACTTAATAACTTTGCTTATGATAGGAAGAAGACAAATGGGATGGTAGTGAGACAATTCAGATCGCTCTACAGAATTTTAAAAAATAAGGATATCAGATGCCTTTTTCCGGAAGGCTGGAAAACAAGACTCTCATAAGTAGTTGTTAAATAGTTTTAAAAGTATAAATGACAGCTCTGGAGAACACTTCTTCCAAACTAAAACAGTTATGTTGGTGGACCACAAGCTGTAGAATATTCTAAGCAAGAAATCAATTTAGATACAGAAGCTGGTATGATACGTATGTCAAGCAATGGATCAACTTGTTTATAATCTGTACCAGATTGGATGTGATTAGTGGAATCAAGAGAAGAGATCGATGAAAAGTTCTTAGCAAACAGTTCAGCTTTGTCTTTAGAAGGTAGAATAACAGATTTGCTCTTATTATAAACACTGTTAAAAATTCTCCAGAAATCACTTAAGCCTAATGTGATCTGAGAATAATGAGGTTTGGCTTTAGACAAAATCTTTTTACAATGGTTTCTGGAGACTTGTTTTGGCAATAGATATGAAAGTAATGATTACCGATTGGCAGCACAATGAGAGGAAAACAATGAAGAAAAGTTAGACTTGACATGGAATTGTTGAGAGGGGATAAAAGAAAAGTGGTAGAGTGAAGTGATGCTAAACGAAAGCCATAAAAGAATAGTCTGTGCATTTAAATCTAGTTTCCCAAGAAATGGGGGAACTCTTACGAATTAAAATGCTTAGGCCAACCATGTAACTATTGGAATCTTTAAGAATTAAAGTATGATAACCATCAATACTAAGATCACAAGATGAGCTAAATTAGTTTTACAAAGAGCTGGTGAACTTTTCAAGATAAGACTTAACAGAAGAAAATTTTCTTCAAAGACCACAAATAAATTGAGATAAGAGAATAAAGATAAGACTCAGCAGAAGAAAAGTTTTTCAAAGACCACAAATATTGGGATGTAATAGTTGCCTAGACATAAAGACAGGGACACAATCAATACCCATGCAATGATTCAAGAAGATCTAGCATTTAACATACAGCCTAATAAATGAAAAAAAGTCCAAAGCTGGTCAAAAGATAGAATCTGTTGACCCCCCTTTTGTTGCAAACTTGCAGGCTTAATTCATTTATTTGAATTATCATTATTGTCACCTTCCTTACCACTGCCGTTCATTTGACTTAAGCCGGCATTGAAAATCTGACATTTGGTTTTGAGCTAAAACTATAACCACTTCGTTGCGGCTGCTTGCTTCAAAACAAATTTAATAATGTAAGTTGAAAAGTTATAATCTTTATACTAAATTACCTATACATTAGGAAATAGAAGTGACACTATATACGTCAGTTTCGAAAAGTAAAAACTTAATGATGAAAAAAATATAACCGACTGTGCAAACAGGCCTTTTAAACGCATAAATTAGGGCTTGGGACTGCGTACTGTTAAAAAACACCAACGGCTACTGAAAAGTTGAATATAGCATAAAGATTTTTTAATTAAAAAATGCTAACATTTAGTATGCATGGTTATTAGCTAATTTTTTTTATTTTCTACATAAATGAAACTTGTTTATTAATAATAATTTTTATTATTAATAACAATAAAAAAAATTCACTTTTATAAAAAAGCTTCAAGGCTATAAACAACTTCTATAAAAAAGAAACGCTTTGTGTATTTAAATTAACATATAAATTAATTAAAAAAAAGTTTTATGGTTGCACCCAGCTAACATTTTTGTAATGGGCCTATATAGGCATTTTGAGGGGTTCATTGGGGTTGGCTCATCGATTACTTAAACATAAAAAAATAATAAATTAAACATATAAAGAAAAGAAAATTACTTAAACATAAAAAAATAATAAATTAAACATATAAAGAAAAGAAAATTACTTAAACATAAAAAAATAATAAATTAAACATATAAAGAAAAGAAAAAGAGCTTATATTTACTTTTTTCTTTTTCTGCAACCACTTTTTTTTAAAATAAAATTTTTTTAATTTTATATAATTTTTACTCTGCTTTACGTCAGCCATCAGTAATTTTGAATAGTATTAATAATAACTTAAACATTTTTTTCTAGGACGTATCCTAGTTGTACACACTTTTTCTTTGTAAGTTTCTAAACATCGTTGAATAGTTTTTCGGCTAAAAGACATTGTTTATAAGACGATTTTTGATTCCATTGACAAACCTTTCTATTAGACCTTTCACAGTTTAAATGTTTATACGCACAATCTTCAAAAGATTTGTCCCAAGAGAGGTTCCATTTGCAAGCATTTTTATTATCGCAATAGCCATCCATACACGTTGCAATCTGGCAACTGCAATCATACTTTCCGTTAATGCCATCAATCATATCAATAGTTAACTGGTGCCATTTCAAATGAAAATCACAATTGGTCATTTGAAGTTTAGAATGTTCAAATTTTCCAGTCAGCAAATAAAGTTTTCCAATCTCAAGTTGAATTCCACAATTGCTTTCTGCTGCAGGTATATGAAGCGAATGAATTTGTTGCAAATTAAATCGATAAGACGGATTTGCATTTTTCAACACAGAGTTAATCAGAATCTTATAAACAGTATGATGAGGCAAAGGAATGCCCAAGTTTAGAAAGTTTTCATCTGTATTATTGACCTTTATAATTTTGTTCGAAAGAACCCTGGCCTTAATAACTAAAAAAACAAAAGGTTATCAATAATTTTACCCTATAAAATCAAATTATTAAAAATAAACAATTAAAAATTGGACACAAGTACTTGAGAAATTATTAAAAATATAAAAATGGTTGTTAAAAACAAATCAAATAATACTTTGATTATAAAATTATATATACAAGCAAATGTAGTAGTCTTTAAATATATTATCAAGTAAACTTAGTTTTTTTTAGTAGAAATAAAAACCACAAATTCCCAAATACTGAATATTTGTTCTTGTTGCTGTTTGTATTTAATTTAACCTTTGGAATTTAAGAATTTCAATTTTTATTAAAGTATATTCAGTATAATTATATCATATAAAAATTGGCAAAAAACTCAACAGATTTTTACAAACATTGTAAAGAAACATGTTATATGTTTAAATAATATGTTTTTTTGGGTCAAAGAACTCACATATAACGCAACGTTTATTCGCGCGTTAAGATTGACTATCCATCTAAAAAATATTTTATATTTAAATTTTATTATTTTCAAGCCAAAGAAAACTAATTCGATACATTTTTCTATTGGATATTAAGAATAATGGTTTTTAAGTGATGTTGATACGTTAGAAAAAAACTTTTATATTATTTTTTCAACAATCGTTCGAAGTTTCAAACGCGAGTTATACAAAATTTTGTGCAGGTGAAATTTTTATTTTGCTTTTGATGAGCGTATAGAGAAAAATATCAAACTAATAACTATTAATTTAATAAATTAGGAAAAATTGTGAGATCTTGCGAAACTTTTTTTTATTGTTAACTTTAAAAGAAGAAATTGGATAAAAGTAACCTTAAGCTTTACATGTCTTTAATTATGGTTTTATATATAAAAATAAAAATTTGCGATACAAATTTTTGAATGATATTATTAAATTTTTCTTTTATTAAATTTAAAAGTATCCTCAAAACTTATAGAGAAAACATATTTTCTAACGGAATTTCATCTTTTCGTGTACACTGAATGCCTTGCTTAATTCAATGATATAAAAATTGCTTAATTTCTGATATTAGTTTCCCACTAATATCAGAAATTAAGCGCCACAGCTGCTTAAAAATAATAGTAATAACAAAGTGTCAATTGAGAATAATAATAATAGACATACTTACATAATAAGTACGTATGTGAAGAATTTTCAATACAGGGTGTGAAGAATGGTCAATACAGGTTGTTTGAAAAAAAACAAGTTTTTTTTCAAACACCCAGTATCAAAATTTGCTTCATTGAAGTCACACTGATTGGTACTGTTAAAGCTAATTAAAAAACTTGATATTCATATGATTTGGTAATTTCGAATTATTAAGAATGATAAAAAATCGTTTGCGATGAAAATATTTATTTATATCCACATTCGATTTAGGAAATGACGTAAATTTGAA
>NC_061157.1:15094209-15114209 GCF_022113875.1 Hydra vulgaris | reverse complement strand
ATCTATATTTACACCCAATAAGTATGCATTTTTTATTAACTTTTAATTATGCCCAAACTTGATCTACAGGGTTTATATAAAACTGATTAATTTCGTGAGAGTTAAATAAGTCAGTAATGTAGGTAGCTACACCGCCACCTCGACGTCCGTAACGACGATCTTTTTAATATAAGTTATACCCATCGATGTTAGAAACTGAGTCATTTCGAAACTATGTTTCGGAGGCAGCAATAATATTATAGTCAAAGGTTCTAGCTATTGCAATTAAATCGTTCATTTTGTTATCAAGGGATGTTGCATTAGTGTAGTAACAGTTAACACTGTAGTTTGTTTCCAGGTTATGTACGTCTTTACTCTTGTATTTTATTTTCGTTGTTAGGAGAGTCAAGGGAGAAAAGTGATTCTTAGGCAGTGGTTTGGAGATTTTTAAGCTTAACAACTCCGCTGGTTTGAATGCCGTATCTAAAGATCGATGTTTTTAGATTTATATTACTATTTAATTCATTACGCTTCACTCTTAGTTGGTTGTTTAGATATCGCTCAGCCTCAGTCAGATCTGGGCTTATAAAGACATTTTTGTATTCGTCTGAATTTTTTTATTTTTTCGTTGATTTAAGTAATGGGTTTCTTTCAGAAGCATCTAACAGTTCGGCGATAATTGGTCCTGGTTTAGAAGACATAAATATAATACGTTTTACAAATTTTGGTTTTGCATCAGATGCGATGGAATTTATTATGTTCTGAACCGTTTTTGTATCGCCAATTTGCTTTTCTGCATCTGATAACTTAGTAGACTCTTTAATACCATAAATAATTACATTTTTTCAATTTTTTTTTTTGTTGCTCAATGGAGAATGCGTTTAGAACTTTTAGCTGTTCAAGGGTTTTTTTTTTGTTTTTGTTTGCAACTGTAACCCAACTGGATTCAATATTTCTGATTGTTATAGTTTGTTTAGAAGATTTTCAAGTTGATCACATACACAGCTATTGTAATATATTTCATAATAATACTTATATTTTTATATCAATTTTAAGATTTATATTTTTTTAATATATAACTAATGCACATTATCACATAAACGAATATTTTAAACAAGCATTAAAACATATATCTGTTTCACAACTTTTAAAACATATATCTGTTTCACAACTACGTGTTAAAACATTAAGGTGGCTTTACAGGAAATAAAAAGTGCAAAATCTAAAAAATGTTTTTTTTTTGAAAAATATGATTTTAGAGAATTTAAACATTACTGAAAATGATGATACAATTATTTTTTAATAATTTAAATTTTTTAGGCTACTATTTTGCATTTTGCAGGTATGTCATAAAGTAGCTTCCTTAGCAACGCCTATAGCAACGGAAAAAAACAGTATGAAAACTTTTGTTTAACCACTGTTTTTGTATGTTTTCTTGTTATGTAATTACAAAAGATTTAGTTTAGAGGCCAACTACGTTGAGTTTTCAAAATAAAACCGTTTAACTTACTCAAATTGAATGATTTTACGATCATTTAATTACTCACTTCCTGTGAAATATATATATATATTATATATATATATATATATATATATATATATACATATATATATATATATATATATATATATATATATATATATATATTTATATATATATATATATATACATATGTTTTTGTTTTTGTTTTTTTGTTTATATATTTTTGAAATATATATATATATATATATATATATATATATATATATATATATATATATATATATATATATATATATATATATATATATATATATATATATATATATATATACAATAATAATAATTAGAGATTAAAGTGCCATTATTAACAACAATCACAATAGTGACGAAGTAATTCAGAAGCACTAAACAAGTAAACTATGAGTCTGAAAAAGAGTTCATAAAAAGTTCATATATTAGACTTTTTTTAAATATTTCTATTGTGCACAAATGTAGTAATTGAAGGATTTATTAACACTGTTTATGTGTTGTCCATAGAAAGTTTTGAGTCTAGGGAGACTCCAAGGATTTTTACTGAATTTATTGTAGTTAGTGTGGTTCTAGAAAACGCAATATTCGAATCATTTTTATATTTGCTAGTTTGTTTTCTAGATCCATATAAAATAGTCTGTTTCAAGAAACTTATTAAAAAGTAGCATGGAAATAATTGCTTTTGTAAAATTTGTCGCTACTAGTTTTTTTAATTTTTAAAACTTTTTATTTATTTTTTTAATAAAATTTTTCATTTCTTTATTTAATTGCTTTGTGTAATTTTTTATTAAAAATACAAACATTTTAACTTTGATTTTGTGCAGGCAAATTATTATTATTTTTATTTACATTCCTTTTTTAACTATTTGTTTATTTAGTAACGATATTTGTTTTGGTGTGGGTGTCCATAAAGTTATATGTGTTTATTTTAATTAGTTTATGAAAACTAAACCATTGTAACTTATCAACGTTAAATAAATTTTTCAAAAATAAAAAAATGTTAGGCATTTTAATGCAATATCTGTGACACCTAATTCATTTTTAATACGGGCAATCAGCAGGTTGTGATTGGATATATCAAATCCTGAAGATATGTCTAGAGATAGGAGAATAGTGGTCAAACCATTATCAATGTTTAGCAGGATGTCATTGCATATTTTTAAGAGTGCTGTTTCGGCTGTGTGATAAGATCTAAAACCAGATTGAAGAGGATTGAAGTTGACAGATGATGTTACGCGTATTATAGCTTCTGTTTTATTTGGATTAAGCAAAGTTCAATTTTCTAGAAACCATGTTGTAATTGCATTAGCACACTCAGTGATTTTGTTGATGCTATATTTATCAGGACTAAGCAAAAATAAAGTTAGGTATCATCAGCATATTGATGATGATTTGTACCAAATTTAGCTATAATACGATATATTAGGTAAAACAAACATTGAAAATAGAAATGTACCTTATACATTACCCTGTAGTACTCCTGCTGAACTTGCTATTAGTCTAGAATATGATGATCCAATAGAAAAAAAAGATTTTAGAGAGTACAAGTATGATGTTACTTTGGTTGAAGGGGGAGAAATTATTTCAGATAACTGTTTATTGTCTAATTTGTTTAACAAATTTTTTAAAAACGTCGCTGCGTCATCAAATACCGGTAATTTTTCTTGTAGTTCAATGGTCAATACTGAATTGCTCATTGTTAAATTTAATAACTATTTCATTGTCAAAAATATTAAGGATAACTATCCCTGGTCCGGTGAACGTTTTAAATTTCACCCAATCGCAACAGATGACATTTCAAAAATAATTGGTTCAATGAATTGTAAGAAAAAGACTGGTGGTGATATTTCATCGTTTATGTTAAAATCATATTTCATGCACTTTGGTGATAGTCTAAGAGAATGCATAAATAATAGTATCTCTGATGGTATATTCCCGTCATTTTTAAAAATGGTTGATGTTATACCCTGTTTTAAAAAAGACGATCCAACAAACAAATCAAACTACCGTCCTATAAATATACTTCCTGCTCTATCAAAAGTTTTTGAATTACTTTACTCCAACAAATTTTGCTATTTATTGAACCTAAATTGGATTACCGGTTGTGTGGTTTTTGAAAAAAGGTATAGCACTCAGCGTGCACTTTTCAGTTTAATCCAGAAATGGCAGGAATGTATAGACAACGGAAATATTGTCGGTTCATTACTTATTGATCTTTCTAAGACATATAACTTCATTCCTAATGATTTAGTGATAACTAAGCTGGAAGCATATGGCTTTTCTAATAAAAGTTTCAAGCTATTGCATAGTTATCTGAGTGGACGCAAACAAAGAGTGATGATAAGTTCTACGTTTTCAGATTGATCAGATATTTCTTCAGGAGTACCCCAAGGATTTATTCTGGGCCACTTTTCTTTAATATTTTTATAAACGATATATTTTTATTTATTAAAGATACAGAACTTTGCAATTTTGCTGATGACAACACAAACATATGTTTGTTATAACAGTGTAGAAAGAGTACTTTCTCGTTTGCAAGAGAAACTTAATAATACATTTGCTTGGTTTAAGGAAAATTTTATGGTTATAAATCTATACAAATTCCAACTACTATTAGTTGGTATAATAAACTTTGAAAATTATTTTCTAACCATAGGAAACATAACGATATTTGCCTCTGACAAGGTGAAGCTACTTGGGGTTACTATAAATAAGGATTTAAAGTTTGGTGAACATATAAAGTTGTTATGTAGTAAAGCTAAAAAAAATGTTTTGCTCTTGGTCGCATAAGAATTTTTTAACACTCAAAAACGCCATACTATTATTCAAATTTTTATTTTGTCTAATTTCTCATACTGTCCAATAATTTGGATGTATTGTTCAAAACATGACAACATGCTTATTAATAAAGTTCATAAAAAAGCTCTGTGCATAGTGCACAAAAGATTTGATTTATCTTTTGAAGAACTATTGTTATTAGATAAAAGCCTCAGAATTTACGTGAGAAATTTAAGATTTCCTTTGATTAAAGTATTTAAGTCTATCAATAACTTAAATCCACCATTTTTGAAAAATATGTTTACAATAAAAAAATCTACCCTATCAACTTCGAAGCTGGAAAAAATTGTTGCTACCCCCCAAAGACTCTAAGTACAAACGTACTAACAGTGTTTTGTATAAAGGCACCTCGCTGTGGAACTCACTAGATAATGATACCTTATCTAGTGTGTTTCAAAAAACTTATTAAAAAATAGCATGGAAATAATTGCTTTTGTAAAATTTGTCGCTACTAATTTTTTTAATTTTTAAAACTTTTTATTTATTTTTTTAATAAAATTTTTTATTTCTTTATTCTATTAATTATTTGACTTGTGTAATTTTCTATTAAAAATACAAACATTGTAACTTTGATTTTGTGCTGGCATGTTATTATTATTTTTATTTACATGCCTTTTTCAACTATTTGTTTATTTAGTAACGATATTTGTCTTGGTGTGGGTGTCCATAAAGTTATATGTGTTTATTTTAATTAGTTTATGAAAACTAAACCATTGTAACTTATCAACGCTAAATAAATTTTTAAAAAATAAAAAAATGTTAGGCATTTTAATGCAATATCTGTGACACCAAATTCATTCTTAATACGGGTAATCAGCAGGTTGTAATTGATTGTATTAAATCCTGAAGATATGTCTAGAGATAGGAGAATAGTGGTCAAACCATTATCAATGTTTAGCAGGATGTCATTGCATATTTTTAAGAGTGCTGTTTCGGCTGTGTGATAAGATCTAAAACCAGGTAGATGATGTTACGCGTGAATGAAGGCAAGATAAAGCAATCTTTTTAAGAATTTTTGAAATTGTATTGAGATTTTATATGGGGCATAGAATTGTTAGGTCAAATTCTACTAGTCCTAATCTTTTAGTATTGGTGTTATTTGAGCAACTTTATATGATTCTGGGAAAATTCTGGATTTGAAAAAGAGGTCAGCATGATGAGCTATAATTAGACTGAATATTTCTGAACATGATTTAAGGATGTTTTTGGAATTATATCAAGTGGCGATGTCTTAGGTTTGATAGTTTTGATTAATTTTGACACATCTGTAGGGGTGACTGTACCAAATGTTGTTAAGATATCTACAGGGGGAGATAACTCTGAAATAAATTTAGATATTGGGGTTTTTGCAAGCCTTTCCTAAATAGTGTTCTTTATAATTTCAAGTTTGCGTATGAAATATTGACTTATTATATCGCATTTTGCTTCTGGTATTGTGTTATTAGTTTTAGAATTATTCAAATGTAGTAATTTCTTGGCAATGTTCCATGTTTCTTTTTGATCACCGTGTGCTGAATTTAGTTTCGCCTTATAATTACTACATTTGGATTTATGAATTGCAACTGCTGCCTCACGGCATGCAGTTCGATATAATTTTTTATCTAATAAAGTAACAGTTTTTTTATAACAACGCTCCAGTTTACGATGTCTGATTTTTTTATTCTTGGCATCTGAAGTTCCTCTAGGGGCTCAGATAATTGCAAGTTATTGGAGTTGTACCTGGGCAGTTAAAGTCACCACACAGAAGTATTTCTCCAGATAATGGTTGAAGTTCCTCTAGGGGCTCAGATAATTCGAAAAAGAAAATTTTTGTTGGAATGATTGGATTTGATCGATAAATAGCAATTGTATATATAATTTTTTATCTAATAAAGTAACAGATTTTCTATAATAACGCTCCAGTTTACAATGTCTGATTTTTTTTTTTTTGGCATCTGAAGATAAAAATTTATCATCATGTTTACCTTGTGGCTTTGAATATTTTCGAATGGGTGCTATATGATCAAGAATAGTTGTTATACTTGATCTTATTTGTTCAGCATAATCGTCCACGTTGTTTTCAGGTGATAATCAACATGGCATCACTTGCAATTCTTTTATAAAGCATGACAAGTTTAGTTTTCTAAAGTTTCGTTTTGAAAACCAAACAGTTTTAGTATTTGAACGTTGATGATAAAGTTCTACTCGAATCATATAGTGATATGAAATACCCTCGTCAGTTACTTGGATACTCTTGAGTGAAACATCATCATGTCGATTTATTACTAGATCAAGCAAGTTGGCTATACCAGTAGTAGATGATATGCGAGTTGGAGATTGAACTCGTTGTATCATGTTGTAGGTGTCCAAAATCTTATCAAGTCTTGAATTGCAAGTTATTGGAGTAGTACCTGGGCAATTAAAGTCACCACAGAAAAGTATTTCTCCAGATAATGGTTGAAGTTCCTCTAGGGGCTCAGATAATTCGAAAAAGAAAATTTTTGTTGGAATGATTGGATTTGATCGATAAATAGCAATTGTATATATAAATATAATTGTATTAATAAATATTGTAGATAGTGTTTGCCAGATTTAGTTTAGCCAGTGTACGTTCGTAAGACAGACAGGTAGACTATAATGAAAGTGGTTTGATATTTAAGTTGTCTCTACATATTATTGCAACGCCTCCTCCACGATGGTCTGATCGGCAGTATTGAATTGTTTTAAAGACTGGTGGGGCCATATCTTCTTTAATTGCAGTAGGTTTGTCAGACTTTATCCAAATTTTAGTGAGTATAAAAATATCTAGAGAATGATTTTGCACTATACCATGAATGATAGCAGATTTTTTTATGGCAGATTGAACATTTTGGATACCCAAGTTTAATGCAGAGGTAATCAAGTTTAATGCAGAGGTAATCAAGTTTAATGCAGAGGTAATCAAGTTTAATGCAGAGGTAATCAAGTTTAATGCAGAGGTAATCAAGTTTAATGCAGAGGTAATCAAGTTTAATGCAGAGGTAATCAAGTTTAATGCAGAGGTTCTTTTAATTTTTATATGTAAATTATGCCAATTTAATTTCGATCTATTTGAGTTCCCCTGATTGAAATAATATTTTTTTCCATCGTGCACATTGTATCATTGCCTCCCATTTGTTCCTTAAACCTCTTGAGCAAGTGCTTCATTTCTAGTATTTCTAACTTTTCTGAGTTCACTTTTTCTCTCGTTTGCTGTTTTGTCTTTATTAATAAAAACATTTTTGAAGTTAATACTGTCTTTTAACTTTTTAGAATTTTTAATTATAAAACTTTGAGTTTCTCTATTCTCCAACTCAACTGAGATGAGGTTAGGTGGTCCTTTAGCATTTTTAGTCGAATTATTCTTTTTGCATTTGTTATTGAAAAATCTGGTTTAATTGCTATTAGTATTGTTTCAATGGTTTGTTTATCATTTTCTTCATTAATTTGTTTGTCTGAAGTAGTATGATTAGAAAATCGAATTATAACGATGTTGTTTTCAATTCTTTTTTTATTATTAAACTCATTTGTAATTTTTTCTAATATTACCACTTCAGTTTGTTTTGGTTTTAATTGATTTTTCTGAATTGATGTTGCTTGTACATATGAGAATATTGTTGTTGGTTTATTTGTTGTTGCTGTTAAGACATTTATCTTTTCATCTTTAAGAATTTTAGGTCGTTTTAAAAGGTCTAAAACAATATATGATGATTTTCCACACCATTTATGCGTGTTTTTGGTAACAAGGCATTCATAGTCGAATTCCATGCTTTTTTTTTCTTTTAAATATATGAGAGGGTTCCCACCCTGAATAACAGGGTGGTAACTATATAACTATATATATAATAATAATAATAATAATAATAATATATATATATATATATATATATATATATATATATATATATATATATATATATATATATATATATATATATATATATATATATCTATATATATATGCATATTTATGGACGATCCTATATAAAGTTAATTCCCCGTAACTCGAACCTCCGAAAAAAGTATTATGTTATTTATGGGCGATCCTATATAAAGTTAATTCCCCGTAACTCGAACCTCCGAAAAAAATATTATGTTATTTATGGACGATCCTATATAAAGTTAATTCCCCGTAACTCGAACCTCCGGGGAAAATGGTTCGACTTCCTGTAATGCCAAGCTTTGGCTGATTTGATATATTAATTATATATATTTTTTAAAAAAGAAGTCATTGCTTAAAGTCAAATTTTTTCAGATAACTCAAACTTTTTGTATGATACAAAATGTTCGAGTTATCCGAAGAAATTTGCTGAAAGGGAACAAAAAAATGGTTCTTTTAATAGTAATCAGACGATGTCAATATCTTTTGGGATTTTATTACTTTACGTTTTTAAAGATTTCAAAACGTATTTCATTTCTACAAACATCATCTTCAAGAGTTTTATTGTAGTATTGTTTAGTTTAACTCTAAATACTTTGTATGTAAAAAGTTTATACTTTTTATTTTATATTTTACATAATAAATAAAATTATATTTTTTTTAAATACTGGTTTTCCTAATAATTTTTAGATAACAAAATTTAATATGAAAACTTTATAATTTGATTATGATGAGACAGGTTAGGTGATTTAAGATAAATTGTAATAAAGTGAGATGAAATTAATGAATGAAAAACTGTAATATATAATAATAAATTGTATTAAAGTGAGATGAAACTAATGAATGAAAAACTTGAAGTATTTTACAAAATACAAATAAATATTTAGAGCCTCATATACAAATATTAAATTTTTATTAATGTAATTTATTTTTCAGTTATATTATATTCTGTGCTCCCCAGTAAGCACAGGACGTTTTTAAAACGTTTAAAAAACTTATTAAAACGAATATTAACGTTTTTTAAACGTTTTAAAAACGATCTGTGCTAACTGGGTCGTGTGTTAATAATAATATCTTTTTATAAAGATTACTTTTTTCATGTTTCCTGATTGTTTTATTATTAGCTTAGGTTTTAATTTTTAGTCACTTGAAAACTAGAACATTTTTATGTAGCTATCTATAAAAGGAATAAGATATTATAGTTTAGTTTTTAAAAAAGTAAAACTATCTGGAAGAGTAATTAAGGTATATATTGGAATTAAAATAATCGATTGAGAATCGACAAATTTATTTCCGAAGATACGATAAACTTACGAGTTGCTCTTGTGTTCAGTTTATTGGTATGAATATTTCATTTTTTTAACAGGTTATTGCATATTAACAGGGTATTGCAGTACGTTTTAATAATATAATATTCAGATGTATATTTTTGTCGTCAATAGAGGGACGTCTTGTGTATACTTCCTTATGTCATTTTGGAGTAACTACATGCAATTTAAACATTTTTTTTTAAATACCGGTGTTTTAGTATTATACCTTTTTGATACCGAAAAACCGGGTTTTGATGCTTTAAAAAAAAATTAATCTAAGCATTTATTTTGTACATCTTTGTTTATATTTGTACACCTCACTCCAAATGTCACTAGGTTTAGTGAAAGCAAATTAAATCCAATGAATATTACCAAAAGAATATAACTTTTTAAGTTAGTAATGTAAATATATATTTATACAAAAAGTATTTATAATTAGGAAAAAAAAAACAATAAACAATTATAAATAAGTATTTAAAAATTATTAGCTAATAAAATACAAATATTAGTTTTATATTGTTGTTGAGTTGTTTAATATTTGTTAAAATATTTAGGAACCGTCTTCCCACATGCTACTTTTTGCATTGATGTTATCAAGATTCAAATTGTTATCAAGTCGTTTGATTTAATTGATTTAAAGATGCTAATTTATGAAATATTAAAATATGGGATTTATTTGTCATCAAAAATTTAATATATTTTTTTTATATATTGGATCTATCAGTTTTAATATGTTAAACTCTTTAGGAACCGTCGTCCCACATTCCTTTTTTTGTATGAGCGTAATGAAAAAGGTTAGGAACTCTAAGACGATCTATCTCCAATCCGTTCTTTATCACACGATCAACAAAATCCCAATCTTCTCCTCCTCGAGTATCTCGATAAAGAAATTTTTCTACATTCATCCCTAAAAAAAAAATATAAAAAATGCATCACATAAATTTTATGTATGTCGTTTAAAACAAAAAAGTATATTTATTTGTAAGTAGGACACACCGGAGATAATTGACTTTTTTCAAGTTCTAAAATTTTTTAATTTTTTAGTTTTTGAGGTCTGTTCTATAAAAATTTTTAAAAATGTATAAAACTATTTCAGTTTAAAAGAACTTGATTTCAACAAGAATATTGAAGAATTTAACACTATTTAAAAAGTAAATTTTTACCCAAAAGAGGCCTTGCAATAGGAAACCCCACGTCCAGGAGTAAGTTGTCTATATCAACAAGATAGCACACCGTTAAAAAAAAAAGTTTAGAAATATTAAGTAACATTAACTCAATTGAAACTATTTGTGAAAACTGTTAATAATTTTTAACAAACAATAAATTAGCTAACCAATAAAGTTTCATCTGAATTTCAGAAATTTCTAATAGAAAACCTCAAGATTGAAAAGATACGGTCAACTTATTTTTTTAGTCAATTAGCCCCGGTCTCTTCTATAGGGTTATACAGTATTATACATTTTTAACCTACCACCGGTTCTATCCCAATCGCTTTTGTAAATTCCAAAAATTTCATATCCAAAAATGTCCCAAAATCCTGCTGGGTTGTGACAATACCTACCACAAGCCAGTTTCATTTGCAGTGGAGAATAAGCCATTTTACCTTGAACGCAGTGCTAAACAAACTAATAGTTTTAAAACACTTGAATGATTAGTGTATAACTTTTATTATTATTGTTACTTAAAGGTTATTTTAATTTTAACTTCAAATAAAATTTGATAACTAATAATATTTTATTAATTAACAAATTTTTTTTTTTTGAAAATTACAATTAAAAAAATCTTTGAAATTAAAAATATAAAACTCCTAACTTTTTATAAAAAATTAGTGTTTTTTAATTAGATGAAGAAGGTTGCAATTTAATTAGATGAAGAAGGTTGCAATTTACAAATTTTAAATCAAAATGCTTTTTCAAGCAATCCTTCTTATAAATTATATGTTCATATACATTGTATTAATAATACAATACATTTATATAATGTATAATATATATATAAAGCATTCATAAATAATAACCTTATGTATTGTTTTTTTTATTGTTATGCAAGTCAAAACACCCAAACAGTAGTAGATGACACATTTAGACATATTATATAATTACAGGAACAGGGTTATTGTGCGAGCAAGAAGAATAATTATCTAAGTTTTATTAGATTATGTACATTATATTTAATAATGTATCGTCAGCCCGGAATACAAATGTCGTATACGACGCTGTGTTTAAATTGAGGAATTTGCGTTCAAAGTTTTAAGTAAAAAATCCTTCATCTAAATTTATTTTTATGTTGAAACTTAACAAAGTTAACTAAAATCAGTATAAACTTTTATTCAAGTTGTTAAAAAAAAAACTTTCCCCGTAACTAAGAGCACTGTTTTTCAAATACGACAAATTTATTTCGAAATCAAAACATTTTGTCGGGATACAATTGTCATAGATGCAATTAATTTGATAGTAGGTGAATTAAGGTTAAATTTACTAATATTGTAACTAACAATGACTTGTAACTTTAGAACAATTTTATTTTTACTGTCTTTTACTGCTTCTTATACAAATATACTTATTAATAAATTGAGTATGATGTAAGGTTTCACTTACTAAATTTATAAATAACTAAATATTCACAACTTTTTCCTTTTTTACATTATGCAATTTTTATTAATATTACTTATTTTCAATAATTGAAAAATAAAATAACTAATTTATCACACATATCTTTTAACTTGTCTGTGAAAAATGATATAAATAAGTTAAACCTTAAATATAAAAAACAACCTTTTGCATTATACCTTTTTTTTACAATAAAAAAATAAATATTTACAATGTTTATTAAAACATTTTACAAAATGATATATTTAATTGTCCAGACTTTGTAACTTAAAAAGAGTATTATAAAGTTCAAGATCATCACCATCAAAAAATTTTACCATTCACTCAAATTCATTAATTTTTTTATCTGAGAGTAAAAAACGTATTTGAATAACTTTTTAATGGAGGAAATTTTTTCAGAACTTTAACTTTCTGTTTTTTTACGAGTTACCATTTACCGATCTTTCTTTAATTAACAGACCTAAGAGCAATTTTTTGAATATAATATAAAAAGGTAGATGTTTTTTATGACACATAAGTTTTACTTTAGCAAAAGGCAATTTATGGAAATATAAAGACTTGGAAGCAAGTTTGAAGTTTTTGAAGTCATCTTTGTACATTTGTATGACTTTCAATTCTACTGCATAAGGTTTTTCAATAGATAACAATAATTTTAATAAGGTAGGAGGAGTGCAAATCTCATAATGCCTTCATTTTTTCTCAACCACACTATGCGCAGTGTCAATATTTTGTACTGAATTATGACCAGGTTTACTATACTTCTGTTCAATGAGTGGTATTCCGGTTTCATTTAGAAAATTTTTTATTGCCATAGGCACAAATTTTTTTTTCCATAGACAGAGTTCTTATTCTGGGGAGCACAAGAATCAGATTTCAAAATAATTTGATTAATTGATAAATTAGGACAGTCTTGATCAATTAACTTTAATAGTTTATACAGACAATTTGCAAGTTTATTTGCACCTCTACCAACCATAGATTTATTCCAAAGTGCACAATAAGTTTTTATATTCAATGATTAACGGGTTATGAAATCAAAGCAATTTAAATTTCTTTTATAATAGAATGCAGAAATATTAGCAATCGGAAGGGAAAATACTTTTTCTAAATCAAAGGTTATAACTGCTTTGGTGTTTTAAACTCCATTAGCAACTTTAGCTATATCACTTTTTTACTTGTTTAGTTAATAACTTACTCTCTTTATGCTGCAGTATTTTTTGATCATCTACTTTGTTTTTATACTCTAGACATATATCACAAAAATCTTTCTTTGGTTTATGAAATGCCAAATTAAACTCTTATTAAAAGTTGAATAATAAACATCTTTTTATACATTGAACTTTGGGTAAGCTTGTGTAAACAATATGTACATTTTAATTGTACTCAATGGCGACTCTAAATATTTTTTGTTAGTATTCTGTTTGCAACAGTGTGAACCAACTGTTGGAAAACTATTTATATGTTCTCTAATCTTATCTAAGACTTGATTAGGAGTTTTTTTACAAACCATTTTTCCTCTCTTTGGGGACCTTGGTAGTCCACTTACATACTTTATTTACCATGTTATTAAGATTACAGTAAATTCTTCTTTCACTGATATCTTCAAGAATTTATTTAGAATGTAAAAATAATTATCTTTATAAAACTATTCGAGCACAAGACGTATTGTAATGAAATCTTTGTACACAAGTATTTTATATTTACTTTTCATTGTTAGGAGAAATGATACAAGAAGAAAAAGATAAATTAGTAGATTCTTCTGCTACATATCCAGGAGTCTCTTCGACTATTTGGTGGTTAGACTCCAACACTATTGGTATCGGATTATCATGATAACCCGATACCAATAGTGTAGGAGCCTAACGACCAAATGGTCGAAGAGACTCCTGGATATGTAGTCCTGGAGTATTTTATGGCTTTTGATGCTGATATCAGCATATCAATTTTCATTTACTGAACATTTCAATTCAATTCAAAGAAAACAAAAAACAATTCAATATAAAAAAATAAATTGAATGTATTACTTTTTATTTACAAAAAACATGTGTTAGGGATATGTCTCTTCCATTTGATATAAGAAAGCACTTTTTATGTGAGAAATTTAGTCTATCAATGCTGAAACGATGCTGAAAATCTTTCTAAAAACGATGCTGAAAATCTTTCTAAAAAAACGATGCTGAAAATCTTTCAAACGATGCTGAAAATCTTTCTAAAAAATTAAAATTTAACGGGAATAATGATTTATTTTATCAAGAGTATTATGGACTGTTAAGTAAAAATTTACTAGCTTCACACTTCAGCAATATAAGCTTAAGTAATACACTACTCACTGAAATTTCTTCTTTTATATTAAACTATCTTACTGGTGTAAAACCGAATTTTGTTGAAACTGTAGATACAACTCAAGAAATTTAGTAATAATTTAAAATTAGTAATAATTCATTTATGTATAGCCAACAGTGTGTTTCAATTTTGCTGCGCTGCAGAGTTATGGAAGATAATACTCAGACTCTTGTAAATATTAGAGATTAACAATGTAAGTAAGTGTTCTAGCAAACTCTTACTAACTTCAGTTGATTCTGGATCATTTGAAACTTGTTTATAAAGAGCCTAACCAGATCTTCAGGATCTAGTTTTGAAGAAACTTTTGTTGTTTTTCTCCGAAAAATGTTTTCGCATGTCAGAAATAGATCTTGAATTATATTGTTCATTTTCCATAAACCTCCTCTAGGTTTAAACTTGATCATTGTTTTAAAAATAAAGAAAAATAGTCAAAAGTATTTGTATTTCTTAACCTAAATAGCAGATATTTGTATTAAGTTAGTATTAGGCCTCTCTTGCATGTTTTTATTATAACTTTATTGTTGTTTTCATAAATTCCTCAGTTTGTTTGGAACCTCGAGTACCCACTTTTCACTTTCACCCCAAATATATATATATATATATATATATATATATATATATATATATATATATATATATATATATATATATATATATATATATATATATATATATATATATATAATTAAATAGATTAAATTTGAATTTAAAAATCTAAATTTAAAGATCTTCCTTGTTTTTCTGCTTGATATTGACCTAAGACTTAAACTAAATAACCCTCTCTCTCTGCATAACTACAGAATACTTATCACAAAATCTACTCACCAAAAGTTTTAAAATAAAAAAAGCATTTCTTTGTCATTTTAAAATAAAAAAAGCATTTCTTTTTTTTTAGTTTGAAGTTTAATGCTTATGTTAAAAAAAAGAAATCAAGTATTAGGATTTTTTGAGAGACAAATTGTGTACATTTTTGCTGTCTTTGAACCCTTTTGTATGCAAAAATAAAATCACATACATATATTAGTCACTTGTACAAGTAAAAACTTCCATTATAATCAGGCTTTAATAATTGTCGACCTTAAAAACCTCCTAAATTTTGATTTGTCAAAAAATAGGTTTTCATTTATTTTTCTCCATAGTAAAAAAGTAAAATAGCAGTTAAAAAAATGTGCATTTGACCAGAAGCCACACTAGAATGGAATTCTACTCTAATTTAATCGTTTTCTGTACAAAACTCTCATCCACACTTTTATTAAGATTGCCTCCCCTCTTTCTGTTTATTAGAACAAGAATAAATTTTCATTTCCACCCCCATTGTATGAAGCACGCAAGAGTACTAATGTAAGAATCTTTATTAAAAAATCCCATAATCTAATACTAAATCTTCTTGAACTTTCATTTCATCAAACGGAGTAGTAACAAAGCGTTCAGAGCTTGAGAAATAAACAGTTTTATTTGCAAGATCATTTATGACTTTAGAATTAAAACCTCTTTAAGGATGTATATAAGTTTTGTAGTCTCTCAAGGTGCGTAAACTTGGAAGAACTAAAAATCAGTTTTACTATCAAAACGCAAAGAAGAATATGCTTTTTAAGATTTAGCTGCTAGATTAAAAAAATATTTTAATACCATTGGATGGTACCTAACACTACACGGACTAGAAGCTTTAATATACTTTTGCAGCTCATTCCAAAATAGCTTCATGAAGTCTGGAACATTTTCCTGATTAAAACTAGAATACAATGTTTTTAGGTCTTGGTCCAGTTCTAAGTTCACTTTTTCACATTCTGTATTTAAAACTGCTTTCATATCTTTTATGCGAATTTTCAAGCTGTTTGCATTTTAAACACTGTTGTTGCAAACTTAATTTAGTTCGTGCTGTGGAGGTAAATATAAGAGGAGCATTCAGCTTTGCAAGTTGATTTAATTTTATTTTTTTTAACATTTACTTCACAAGTGGTTTTAAGATGCAAAGAATGACATGAAGTACAAGAGCTCTGGAATTGTAACAAAGTACTACAACTAAGTGAACGATGAAACTCACCTTGATTTAAACTAGGTTTATAAGAAAGCAGCTTAAAAGTCAAGTAATTAAATTTTTTAGGTATAACATGTTTTTCAAATTTAAAGTTCTGGTTGATTAAGTCTAACTTTTTTACATCAATACCTCGACAAAGAACAAGGGTTTCAATATAAATAATAAATTTTGATAAAGAAACATTTAAAAAAGACTCTTTGTATTGAAGGTACAGGTAATGGTCTTTTGGTAAAATCCAACCAAAAACTCGTATACATTAATCTAAAAACTCATCAACATAAATTTCATACTTAGGTAAAACATGTTCTGGAGAATCACAAGTAATTATTTCTAATTTATCATCCAAAGATATTTTCTAAATATCACTAAGAGAGAGATTTAAATTACGCTTAGTAAAATCATTAAAAGATTTGTAGCATGACATTGTAGTTTGAGAAATCAACTCTTGATTTAATTGAAATTCCTCACGTTTTGTAATGGATAACAAACTTCGCTGCAATGGATTTCTTTTCTTAGGAAGTTGGCATTGTTCCATCCTTTAAAGTTTTTTGTGAATAATATGCCCAAAATTGATCTTCGGTAAAGTGGAGTTCGCAAATATATAGGTTGAAAGAACTAATTCGTTTTTTCAAAAAATCATCAATAAGTCTGTCTCAAATAATTACTTTAATAAGGTCATTACTCCACTTTTTATTTGCATCATTAGTTGGAGTAGGTACTTTAATAATGTGTTATTGTTCGCTTCTAAATTATATCTTTCTTATGACTATGTTTACAACAAATGATCTACTGAACTATATTGGAAAAAAAATTATTTGAGCTACCGGATAATTTTTTTTGAAATAAGTTTCTAAAAATTAGAAAATTTGCATATATAAGTCATTTTTTTCAAAAATATCGAATACGACACTTGTATTCCGGGCTGACGATATGATACTTAGAAATCCAGACAAAACTAAAAAACTTATAATTTTGAGACTAAAGGTGCAATTTTATTTCTGTAAAATTTAATTAAAGTTAAGTATATGAAGCTTCAGATTTAAAAAAATTTTAAGTTTATCATGCCATTTCTGCAAACTTTGTCCACTCGGCTGAAAAAAGCCGTGCCAAGTCGATGTACGCGATCTTGCTTGATCCGTTTTATGCAGTATGTGTTAATCTTGATTGCCACCCGTTCAGTTCAACGCTGTCTTTCAGGGCCTATTTTGAGCGTCTTGCGTTTCAGAATATCATACAGGGTCGACCTTGATGCGCCTTCGATCATGAAGTGTCTCACAATCTCACGTTTCTTCATATCCGGATGCAAATCGATTAACGCGAACACGCGCTTTCTGAGGTCTTCCTGTTTTGAGATAATTTTCTTTGTCATTATAAATAATTGGTTGCTAAAAGATATATTGCAATTTGTAGAGAATTAAATTTACTGCAACAATTTGTAACACTCCTTAAACTATTTATGTCGACCGAACTTTAGTCCAAATTTCTAGGTATCACATGTTATTAAAAAAAAAAAATTATTTCAAATTTTTTTAAAATTAATTTTAATTAAACTTTTCTTTCTAACGGTCATCTAAAAATCACAAATGGGCTTAAACGCTTGAAGTTCTGAAATCACCTCAACAGATTTCTTATTTCTACCACACTTTATTGATCACCAAAACGTGGTAAACCAATACATCCAACACAAAAAAAGCAAGCCATTGACTATTCAGCAATAACAAAACCAACAGAGAAGGAGAAGTTGGCATCTACTCGAAAAAAATTAAATTCATACCTCCGTTCTTAGGTCCGCATTTTTTAAAGTGAATTTTAATAGGCAATTCAGTCACGTGACTTTTTCCGTGTGACAAGTTTAGAATATAAATATTGGCGAATTTTTCGGCAACTTTTTTGGGAATTATTTTAAGGGTCGTACATAAATTACGTCACGCAGTTTTTGACAAATTCTGACCCTCCCTCTCCTACCCATCGTAACGCATCCGTAACACTTCATTGACCCCCCTCCCCAATATTACGCAACAATTTTGTTTCACCCCTCCCCTAAAAGTTTTTTAAGTTTTTTTAGGGAGAGGTAAAATTTTACAAAATACAAAATAATTTTAAATATAGTATTGTCTATAACTCTCTGAGCTTCTTTGAGTTATTTAATTAGTACTTTTCAGTCGGTTTAATGTACTTTTTACACCCCAATAGTTCCGTGTAAAATTGTATAAATTAACATCGCTATCCTAAACAAGATACCAATTTTAATTTTTTTTTCTTCCGATATTATTACATGCAAAATATTATATATAATATATAAATAATAATATATTTTATAATTATACAGACAAAAATGTAACTATACATGCAACTTTACATGCAATATAAATAT
This sequence comes from Hydra vulgaris, assembly GCF_022113875.1. Lineage (NCBI taxonomy): Eukaryota > Metazoa > Cnidaria > Hydrozoa > Anthoathecata > Hydridae > Hydra > Hydra vulgaris. Next base: position 15,095,328 of record NC_061157.1, on the reverse strand, counting down.
AAACATCAAGGGCAGGATTAAAAAGTTTTTTTTTAAAGGAATGATCTTAATAAAAAGTTGGAAATTCAATAAAGTATATAAACGTTTAGAAGGGGGCAATAATACCTAACATGCTACCTATAAATATCTATTTGATTTCGAGAAAACACATTGTTAGTAGAATTCTAAATTTTTAGTTATAGCCATTAAAACATTTCTCCAAAATAAATAGATATTTATAGGTAGTATGTTAGGTGTTTTCAATCCTGCACTACAACTAAATGTTGATGTAAATTACATGCAATAATAATGTAAATTAAATGCAATATAAATGTAAATATACATGCATATGAATGGGCGCTACTCCAGTTTCGCCCCCCCTCCCTTTTTTTTAAATTATATTGTTGATTATGATAAAGAATTTTATGCTGATTAAGAATCGCATAAATACACAGGTTTGATCAATAGAAAGTGCTCTAATTTGATGTTAAAGTTTAAAAAATTACCCTAAAAAACGCTTATATTCGCCATTTTTTTATTCTCGATTATAATTAAAATCCTATTCAAAGATGATTTAAAAAAAGCCTGGTTTCTATCAATAATTTAATGGAAAACTATTAAATGCTAAGCGGATTAATTTCTGATTTATCCATTGCCCTAACCTAACCTTGTCCCAAATCATGTATGATTACTCGCGCCAATCCCTATTTGTCAGTCGATGTATGTACATAAAAAAAGCATTATCCTAATTTAATTTTTTTTAAATTAACTAAAATTATATAAAATATATTCATAAAAACATTTAATGTAATTATTATTTAATTTTGATTACTATAAAAACCGGGTCGCATATTTTGAAACCCTATACAGGCTCAGAAAAAGCAGAAATATGAGCAATCTGATTCGCTGATTTTGAAAGGGAGACAAGTACGCTTTTGTAATTAAAAATCAAAACAAGCAATTAACTTTTAATGTAATTAATTAAGTTTATCATTACAAGTCTTACTAATTTTATTTTAGTTCTCTTCAGAGCATTTAAAAGATATCAAAATCTATTTGTACAAGATAATTTTCACTTGTAAAAATTTCAAGGTTTCAATAAAGTTTATGTTGGCATTAGGGATTTTATCTATTGTTAAT
>NC_061157.1:15051709-15089209 GCF_022113875.1 Hydra vulgaris | reverse complement strand
ACTTAATTGAATGACGAGTAACACGAGAATGAATTTTAGTAGATGGCACAAGAGACGCTAGCTCTTTAGAGCAGTGCCCATTATAGTATTTGTAGAAAAGAGAAAGAGAAGCAACATTACGACGATGTGACAGAGGTTAAAGGTTGGCTGCAAGAGTAGGTCCAACTATGTTTACAATGCGTTTTTGCACCTTGTCTAAAAGAGAAAGGGCATCATTAGAAGATCTACCCCAGACATGGCAACAGTATTCCATACAAGGCCGGATTTGAGATTTATATAGATACAGAATAAAATCCAGAATAAGAAAGTGACGAGCTTGATAAAGAGAAGCAACTTTAGCAGATGCTAATTTTGCAACAGATTTGATATAAGGTTTCCAAGAAAGATCGGAAGTAAGAGTTAATCCAAGAAGATGAAGGTAGGAGACTCATCGAGTACATTACCGTTCATAAATATAGGAAGGTCTAAACTATTGCGATAACGATTGGCGGAAAAAAATTGAGTTTTATCTGAATTAAAGTTCACCAGCCACTGTGAGCCCCATGCTGTTGCAGAAGTAAGATCCTTTTCAAACTCAGATGCCCCCTGCAAGCAATCAGAGGGAGTTGGCTTCCTATCGTGACGAGAATAAATGGTAGTATCATCAGCGAACAATGCCACCTTAGATGTGAGAATATCTGGAAGATTGTTAATGTAAATTAAAAAGAGCATAGGGCCAAGGATTATACCTTGAGGAACCCCTGAGGTTACAGAATAAGAAGAAGAGTGCTGTCCATCAAGGACAACTTTTATCCTACGATTGGAAAGGAAGTGTTCAATAATCTTAAAGATGTTTCCAGATACACCGTAAGAAGAAAGCTTATGGAGAAGACCAGCATGCCAAACTTTATCAAACGCTTTAGAAATGTCAAGAGCAATGGCCTTAACTTCTCGACCTTTATCTAATGCGCGATAAAACCTATCGGTTATTACTGATAACAAATCAGCCGTAGAACGAGAAGATTGAAATCCATATTGATGATCAGAAAGTAGGTTATGAGATTCGAGATGAAAGATTAAGTGTTTGTTAATTGAAGATTCAAAAACCTTGCTTATGATAGGAAGAAGACTAATGGGACTGTAGTTAAACGAATCGAATTGCTCTCCAAAATTTTTAAAAATAGGGATAACAGATGCTGCTTTCCAGCAGGCTGGAAAACAAGACTCTGATAAGCACTTGTTGAATAGTTTTGAAAGGATAGACGACAGCTACGGAGAACACTTCTGCAAGACTATAACAGGTATGTTGTCCGGGCCGCAAACTGTAGAAGAGTCTAAGCGGGAAATCACTTTAGATAAAGAAGCTGGAGTGATACGAATGTCGAGCACTGGATCAACCTGTTTGACGGCTATATCAGATAGAACGCAACTCGTGGCATCAAGAGATGATATTGATGAAAAATTCTTAGCAACCATTTCAGCTTTGTCTTTAGGTGAGGTAACAAAGTCTGAACCATACAAAAGAGGTGGAATTACAGACTTGCCCTTAGTATTAATACTATTAAAGATTCTCCAGAAGTCACGAGAGCCTAATTATTGTAATGAAATACGAGATTTCATTACCTGAGAATTGCCGGCTTTGGCGTTAGACAAAACCTTTTTACAATGGTTTCTGGCAGTAATAAACAGGCGACTGTTTTCTGGAGAATTGTTTTGCTGATAGATATGGAAGTAATGGTTTCGATTGGCAATCGCAGCAGCACAATGTGAGGAAAACCATGGAGAAGAGTGAGGCTTGACCTGGAATCGTCGAGAGGGAATAAAGGATTTCATGCGAGCCTGAATCCACAAATTTATGTAAGAAGTACATTTGTCAACAGGGAGACGAAAGATTTTTACCCAGGGGCCATCACATAGAAAATTACGGAGTCCCAGTCAGCTTTAAAGTAGTTGTAAGATGTACGATGATAGGGGGATTCTGATGGTAAAGAAGAATGCGATAATAGTTTTAGAGAGACCAAACCATAATCAGAAGCACCTAAGGGTGAGTGTAAAGAAACTGAAAACTGACTAGGATCAGAAACAAGACATAAGTCGAGTAGAGAAGGTAAATGATTCGGGCTGTCTGGAAAGCGAGTTGGAAAGTTGGCTATTTGAGTTAGGGATTGAGAAAGACAAAAGTTGTGGGCCTTAATGTCTGCAGAGTCACTGACACTAGAGCCAAGCCATTCAGTGTGATGAACATTAAAGTCACCGCCAACAACAATATTGGCTGATGGATAAAGAATGATGGCTTGGTCAATATAATTAGAAATAACATCAAGAAGAGTACAGTCTTGAGATGAGGGAGAGCGATATAGAACAAAGAGAAAAGTGATAGAGTGAAGTGGTGATAAACGAAAGCACATACAAGAGTAGTCTGTGGATTCAAACCTAGTTTCCCCACAAAATTCTTACGAATGTAAATGTCTAGGCCAAGCATGTGACTATTGGAGTCTTTACGAGTTAAAGGAAGATAACCATCAACACTAAGATCACAAGATGAGACAGCTGAACTCAAATTAGTCTCACAAAGAGCAAGTAGGTCTGGTGAACATGGAAGAGGTAAGACTCACCAGAAGAAAAGTTACTTTGAAGACCACGAATATATTGGTGAATGATAGGTTTAGCCAACTTGGTGATGACTGTGGTTTTTTGTGTTTTTTTGTGCATTGTTCTCTGACAACACTACCATTTATTCTTGTCATGATAAGAAGCCTACACTCTCTGATTTCTTGGAGGGTGTATCTGAGCTTGATAAGGATCTCACCTCTACTACAGCATGAGGTTCACAATGGCTAGTGAACTTAATTTCAGATAAAACTCAATTTTTTTTGGCCAACCGTTATCGCAATAATTTAGATCTTCCTATATTTATAAATGGTAATGTACTAGAAAAGTCATCTACCCTTCATCTTCTAGGATTAACTTTTACTTCTAATCTTTCTTTTAAACCGTATATCAAATCCATTGCAAAATTAGTATCTGCTAAGATTGCATCTCTTCATCGAGCGCGACACTTCCTTACTCCAGATTCTATTCTCTATCTATAAATCTCAAATCCGTTCCTGTATGGATTCTATGCAGGGACGGATTTGAAACTTATCCTATACTTTTGCCATATCTGGGGTAAATCTTCTAATGATGCCCTTTCTCTTTTAGACAAGGTGCAAAAACGCATTGTAAACATAATTGAACCTGCTCTTGCAGCCAATCTCCAACCATTGTCACATCGTTGTGATATTGCTTCTCTTTCTCTTTTCTACAAATACTATAATGGGCACTGCTCTAAAGCTAGTTTTTTTTTTAGAACACCAGTTCTTTGGAATTCGCTTCCTTCATTTTGCTTCCCTGATTCATATAATTTTTAATCTTTTAAGTCATCTGTCAATCTTTATTTTGCTCTACGAACTTAATCTTTTCTCTTCCAATAACTTCCAAACTCTTATAGTGGCTGTTCGCAGTCTTGTTGGAGGCGAAAATGTAATATATATATATATATATATATATATATATATATATATATATATATATATATATATATATATATATATATATATATATATATATATAAATTAGAATAGCATATTATTTTTTAATTAACTAATATATAGTCTTTCATTCATTTACTTACTTAGCTTAAGAATAATGAAATATAAAAAACGTTTAAAGTTGAGAATAGTTTTGATCTTTACTAGTGTGATTCTATTGCCAATTTTTTTGAATGTGATTAATCATTTCTCGATACTAATGTTGCAAAAATATAATTTTGCAACATTTGTATCTTAAAAACATATACGAAAATATATTATTGCAACATTTGTATCGAGAAATGATTGGTATATTTTTTATTATGGTTAAATGTTTAGTTTTTTTTTATAAGGGTAAATTAATATCATAAATTACATAAAAAATTTTGATCTGTAATTATATACATAATGCTCACTTTACAAATAAACATAATTTACAAAAAATTTTTGAATTGATTGAAACACTAATGAATTGCTCCTATGCCCAATATAACTTACACTAAATTGTCCCATATCAATTACACTAGTGTTATCATTTGAATTTAGAAATAGAAGTTATTAAATGTTGGTGGCTCATCATGCAGTGTATTTGAGAAAGGCATGCTTTCAAAGTTAGAATAATTTTAATATAAATAGAGCATTTTTAATATCGCAATTATATTGCATACTTGATATACATAAATATATACGCCGTCAACTGTTTGAAAATTCGATTCTTGGAAATTAACAAGCGGAAGAAGAAGTTTACAAAATTGTGATTTATAAAACTCAGCAATTATATTATTAAAACATCTAAATGATTTATTATTTTTTTCTTATTCTCAAAAATTTCTGTGAAAACTTAAACTTGAACCTTACGTTTAAGTAAAGCCATGTAAAAACACGTATTTTAGACGTCGAAATAAGAACGTCTAAATTAGGTTAATTAAAGACGTTATTCGGCGTTTCCATTTAGCACCAGTTCTGAACGCCCTAAATTCACGTCTTTTAGACGTCTAAAATCACGTCTTTATTCTGTCCTAAAAAGACGTCCTAATCACGTCTAAAAAAGACGTCATCTGGCGTTGCCATTTAGACCAGTTCCGGACCAGTTCTTTCGACGTCATATGGACGTTGTCGTGTGCACTGGGTAGGGTTTCATACCTACAATCTTGTGCTATATGATGCCGCTAAGTTGTCTTTAAAATCAGTCCCTTTATTTGGGGTACTTTAAAGGTTGTTCACTTGTTTTCAGCTTCTGTTCATCGATGATAAATTTTAACCAATTATTTGGGATTATATACAATTAAAAAGCTCAGTAACACACGTCGGAAAGCAAGAATAAGCAGTCCTAAAATAGTCCGTTATCATATTGCCATCTATGATAAAAAAACTGATGTTCAAGTCTCTCTTGAGGCTACTACTCTGGCTGAACAGTTAAAAGCTTTTACTTTTCAGTTTCGTTGGTTGTTTGGTATGACATACTTTTTCCAGTGTCATTAGTAAATCTCTACAATCAACAGACATGGCTCTCTGTAAATGCACAGAAATGTTGAAAAAATGCTGAACTTTCATTTAACGGCCAAGGAGTTGAACGAAAAACTAGAAATCGAACCTGTGTTTAAAACCACATCAAGAGTTCGATGTATTAAGCGTCAAGCTGGAGAAACTGTTTGCAATGAACTTCCCCAGAAAAAAAAATTTGAAGTCGAATTTTTTAACTGTCTTTTGGACTCTTGATTTTTAAAGCAATGAAGCAAAGCAAGATTGAACTTAACAGAAGGCTGAACGCGAAAAAGCCAAAAAATTGTGTATATTTTGCTGTAGATGATTCTTAAGATTAATTTAGTGATGATTTATCCTCAATTTCTTATAATAAAACAAAAAATCAAATTTTGAGATTTACTTGTAACTCCAAACTTTTTGCAAAAGCTTATTGTTTCTTCTGAGAACAAACAAAATTTATCAAACGGTAAATTTTAATTCAAATGTGTTTTAGTCTCATGATTGAAAATCTTTATTCATAGCTTTAACTTTTACAACTTTTAAAGACTTTTTCATATATTACAGTCAAAAAGTCAGAGTGTTAATTAATATTTTATTGTGCAATAATCAACATATCAAAGCCTACACCAACTTTGAAACCCATTTGAAATCAACTCTTGAAAAAAACAGCAGAGTATTCATATCAGTTTAAAGTTTTAACAGTTACTGATGGTTCATTGTTATTCATTATATAAATGTTTATTTTAAATTTGTCTAATAGACAAAGATAATACAATATTTTTAAAGATGATATTATTTTTAAAAATTATATGATTATTAAAAATCAAATTAAATTATGTAAAAAAAAAATCTTTACAAATTGGGTTCGACTAGCTTTAAAACATGGACCAGGAAAACTATTAGTGGCCGGCCTCATCAAATTGTAACAGCCTATTTACACTTCTTGTTTTTTTAAATGTCTTTTAATATTTACAATAAAAGAATGGGTGACAGTTTTTTTCTATAATTCAATTAATCAGGGGGAGGGGGTAAGGGTTGTATTGACAGACGATCTTGCACCCTAGTGAAACAGCGCAAGGTTTCTTTAAAAAGGGACCAAGTTCTGATAATTGTTTCACAAGTTGTTAGGCTTTGTTGAACTTTCTTAACTTTTTAGAAGATTTGGTTAAAAATAACAAATAATGTAATAAAAATTTAGGAAAATTCATTACTCAAGCAGATAATCATTTTCAATTTTCTTAAGGTTTTTTAATAAGTTTAAAGTTTTTAACTATTAAAGGGTTTTAATGGAGTAGGAAACCTGCAACAGAATAAAATAATACAAATAAAGAAACCATAATATATAATAACTAATGAGGTATAATAACCTAAATTATTTAATTTTTTTTAGTAAAGAACTATGTTTTACAACATCAATAATTTTGTTGTGTGTTAATTCTTCTAAAATGTCTTTATTTTATCTTTTATTTATCTTTAAATTCATTAAGATCCAAGCATCCAAATTGTCAAGTAATAAACGATTCCGTACACAATTTTTTATATAATTCAAGGTAGAAAAACTTTTTACACAGCCTACTCGGGTTAAATTTTTCATTTTCTAAGACAGGATCACTGTTTTTAAATGTCTCGCGCATTTCAACACATTCATTTTTAAATTATAAATAAAAAATGAATTAAAAATAAACGGTAAAAATCAAACTATTTTATTTAACTAAGATATTCTTTGGTCACATTTAAAGTATCTAACTCAAATTTGAAGTAGATTTTAACTTATTTTAATAGGTCATTAACCTTTTTAGAATTAAAATAGAAAACCTATTAGGTCCAATTGGCCCTAAACCTATTTAGAATCAAATAGATGTTTTGCTGTCATTAATTAAAAAACATAAATATGTAAGAAAATCATAACTTATAAGTTATAACAACCAAGAGTATTCAAAATAATAAATTACCGCGACATATTGAATAGGTAAACTTAATGTTTTGAACATCTCATTAATTTTGGGACATTTTTTTGCTTCATTAATCAATGTTATTTTGTTACGCTCACTTTATTTTTCTGCACACAAAATTTTCTTTTATAATAGTGCTCCAATTATTATGCGTTTGCTAAACTTTTTTCTGATGATTTAGTTAACTGACAGAATATATAAGTTAAAATTTGTAACTAAATGTATGCCTTAATAACTTTAATAAATTATGTAATTTTATTATTTAAAATAAATTTAATAAATGTATGCCTTAATAACTAAAATGTGTGTAGTAATAATTATAGTAAAATAATACATAATAGGAAACCGGATAACGATACGCTTAAATTTAAAAATACACAAATAGCATCGTGAAAGCCGAGAACATATCCGCAAAGAAATATAATTTTAATAACAGACGTATTTTCAGAAATATACTTTGTTGACGCTTTAGTGGTGTTTTCTTTTAATATCTAGCAGTTTTATGGTACTCGTTACACCTCATAAAATTATACTGTTATAATGTCTTATATTTATTATTGATAAGATTTGGTGGAATTTCAAGTGGAAAAATCATTTTTTTTTTTTTATAATAAGTACAGTAACAGCCGGCGGCCACAGCGAATAGAGTTGCCCGGCCTAATATGTATAATACGATCCATACTAATATCCAGCTTAACTAGTAGTTAAGTTTTATAAATTTTGTCATTCAAAACATGTACAATTTTAGCGTTTCCATTACAGTAGATAGTAATTTGAAACATTTTGTAAAAACCATTGTTAAAAATGGTCAAAGAAATTTTTCAAAAAAGTCAGGGAACCCTGTTGGAGAAACATTGTTTTAATATGAATTTTTTTGTTTTACAGTGCAACTGTATCTCAAACGTTAACGAGAATTGTTTGAGAATTTTTTCAGTGCCAGAAATTCAATGCACACCAGCAAATTCCATAATTCATAAAAATATTATTAATCCTTTAGCAAATTTATGTTTTAAATCATTAAAAATTTGCCTCTTTGTCTTTAATTTTATTAGTAAATGTTGCTTTATTAGTAAATGTTGCATTTGCTTTTATAAATTCTAAATGTTATATGTAATTTGTTGTATAGTTTCTTAAAAATATTATTAACTTTATTTTTTCAACAAAAACTTGTATTCTCTAAAGATATGCAGGTATTATTAGCACTATGGGCAAGCAAGGAAGTGCAACTTAGTGAACTACAAAACACAACAGATATAATTATATAAAAATTTGACTAACAAAGATATGCTAATTAATGATTTGCCTGAAAGAGTGTCATTGCCATTAAAAACAGTGGAGAATTCAAGTACTCTGGAACAAAAAAGGCAAGGAAATACTTAAACAAATAGTAAATATTTTTTTATAATCCGTTTATGCATTTTGTATGACATCTTTGTGCAATTTATATACTTTAAACAAAATACTCTTTGAAGGTTTTTTCTACATGAGATTTTATATTAATTTAAGTCTAACCTTATTTTATATTAAATTTTTTATTAAATCAAGTCTAAGCTAAAGTCTAAATCTCATATTAAATTAAATTAACTTTTATTATTGCCAGGTTGTATATTTTTTCAGGTTAATTATTTAGGACAAAATAGAGTTAAAGACTAAGAAGATGGTATATGTTATTTACTAGGAATAATTTTTAAAAATTGCCTACCCAGTTAACACAAAACGTTCAAGAACGTTCTACAAACGTTGTGAATGTTTGAATACGTTCTATGAACGTTCATAGAACGTTCTTGAACGTTTGCAACGTTCGTTGAACGTTTTGTGTTAGCTGGGTAGCTGTAAAACTAAGCTATGCAGGGAGAAGACAAATAGATGAAATAGAAAAAATGTTGATTTGATATGTTGCTATTGGTAAGTAGTTTAGAAGTTTATTTTTCAGTTTTATATTTGAATTACGTAATTACTTTCATTTTGTTATGTTTCTTTTATGCATAAATAAACAAACAACTGATTTTTTTGCAGAAGTTGTGAATTCAAATAACCATGGCTTATGCAGGCATGTGATAGAGGTGGTGGAAGGAAAAATGATAATCGTGGGCACCAAATATCATTAGCTGAACACGATTTAATAACAAATAGCTCAGCCAATAACGAAACTACTTCATAAATTTTATAGGGAATTTTTTTTATTCAAAACTCAATGTGTTAGTTTTTGGTTTATATTTGGCGTTTGCAATATGTATATATATCGGAGTTTGCAATATGTATATATATTTATACTTGTATCATACATTTTTGTTTTTCTCTATAAATTTCAATGTAACGATGCAAATCATCTATTATATAATGTTGCATCATACGTTAGGCCGTTATAAGAGATTTGTTGTTGAAATTCAGTACATAGCTAATTTAAAATAACATTTGCCTAAATTTTTAAACAATATTGGCCCAGTGTTACATACAATATTGGGCCAATTTTGTATAGAACGTTGGGCCAATGTTGTATCAAGATTGGCCTAACGTTGAATGCAACGTTCGACCTACATTTGGTTAACGTTGTATACAACATTTGACAAATGTTGAACACAACGTTGGGCCAATGCCTAACCAATGATCAAATCTACATTGGTCCAACATCGAATTTCAACGTTGGACCAATAAATCACCATGCATTGGCCCAACGTTGGTTCAATGTATGCTTGCTGTCTGGGTTATAAGGAAATGCAATATAACAGTTTGAATGCATCTAGATTTTAGAAAATTCGGAAAATCTGCATGGATTCCCAAATTTTTGGCAGTTTCACTTTTTGGAAAATCAATTATTCATATATTTCAATGTAGCACAGCCGTGATTAACTACTTGTTAAAAAAACAACTAGCAGTTCCCATATATTGAAAAAAATAATAATTTAAAAATGATGAACAACGATATATCGTATAATATGTGGGCGCCTGTTTCCGAATCTACAAGAAAAGTTTTTCATTACTGATTGATAAGTCAGATTTCACTTTGATTCATACTAAAATATATGGAAAAAATAAAAATGAAAAAGTCCTAATGGGATAAAACATTGACTTACGGTTAAATTTGACATAAATGTATTGTTGTGATTTCTGGTAAAGGAGTATCAAAACAATTTTCTATTAACACAATTTTCTCAGCTCTATTGCAATTAATCAAAATCTTACTTTTAGAACAATGTACTAAGAAGATAATCAAAAAAAAACAAAAAACGAATTGTTCTATCCTGGCTCCAATGTATTATGCCAAAATATTGGCGTCATTCTTAGATTAGAACTCCATAAATTTGTGGTGAAAGTTATCAACTTGTAAAAAATACGCAAATCTTACTTAACTTAGGCCTTGGAACAGCAACGTTAAAGTTAATTCCAGGATATATGTTTTAGTAAACACATCTTGTTTGAGTGTTTCGCTTAAAATAATTGCAGCCAATCACAAGCTTCTGTTACTATTTCAATTTTGTGAAAAAATATTTACAAACCATAAAGATACAAAGAATGCTTAGGATACGGTGACAGCTCAGCATACAAGTTGTTGCGAAAGTTATGTATTTAGATTTAAAAATATATAAACTTTACTGTGTTTTAGATGAACAAATGAGACTTGGATATTGTGCACCTAGCTATAGAATAATACTTAAAAACTCTTAAATTACTTCCAAATTTTAGCTTAAAATTAAAGTTATTTTTTTATTCATTACTAACATTGCGGTTTGCAGTTAATATAAACTTTATTTTTTTTGGAAGCTTTAAATAATGTAATAGTAATTTAGTAAAATATAATATTTTGATTGCAACTGATATTGTAAATTTATATATAACAGTTCTGGAGCCGTTTTTTTAAAATGCTTTTTACGCATTTTGAGAAAAACGCAATTAAAAAAAATAATAAGGAGAAACTCTTTGTAAAACGTTTTTTGAAACTAACAACGTTTATGTATTTTTTTATAATTTAAAAAAATAAGTCAATTTTTTTTTTTACCTTAAGGCGTTTTGAAAAATAATCGCATAATTATATTGTAGATATTAAATTTATAACCAATAAAAGAAAACACAAACAATTTGAAGTGAAAATTTTCCTAAAGGAAGATAAAAAATAAAGCCTTAGATTTATAAATAATATTAAAAGTAAGAAAGCAGATGTACGTACTGGTGTTATTAATAACGTATGATAATATTACTTATGAACCGGCATCAAATATTTGTAATAAAAATGAAACTAGTTTAACTAATGAACCTATTAATAAACTTAAAACTCAACATGTTTTTTTTCATCATTAATGTATTGTGGTAATGCAGAAGGACGTATTACTTCTTTATGTAAAAACAAAGCAGATTCAATGCATTTAACTTGGGCAAAAATTGGATCAAAATAAGTACACTACAAACGCTTATAGATTTTTTGGTTTTAACCTCGGCTGCTTTACTGCTGATTGGTCTAAATTGCTTTAATTATTGCCTAAACTACATAAAAAACCTAAAAACAAATGTTCTAATTAAACATAATTGTCATAATATACAAATTCACATGTTCTTTATCTTTGTATAAGAGGGTAACATCAAATTCGTTGCACTTCCTCTGAATACTACACATTTGATTAAGCCATTAAATGCTGCATTTTTTTTGACCTATGAAAGTTTAGTGTAAAATATTGGCAACTTAGAAGGAAAATGGGAAAGGGGGTAAAACCTTCGAAAGACCAAGTTGCTTCTTAAGGACTATTTGTCATCAATGTTTAATGCTAACATGCAAACAACTAACATAAACGAGAAAAAAAAAACTGCTGTAAAAAAGTTATCCAGTCTTAAAAAGCACGTAAGTATAGACAAACTAATACTTGTATTTGATTATTTAATGAATGATTGTTTTTATGTTTTAGATATTTAATTTAATTTTATGTTTTAGATATTTAAATAAAATTAACTTTATTAGTATCATAATTGTAACATTTTATTATCTTGGTATTATAAAACTAAATAAATATGAAAGTTATTTTCTGAATTTTTAAATACTTTTTATCTAAAAAAAAAACTTTTAACATTCATATGTATGTAAATATGTAGAATACGAAATTAAAATCAATAATTGTGATTACACTTTGGATGGCTAAAGTCATCAGCTGTATATGTCTTTTAACTGCATGTCTTAAAAATTAAAATAAAATACATATTAACCTTTTTCATGGTTTATTTCTTTGCACATCTAATACAACTTACTTCAACATAAACTTATTATTAATATTTAAAAATAATTATTAATCATTTATACTTACGTTTTGCAAAAAAAAATAAAAATATTTAAGTTAAAAAATTCAATTCGTTTTACGGTACTTGCGTTTTATGTGTTTTTTTATTTTAAATTGATTATTGAACTTAATTATTATAAATGATTATTATCAAAAAAAGTTTTGAGAAAGAACCTAATAGTTATATTATATCATAAAATAAGTTTAAAATATATATTTAATAGTTTTAGCTTACTTAAACAAATCATAAATCCTAGAAGATAAAATACTACAGAATATTTTTACTAAGGTTCAAAAGTTGGAGAGAAATTAACACCCAAAACTGCTTTAATGTAACAATGAACCGTTATGACGGAGCAGAAATCCGTGAACTGGCAAGATCAATAAATTTTGTTAAAATTTTAGTTCTTTAGTTAAATATACAAAAACTTATTGTTTATGTCATAAAAGCTGCTTGTTGCGCGTAAAAAACCAGAGATGTAAATATCTAAAAACTAGATATGTATTTATGCAAGTTTTACTCAAAGTATAAATAATTTTAGTTAAAACAATAACTGTGGGTCAGTTATATTCTTAAGAAATTTAAAATAAAAGTCAAACAAAATGCTTTACTCAAAATAGTTTTTAAAATGTTTCACATTTATAAATTCAATTTAGCATAATGGCCATTTTTTTTCTTCCGTTTGCTAGCCATTTATCTATTTTTACAATAAATAAATAAACATTTTTATTTCAAAACATTCAAGCATGTCAAACAAAATGTGTATTTGTTTATTTTATGGCTGACTTTAATTTTTTTTTGGGTGCGCTGAAAATAAATATGCCAAAGATATTTTAGTTCCTATTAGACTTGAGTTTAAATAAAGAAAAAAGAGAAATGACGCAATATTTGTAATAGTAATTTTCATTCAACTTTTAACCGAAATTTTTAAAGTATGAAGCAAATAACTTTATTAGCTTTATTTTTTTCACTTTGCATTAAATGTTTCGAAATAAAAAAAATTATTTATTACAAACTGCAAAAATGGGTAAAAAGCTAACAAGTAAAAGGAAGAAGAAAGTTGAATACGCAGTGGCTAGAGCTCTGGCTATGAAATAAGAGGTCCGAGATTTGACGCTGGCTCTAGTCAAATAGACGACATTAGTAATGAAGGAGGCTAGCCTCCTTCATTATTAAATAAATAATTTTTTGTTTATAATAAATAACTTGGAAGTTCAAGCTTGAACTTCCAAGTTAAATGCTCTTTCGCAGTACTCTGTATTAAGACCGTAAAACCGTAATGACTTAAAAAAAGTTAATTAGCTAATGATCTAAAAGTAATTTATACAATAGTTTTGTTAACAGCTTAAACGCACAAATGTTTTTACACTATTACTAACAGAAAAAATTGTAAACAAGATTATTTCAATCTTAAAAGGTACTTGGATGTCATCCCGATTATTAAATGTACTTGGATGTCATCAAGATTATTTCAATCTTAAAAGGTACCTGGATGTCATAATAAGTATGAAATAGATGAAAAACTGCTTAAATTTTTATGTGGATAGGATCTTGCCCCATCCTGTTTTACTTTGAGCATGTATATAATGTATATATATATATATATATATATATATATATATATATATATATATATATATATATATATATATATATATATATATATATATATATAAATATATATATATATATATATATATATATATATATATATATATATATATATATATATATATATATATATATATATATATACAATACTTTTCACTTTTTTCTCCAGCATTTAATATCTAATTAAAATTACGATTTGCACTATGGTCTTCTACAACATGAACAATGTTTCTCTAGAATGCATCTAACTTCAAATAGTGTATTTTACCTTTCTTGTATTATCAATGAAATTGATGGGAAATTCTAAATGTAAATCTGTTTGCAATGCTATACTGTCTGCTTCTTTTATACTATTGATTGCACGTTGAATAGCTAATGTTTTTTGAAACTTACCACTCAGCGTAATAACCTAAAAAAAGTATATACTTTATATAAATAATAACCTAAAACCATATTATTGTTTATTTGAAATTCTAATGGTAAAATTTAACAAAACAATCAATAATAAAATGAAGCGATGAAGAAAATTAAGAAAAAAGAAACAAAAAATGAGATAAAATATTTGTAGCAATAAGCATTTACTGGTAATAAGTTATACCTGCCAATGAGGAAGTATACTTCGTGTCAATAATTTTGTCACATTTACGTCAAAACTTTCAAAATCGACAATAATCAAGTTAAACCTATTATCCTTTGTTTTTGTGTAGACGTTTGATAGAGATTCGATGTAATGCTGAACCCAGGCTCCTTGATTTTTTACTAAATTATATATACATTGTGTGGCAAATCTATTATAAAACAAATTAAGGAAACATCATTTACGGAAATATCATATAACAAATTAGGTGGATTTTACTTAAAAATTCTTGAAATTTTGAAGTAAAAATCCTTCTAAATTGTAATATGACTTTTCTTATGATAAAACCTTTTAAATTGTTATCTAACCTTTTTTTTTTATCAATTTTATTTTGTTATTTTTGTTTATTTTTACAAAGAAGCCCATCGAGGAGTAAAAGAGCGAGATTTAAGTGAGATTGCAAGATAATGGAACAATCATCACAAGATATAATGGTGATTGCAAGGTGCAATTACCCTTATATCTTGTAACAATCACCTTTATATCTTGTAATAATTTTTCCTATATCTTGAAATCTCACTTAAAATCGCTCTTTTATATATATAAAGAAATCACTCAAAGAGATTACAAGATATGGGGGAGATCGCTAGATGTTAGAGAAAATCTCTTCAAGAGATTTCAAGATATAAAAGATATTGTAAAATATAGGATGAGATGTAAGATATATCTTATATTTTATCCTAAGTATAAAAGTAATTGATTGCGTAAAAATGACTTTGTTACGAATTAGTAAAAATATTTAGTTGTCTTTTCTGATCTCGCAATTCTTTATTTTATAATTTTTTTTGAAGGTTTAGACAAAAAAACAACTATACTTTAGTTTAAAAGCTATTTCTCAAATAAACAACAAATTCATTCAGTATTGACAAACTGTATGTTAAATATTGGAGATTACATTGTAAAAAGAGAATGTTCGATGAAATTTTTAGGTGTAATTCTAGATGAAAACATAAATTGAAAAGACCACATAAACATGATTGAAAATAAAATTTCTAAAAATATTGGATTACTCTATAAAGCAAAACCATTCTTAGATCAATCCTGCTTGAAATACATATATTACTCATTTATACATTCTTATCTAAATTATGCAAACATTGCTTGGTGTAGCACCAATAAAACAAAGATAAAAAAGCTATTTAGCAAACAAAAACATGCAATTAGATTATTATCAAATGCACACTGCCTCTCGCATTCAAGACCATTGTTTAACAATCTAAAAATACTGAATGTGTACCAAATAAATATATATCATCTTCTGATTTTTATGTATAAAATTAATAACAATTCAATACCAAATATCTTCAAACCATTATTTAATAAAATTCAACACAAATACGTAACTAAATATTCTAACAACAACTTTGTTCAACCCAAAACTATATACGACTCCACCAAGTTTTCAATAACTGTTAGAGGACCTAATGCATGGAATAAGATAATCAGTAATGATATTAAAACACTTAAAACTCTTGATCAGTTTAAACAAAAACTAAAACTATTACTTTTAAATAATGAACAAACAGATAATTATTTTTAAATCTATCTATAAAAATATTATATTTTAAAACTATCTACTAATGCATACTTTATTTGTCTGGAAGGTCTAAATTCTTTAATTTTATATAGGTATTACAGTCTGTTATATTATAAAAAAAGTACTTATAAAGATTTTTAGCATTTTTAGATTTCATTAGTTTAAATAAATTTATTAGTTTTCTTAAATAAGAGAGAGAGAGGAAAAATAAAAAAAGTAATCTTTTTTGAGTTTTAATTTTTTATATTAATATTTTGTAATTTGTTTTTGAGGAATTAATATATTACACTTTATAAGAACAGATTGTAAATTAAATTTTACGTTTACTTTTTTCATGTTTTTTAGTTTTTTGATATTTTTGTTTTTCTGAATGAACTTTTAAATTCTTCTTTCAAAAAATAAAATCGAAAAAATATCTTTCAAAACTTTGAACTATTAAACTATTTGGCATTTTATATAAACTTCTTTGTAATATTTTGCTTTTTTCTTAATTTCTTAATTTTTTAATTTTCATTTTAGTTACCATGTATTTATATAAATGTCTAGACAAACAAGGGACTTGGTGATAAGACAACCCCGTCTTCTTCTCGTCCTTGCCATTTTTAAATATTTTAAATTACGGAACTTGTAAATATTTGTACGGCTAAATTATAAAAAAAAAAAAAAAAAAAAAAAAAAAAAAAAAAAAAAAATTATAATTTTGAAACTTAGCATATATGTTAATAATTTAAGCAACCCATCTAATATTCTAGAATCAAGATAGGTTTGCTTATAATAAGATTTCCATAGTGATATTAAAACTTTTTTTAAAACAGTCAGTAATAAATTTCTAAAATTAACTGAATAGTTAAACGTAAATAAACTATTAATTTATTTACGAAAAGTAATTAAAATTACGAAGATGCAGAAGTGCCTAAATTTCCAAGTGGTAAAATGCAGAAATAAAATGCAGTAAATAGGCCAGGAACTTCCGTTTATATATCAACTAATTTATGGAAAAATTGCAAAGGAATGCTGCTACATCGACTGAGGGTTTGGGTTGAGCAGCAATATAGTTTGGCTTAGAAGAAATTTTCCGGACTTTATTCCTGCATTTTATTCGTTAAAAATTTCCGCATTTCTGCATAACCGCATTTTACCCCTATTTAAAACAGTTTTAAAAAAAACTTTTTTTCATCGCTAATGTAAAAGAGATGAAATTTTTCTTACTTTTCCAAAACGGGAGGCTGCATAAGCGCGAATTGGCATATGTGCGAACTGGCATTTGTGCGAATTGACATAAGTGCGCCAAAATATTTTGCAAACATTGGCATAAATGCGAATTTGTATAAGTGTGAACTGGCATAAGTGCGAAGCAGTTGCAAAAACTGGCACAAGTGCAAACTGGCATAAGTGCGAATTGGTATAAGTGCGCCGAACAAATTTGGTAATATTGGCATAAATGCGAATTGGCATAAGTGCGATCTGGCATTAAGTGCATAAATTTGTTCGGCGCACTTATGCCAATTCGCACTTAAACCAGTTTGTACATGCGCCACTTTTTGTAACTGATTTGCACTTATGCCAGTTCGCACTTATGCCAATTCGCACTTATGCCGATGTTAGTAAAATGTTTTGGCGCACTTATGCCAATTCGCACATATTCCAGTTTGCACTTATGCCACACTTAAGCTAGTTTTCTTCGCACTTATGCCAATTTGCACATATGCCAATTTGCGCTTATGCCAATTCGCGCTCACGCCATTCGCACTTATGCCAGTTTGCACTTATAAAATTCGTGCTTATTCAGTCGTCCCTTTCGAAAAAATCATCATCGGTGATCACAGCCGTTAATAGAAACTGTTCAATGAAATTGTTTGTTGTAATTTTCGCTGAAAACATAACTTGTAAAAATCATATAAACATAAAAATAAAATTTTAAAAAATGTTAGTTTACTCTATTAAGCAAAACCTTTTTTAGATCAATTATACTTAAAATGCATTTGCTTCTCATTTATTTATTTCAAATATTTATATAAAAATAACACGCTAGCTAAATTTTTATAAAACTTACAACGTCTTTCTCATTCAAAACTATTGTTTAACAAACTGATTATATTAAACCTTTATCAAACAAACATACATCAAAGTGTAATTTTTAAATATAATTTAATAAAATGTATAAAATTAATAAAAATACATTACCAAAATGTTTTAAGCCGTTTCTTAACAAAACTTAATACAAATACTTTACTAAAAACTATATATGATTCAACAAAATTCTCAATAACTATTAGACGACCCAATTTACGGAATATGATGTTCAGCATTTAAAACAAATATTAAAATAATTAGAAAATTAATACAATTATAACTCATGATCAGTTTGAACAAGAACTATTACTCTTAAATAATTAGAAAGTTGAGTATTATTATATGTAAAGTGATGTATGAAAATTATAATATAATTTATATTTTATTAAGTATGGAACGAATTTAAGTCTTAAATTAATTATGTTATAGTAAATTACTTTATAAGAAAGTAAATCAATAAAAGAAAATAAAAGAAATAATTGGAACATTTAAAAAAATTAATCTTAATAATAATTTATGCTTTATTTTAACTGTAAAACAAAACAAACAAATTTTAACTATATATTTTTTAACCTTATTATTCATAAAGTTTAGACTATTATCATTTGTCGTATATTAAAATTTTCTTACTTTTTTATTCTGAATTCCTATAATATAACTTTTTGAATTATGAACTCTTTGAATTTTTTTCAATTTTGATTTACTATAACTTCTAATAAACTTTTTTAAATTATTTTATAAAAGCATACGCGTTTACGTATAAAGTATATAATACTATCTTATAATTTTCAATAATGATTATAATTTCTTTGTTTATTTTATTTTAAATAATTTTAAATACTATCAATTTCACTTTTAAAATTGAATTATTTTGCATTTTTCATTAAATTGTTTACAAAATTTCGCTTTGTATTCTTTTTTTGTTTTAGTTACAAATCAAATATGTGATTTTTACATATTTTAATACACGTAACTTATTGATATTATATTTACGGCTAAATAAATGAATAAAAAATTGACAATTGTGCGTGGTGAGTCATTCGATAAAAAGCCGTCGTTCATACATCCTAACTTAAATTATAAAGAATTATAAAATTTTATCAGTCTTTTTTAAGCTTATAAAAATTTAACTTTAATTAAAGTTTTAACTATTAGTTAATTTTAAAAAAAAATTAAAAAGTTATATAAATAAAGTTATACGTTTATTATAATTATCATAATCATAAAAAAAAAAAAATTATATAAACGACGTATAGTTTATAGTGATATAGAATAAAAGCATTTAAAAGACATTTTAACAATGAAGTATCGAAAGTTAAATTTTTCCAAAATAGAAAATATCAAATAAAACTTTATATTTGTCATGCGACGAATAATTTCGCGTAAACTGGGTAAAAAGAAATTTAGGTAAAAAAAAAATGCTTTATTTGATTTATTTTAATTGCACGTCAGCTTAACAATCATATATAATTCGTACTCTCTTTATATCCACGATTTAATTCTTACAAACCATCACTCAAATAGTAAAATAAAACTTTTTAAATGCTCTTCTGAAAATTGTTTTTAACTGTAGCAAAAGAAAAAAATTTGTTAGAAGACCCCATTAAAACTTAAAGGGTAATGACCTAAATAAGCATGAATTTAATTAAGAAAAATATGTATAACCATCTATTCATATAAAAAAATTAATAAAATATAAAAAAATGTGAAATATTTAACATGTAGGGGAAAGGTGCCTATGATAGCATAACGCCTATGATAGCATACCGGTCATATTTTCAAAAATATTGGTTATGGCAAAAAAGTGATTAGATCAACATGTCTATACTGACTTTACATTAGTTTGTAACACGTCAATTACATCGGTTCTCAACGACAAGACGGTCTTCTGCGAGTCTTCGCTTTCTTTTTTGACGGTCTTTTACACATATTATATATATATATATATATATATATATATATATATATATATATATATATATATATATATATATATATATATATATATATATATATATATATATATATATATATATATTTATTTATTTATTTATTTATTTATTAAAATAATATATACATTTATTAAAATAATATTTATATTAAAAATCATTATATTTTAGCTTGTCAATTTTATGAAATGTTAACGAAATGTTTTAAAATGTAATAGCAAACAAAAACAACAAAAACAAAAAAATTCCCGAAGTTTGAAATGCTTTTGAAGTATACAATTTATTCCGCAAATTACGCATGGTCTAAGTTCCGCAATATTGCGCAAAGCGTTAATAAAAAACATTTTTGCATTTGATAATTGAAACGAAATAAAAAACAAAAAACAAAAAACAAAAAAAATTAAACATCAAACGTAAAGCATACAAACAAAATATCCTGACAGAATACAAGAATGTTTCGACAAAATACACAACTCCGATTCTCACTTATAAACAACAAAATATCGAGATTTCTCAGCTAATACATATGCTATTAATTAAAAAAAATATAAAGCAGAAAACCATTTAAAAAAAAAAAACTGTAAAGGTATATTCTTTTTTAAGTAAGCAAAACAGAATAAAAACTGCAAAAAGTCGGAAATCCATTTTCAATAACAACTGTTAAATATCAGAAAACAGATCGCCGTGGTGAGATTTCTATATGATTATCAATAAAGTTAATCTGTTGAAATCTATTTATCTTATATACGTTCATTCTTTTCACGTCCCGCATTAATTAGCTTGGCATACTCAAATCTAAATTTTTCATATATTATTCTAGTTGCATGATTTTATACTCTAATAAAATACTGACGACTAAATAATGACAATAAAACGCGTTTTACTTAGAACACTAATAAAATTTTTATTATAAAAAGGAGTATAAAATATCAATAAAACAAAATGACGAATTGTTTTCTAATTTAAAAAAAAGTTTATGCTAATATGAAACAAACTTGTTTTATTTTTTTAATGTTTTTTATACAGTTTTCAACGTTAAAAAAAAAAAAAAAACGTTTTAAATAATTTAGTGTATAAAATGGGGTATATACACCCCGATAAAATTACTTAATTAAACATGCTTAATAAAATAAAATTACTTAAAACAACATGCTTAACTTCAAAAGATAACTTAATTTAATCAAGTTATCTTTTGAAGTTAAGCATGTTGTGTTCTGGACCCACGTAATGCTACCAAAACATTGAACCTATTTATTATTATGTTTTTTTATCAATCATATTTTCATCATATTGCTGAATAATATTTTTATGATTTATAACTTAGATACGTTAGGATAATCTGTATACGTTTAACACAAAACTTAGATGTTGTTTGTATATTAGAGAGGTAGACAATTAAATCTTGTGGAATTAAAATATTTACCTGAATCCGAATGGGTTAAATTTATTTTTTAAATCATTAAGGTAGAGGCTGATCAAACAAAATTATTTATTTTTTGCACGCATTATTTCATAATTAGATACTTTGTTGACGTAATTTTTTTTTTTTGGTATTATTTTTTTAGTTATTTTTTGGTAGTTATTTTTTATTAGTTTTATTATTATACTAGTAATAACTGTTATTACTAAAAATTGTATTATATACATTGTATGTATTATATAATATACACATTATTATTGTTAAAACGTAATAACTTAAAAACCTGTAAGAACCAAATGAACCATTGCCTCATTTTTCCATTGAAAATTTTCAGGGTAACACAATTCATTTGAATTAAATAAACGAAAAACGTAGACAGAAAGTCTTGCTATTTTGTTCTGGTCATGAAAGTCTTCTACCGCAAGTTCAATCAAATAACGATCGCCGTGCACGTCATGAGCGTTTTCAACATTAACTATTGTGTGCAACTTGAAGCGACTAGCAAAATTGTTCAATATATTTTAAATATAAAATTCTATGTAACTTTTATAGCATAAAAATAAACAACAAAAATTACAAATAAATACTTAGGAAATTTTATTGAAAGTGCTGTCATATATTTACTGACCAGCCATTGAGCAGAGAGTTCGTTTTCAACTTGATTGCCTTGACAATGCATAAGTTTTAATGATTCACCTATACATTCGGATGAATGATCCCATGTTTGATCTCTTGGAAATACTCGAGTTGAAATATTGTAGTAGTGAGGCAAATGGACACCCTCATATTCACCCAAACTTTTAGCTTTATCGCTATTGGTCTTTACAATCCAACTTGGGAAGTACGTACACGTAGTTAAAACATCACTCACATCATTAAATTTTAAATGTGAAAGTGATAAAAACTCTGCACTATCTCTTTGATAAAGTATTTTGCCCTCGTTAATTTTTTTATCGTGCGTTTTTAAAAACAGCTTTTTGTGACTCGGAAGGTCGGGTAATTTAAAGTCATCTTTTAGATAATTAATATTAACCGTTTTATTTTCGAAATTTCTATTTGCGTCGTAGTATTGAGAAAGATATTTTTTCTCAATACTTTTAAACTTCACATCTGTAGGTTTTTTCCAAACTACCTTCAAATTTAATTTATAATAATATTGAAGTAAAAGTAAAAATAAACAAAATAAATGAACAATTTATATATTTATCTATTACTTATCTGAAACAACAAAGCAAAGCATTTAAAATTTAATAAATTATAAAAAATATTTTGATTAAAATTGTTATTAAACTGCTTTCGAAAGCTTACGAAACCAAACAACTGAAACAACAAAACAAAGCGTTTCAAATTTAATAAATTATGACAAATACTTTGAATGAAATTATTATTAAATTGTATTCAAAAGCTAACGAAACCGTTTATTATTAAACTGTATTCAAAAGCTTTTTGTTAACAAAAAGTTCCAGCTTTTTAGTTTGTTTTTAAATTCTTAAATTTTTTTTTGTATTTAAAAAACTAAATTCGTTTTCATTAATTTTTTTTTTAACGATTTCATTAGTCTTGGGTTCTCCTTAAGGTAGGCTCTCTTGTCAAACCCTTATTCCGACGCTGTCCTTAAGGTCCGAAAATGTAAACCCCAAACTCTCAGTCGTTGTTTGCACACTTCGCTGCATGTTCTCTCTAAAAATCAGTCGGTGTATGTGTACACCACTGCGCCAATCCCTATATACTCCATTTTGCCTATTTCCAAGAAATACGAGTTCGCTGACACAAAGGACACTCAATGTCGGAATAGGGGTTTGACAACAGTGCGTTCCTCTCCTTAAATTTATTAATACGTATTAATTACTTTTCTTACACTTACATTGAATTCTTAAATTTTAAAAACCAATCCAGTTTTACAAAAACCAAACCAATTTTAATCATAGAACAAAAATAGTAAAAAAAAAAAACTTTGGCAGTCAAACCTGAACGTGCGCACGTGCTCTCCCTTGTTTCCATAGAATGTCAAAGAAATATCTTTTTCCAGCATAAAGTTTAACCTCCATTGACACTTGTCTAGGATACTTGTCAAATTGATTTTCATATGACCATTCGTTTCCTAAATAATTATGATTTTTTAACAAATTTATCATTGCTGTTTATAGTTTTATTATGTTTATTTTATTATAATTTGGATATATTTTATTAGTTAGGCAGATAAAAAAAAAATTTATAAAAATTGCAATCCCATTTCTAAGATTTTTCCCAAAAAATAATTTAGATTTTTTAAAGCGAAAGTCGTTTTTTTAAAACGCCTGGTCCTAATTTTACTGTTTAGAAATCTTTTACAATTATATAAACGATCTTATACAAATAGTGGTCCTGCATTTTTATATATTGTTTTTGGATCATTGGCAATTAATACAGTTGTACCTCTAAACCTTTTCCGTGTAACACTGTATGCGTAGGTGGGATATAGTATTTCATATTTAAATTAAAAATTATTACCAGAAATCCCGCCAACCTCCGCCAAAAGTTCTATGTTAATAGGATCCGCATCGTTGCTCAACCAAAATTCGGAGCAATCGTCTGAGCTAATTGCAAACACGTAAAACCCATCAATAGGAGGATGAATGTAACCAAAAATTCGAGCACCAAATTGAGATTCGGTAAACTTAAAATTCAAAGAATCTATGGTATCCTGGCGAAGTGGGTAATGAGGAAACATAGGATGGTTTCTCAAATCTTCAACAGCATATCCACATATATTGTCCCAATAGTGTATATTTACAGAGTTCTTCAACATATAATCCTCATCTCTAATGGAAACTAAACTCACGATGCGGTTTTGATACTTTTCATCTTGCTTTTGAATATTATTACCACTTTTAAAAACAAAGTCAGAAAAGTAAACAGCTAAAAACATGCACGCTAGCAACAAAATTGTAATTTGTTTATATTGTCGCTCTACTGGCGTAAATATAATAGATGGTTTGTTTGAATTTAACTTTCTACAACTGTTTTCTGTATTAAATGTTTTGTTTGTATTTTTTTTTATGAAGTCCAAACATAACCTTTGGTTTGACATTTTAAAAATGAATTGATTTTAAATTAAATTGTTTTTAATTTATTTCACAAAAAACGCAATAATCTTTATCTGATAACTAACGAAACCAAAGCTATGTCAGAAAAATTTATTGATTGTAAACTTTTATCTTTTCAAAGGATTAAAAAAAATAAAAATTAACGGATAAAAATTTCTTGCTGTTTTTTAGAATTTTTAGAAAGCAGTGTAGACAGTATGGAAAATTAAAATCCATTTTTATATACCTAGTTGTCTCTATTTTTAGCACTCACGTTTAGGTAATGCTGCTTTTAGTCTGGCCCTTCGTAGATGGATAAAGTGGAAAGCTTATTGAATGGAGAAAAATAATGATTATAGAATGAGAATTGTTCAAACAAACTGTTGTGAAAAAAGCAAAAAAAATATTTTGGCAACTTAGTTACGGTCACATATATTTTTTATTTTGAATACTTTGCAAGCATAGGAAATAGAAAAATTTTTTCATGCTTCTGATGAAAGCGCAATTGTTGAATGTGTTCATATGTGCTATGATTTAACTACAAACTAGTTAGCTTACAAATGCTGCATTGAATTCCGAAATTGACAGGAAAGCAACGAATTTTACGTTTCTTGTATTACTAAGTTAATTAACAACATGGTTTGACAACATAACTGTTTTATTTTCAACCTTAATTAAAGATCTCTCTTATATAGAATGAGATAGAATCATAACCATTATGAATTAAACGTTTCCAGAAGAAACATTTAATGATAGGAAAAGCGTATTTAAGTGTTTTTAACTCTTGCAAAAAACCAGAGCTGATGAATATTTCAAAAAAGAGATGCGTTAAACGGAAATGATACATTTTGTTTTTTATTGTGCACCTTAATACAAAACACAAATATATATATATATATATATATACATATATATATATATATATATATATATATATATATATATATATATATATATATATATATATATATATATATATATATATATATATATATATATATATATATATATATATATATAAAGGCATCTTATATATACAAGGAATGGGAATAAAAAATGTAATCATTTTGAAATTTAAACATTAGCTTTTTACTAATGAAAATAAACACTTAAGAAACGCTTTTTTCAAATTTTAGGTCTTTTTATTGGAGTTAACCCAGGAAAAAAAGTTTTATAGAATTTTCTATAAAGTTTTGAAACATGTGGCCTATAGAATTTCTATAGAATTCTATAGAGTTTTTATAGAATCTCAGTTAATTTCTATAGAAATTTCTATAGATTTTTTTTTTCTACTTTTTTTTCTTTAGAAAAAAGGTTTATAGAAATTTCTATAGAAATTAATACACATTCTATAGAAATTCTATAAGAGTTCTATAGAATTTTTATAGGCTATATGTTTCAAAAGTTTATAGAAATTCTATAGAACTTTTTTTCCTGGGAAATGAATTACCATTATGGGTTTGTGTATTATATTAAATGTAATAATATTTGTATAAAAAAAATTGCTCGTGTAAATAAAAATGTATATTTAATCAATAAAAAGTTATTTGTTTACATAAACATTAGATATATCAATATGTGAATCAAATATGATAATACACTGCTTTTCTGGTGGTGGGAAATAATACTTGCACTCCCAACCAATCGCTTCGGCATATTATGATATTTTGCGTCTGCTATATTTTTGTTCAAATATTTTTTTTTATAGTATTTAAAATCACATAACTTCTTTAATTTACGTCGTACATCAAGTGTCTGAAGTTACCCACCGTTCAGGGCCACCCAGATTTCCCCTACACATATTTGTAAGAATATACAAATGTTTGAAGACGCATCTTACAAATATCAAAATAAAAAAAGTTAACTAACATTTAAATAATTTCATATATTAATAGTAAATAAGTTTACATTTTTAATTAAATAACCTAGTATTCCATTGATTATTAAAACTATATATTTAATTTTTTTTTTTTTTTTTTTTTTTTTTTGTCAATATCTCTACGTCCTTATACTTTTATCAATAAATCTTAAAAATTTAAAATTTTGTCAACTTTTTATCACGTGCAGAGTTTTAAAAAACCATTATACTTGAATTGTTCGAAAATCTTTTGAGAATTTATTTGATGTCGCCACTAAAAAATTTAATCTTCGGAAGTCTTTTGTGAGAGAGTCGCTGTGAGAATGTTTATGAATAGTCATCAATATTGATTTTAATTTATTTTTTATGACAAATTAAAAAAATAGATTATTTCATACAAATAGTTCATTTCGTTATTTCTATTTATTCAATTGCATATAAAGTAAAATAATTATATATAAAATAATTGACGCAACGCAAAATGTAGATTTTAAATCAAATATAAATTCCATTATGAAAATCACAAATGCTAACATTTGTGAAATTCATAAGACAACTTTCATTAAGACAACTTTCATTAAGACAACTTTCATTAAGACAACTTTCATTAAGACAACTTTCATTAAGACAAATTTCATTAAGACAACTTTCATTAAGACAACTTTCATTAAGAAAACTTTCATTAAGACAACTTTCATTAAGACAACTTTCATTAAGACAACTTTCATTAAGACAACTTTCATTAAGACAACTTTCATTAAGACAACTTTCATTAAGACAAGCTGCATTAAAACAACTTTCATTAGGCTGCACTCGGAGCCTTTCAAGGCTCACTTTAAAGTTGCTGACAGGTGGAGAAAAGACTTCATTATCTGGTGAGCTGTTAAATGCGTTGACAACACAACAACAAATGTTGTTAAAAAAAATTAAAACTAGTCAGTTAGTTGTTAGTAATTAAAACTGTTATTGTATTTTTCCCGTTGAAGTATCTCGGTGATTAGTTCATGTTAGAATTGTAATAAAAGAAAATTCCAGTTAATTATGGCGATAATATTATCTATTTTAAATTTGAAGTCAACTCGTTTATGGCAGTTGACTAGAGATGTGTGGCCAAGTTGTGTATTTGTGGATTCTTAGCCTATTTTTTTCAATTCGTGCGGTATCTTTATGGCTTTGCGCTGTATTCTCTTATTAATTTGCTTGTTCTTAATTAAATGAGGGCTTCAAGCTGAAATTAAGAATATCATTCTTGGATTCCTAAGTCACGCTTAGAGGTGGTTGTTTCCAATTTAGTTTGGATCATTATTGAATTTAGGCTCGTTTCTTTCAATGAGTACTGGACGAGAGAGCATGAACTTCTTCACGTTTTACCTCATGAATCAAGAATTGCACCAAAAATCAACTTGTTCGATGGCTGATTAGAGTTAAGATTGAGCAGCTAGTGTATTGATGATGTTGTGGGTTTTAGTGTCTTCAGCGTAGATCTTACAAATATTAAGTATATGTGTAAATATATATATAAAACACACGTTGTCAAGACTGCAAAAACTGATCTTAATTTTATACGTTGTAAATACCAAACGCATTATTAATTAAAACTAAAGGTGGCACGAATATTATTGACCAGAAAATAGAATTGTTTCATAACAGCCTTAATTCCACGGGTGCCTAGGCTCTTTGACTTGCATAGAGCTCTGCGTTAGATTTCTTTTAATTTTAGATTTAAAAAATTATTGAGTTGGATAAATCAAAAGACTTAAAACTTGTCGTAACGTACACGTAACTTGTCGTACACGTAACTTGTCGTAACACACGCTTATTTTCAGTTTTAATTAATAGCATTATAATTTCCTTTAGAGTATTAAAGTAAAGTGCATTAATACTCTTATGAAATTATAATACTATAAATAAAGAGGTTTGAAAACATTTTTTGAGAGAAAGCATTAAGAATTTTTCAACAAAAGTATTATACAAGTTAGTATGTCGTGAATTTTTACGCTGAAAGTTTTTTTATACTTTATTGTTGTGTGTAAAATTTTAGATTCTTCAGTAATGTTCTTTAATATCTTTTTTTTATAAATAAGTTTAAAGCAAAGATTAAAGAACATTACTGAAGACTCTACAATTACCCCCATTAAAGTACAAAAAAATATTCTGTAAAACAATGTACAAAAAAATAAAAATTAAATTTTTTTTATATATACACACACACACACACACACAAACACACACATTTCAAAATCATAATTTAACATGCCAATTAAAATTGATTAAAAAATTTTCACAACACCTTCAATAAAGTTACAAGCTACGCCTTGAAGTTAAAATTTTAAACTAAACTCTACCTACTGTGGTTTATATTGTACTCTACGAATCGTGTTTTATATTGTACTCAACGTATCGTCTTTTTTAGCAAAATTATAGTTTATGAAGAATACATTTGTTAAATATTGCTACAATAAAGCACATTTACAATCATTTAAAGTTTTATTACAGTTAACAGCGCTGACGACACGGTTTTTGAAGTGTAGGGAGGGGGGAAAGGGTGCAAAGGTCCTTTAAAAAAAAAAGTATAGAGGGGGGCACGTGCGCTCCAGACCCCACTCCCCCCCCCCTACCCCGGTGTCGTCGGCCTTGATTAAATGCTGCAAAGTATAGATCACACTACAAAATTTATTTTTAAATAAATCAAGCACTATCTTTAATACCAAGGAACAAAATAACTCATCTAGTTTTCTCATAATGTACAAAAAATAGTTTATGTAACCATGTTATATTAAATAACATTTTTAACTTCTATTAGGCATAGTCTTTGCTGTAATTTTTTTTCAAAATTGTTCAAAGAAGTATGTAAACTTGAATTTGCAATATGAGAAGTTTCCATGAATTGATTACACTACGTGAAATTTCTGCGTTAAAGCTTCTGTATATTGCAACTTAGCAGCCATAAGCTATACGGAACATATGCAGTTGGATAAATCAGGGTTTAGTGTCTAAAGCAAGGATACAAACTAAGTCAGTGGCGGATCATGAAGGTGTCCACCTTCATGATCCGCCACTGACACCTTCATGATCAACTTGTCTTTGCACAGCATATTTAATTGATTTTATGTCATTAATACATATGACAAAAAAACTTGAACAATTTGTCATTTTCTATAATTCATTTCTTGCATTCATTACTCAGCTTTGTTTTAATTTTCACATGCACAATTTTTATCTTTATTATTATTCAGAGAATATTTTTATATCCTTCATTTAATGTTTACACATATGTCGCTTACATTTTTAAGGTTTTTGTGCAACGTTCTTTTTCGCTATCATATATTATTCTGTTATTGTTATGATTTTGGGTTTCGTGGGTTACTCATTTTCCTACACTTTTGATTGGTTATCATATTTCGAATGAGGTATCTATGACAGCGTTAGAGTTTATTTAAGGGAATTGTTTTGTTTATTAAAAAATTTTTAAAGGAGGTATACTGCTTTCTGATTATCTTGGGCTTGTTTATGCTAATAATACCTATTTGGTTTTATTTCTTAAAATAAATTGATTAATATTTTTATGTTTCTATTAGAATTTTAATTTATTTTGTTTTCATGTTTTCTTTTGCTGGTACGGTAAGTGTTTTATTTAGTTATTTTTATTTTTGTTTGTTCAGTAAATCTATACTTTTTATATCATATCATCAAGAAAAATATTGGTGCTTTACAAATTTGGGGTTGGTTGGGTTTTGGCTATTTGTAGTGAGTCCTTTTTTACTGCAGTATGGAATAGGCGTAAGTCGCGGGGTAAAGCATAAGTGGCGATGACGTTTGTCTGACGGGATAAACTAGTTATAAATGCTGATCCTCATCGAAACGCCAGTAATAATAGACGCGACTCTGAGGAGATGTTTATTACTTATCACTACACTAATTATGTTTACACATTAGCATTAATGTTTTTTTTCCATTATTAGTCCTTTCATTGTCGTTAGCATATTTTTAATTTGTTGAATAGTTTTTTGTTTTACAAATTTTTGACTGGTTATGTATTTCTTGTATATTTTAGTTCATATTGGTAATTATAAAACAATTTTTTATTTTTTTATTTTTAATTTTTTATTTATATATATATATATATATATATATATATATATATATATATATATATATATATATATATATATATATATATATATATATATATATATATATATATATATATTTATTTATTATTATTTGTTTTTAATTTTTTTAAATTTTTTATATTGTTATTATGGTTGAGTACTGATTTGGTTGTATAGCTTGTCTTATTTATTTTTAAATATTCCTCTATTAATCTTTATTTTTGTCTTGACAACTGTCAAAATATGCTTTGTCTAATAAATAGTTCTTCTTTATTCTAATGTACTTCATTTCTTCCCTCAGGCGTTCACTGCTCGTGTGTGACCATTCGGCGAATTTTATATGCCAAAGTTTTTAAATATAATTGATTTTACTATGTCATTAATACATATGACAAAAAAACTTGAACAATTTTTCATTTTCTATAATGGAATATGACAGGTATACTAACATGGAAGATAAAAAATATATACAATTTTTTTATTTTTTTCATTGACTCGTTTAGCATAACACTTTTTCTAAGACTCAAAAAATGTCTTCATCACTTTTTGAACTCTCTGCATAAACATCTGATTCATAAAATCCCTTCAGATATCTGATTCAGAAAACCCTTTTAGTTTCAGGCTAAAATGATAATCATTTTAGATCTTTTTGTTTTTTAATTTTAGAGTTTTTTATTTATTATACTTTCTTTTATTTCCATTTTTTAAACATCCCTATTAGTTCTAGGGCTTCCAAACTTTTAGCACACATTTTTTGTTTTTTCTAGATGCATTTTTTTTCCTTCCACACTGGTTGTTTAAATATGAAAACGATATTATCACAGCTGTTAATTCTGATTTTCTAATATTGCTAATTTTAATTTTGGTTCATTAACAAAAATATTACCATATATTGTCGGTACTGGAGAAATTAGTACAGATGTTGCAAATGTAGATAATACATTTAACTTTTTGCATTATATTTCTAATTGTGGTCTTTTTGACAAAAAAAGAAACTAATTTGTCATTTCTCTTAAATTTTTTTTATTGTCAAATCTCTTATTATCCAAGGAAAAAAAGTTCTATAGAATTTTATATAAACTTTTGAAACATATGGCCTTTAAAAATTCTATAGAATTCTAGAGAATTTCTATAGAGTTTCTGTCAACTTCTATAAAAATTCCTATTGACATTTTTTTTCTACTTTTTTTTATAGAAAAAAAATTTTAGAGCAATTTCTATAGATATTAATAGACATTTTATAGAAATTCTATAGAGTTTCTATTTCAAAAGTTTATAGAAAATTTTATAGAACTTTTTTTCCTGGGATAGTATACTTTTAACGGAGCCAATAATGTTTTGTCCAATAGTTGGAGTTTGTGCAAGAAATTTGGTGCGACACAAATGATGGTTACCCGGCTTTCAAAACAGGTCAAATAATTTTACACTCTTGGTAAGTGCATTATTACAAAATTGTCAGCAAAAGGCTTCATACTATTGATAAATGTTTAAAGCATTACAAATCTCTTAGCCTGCATTTAAGCAGGCAATGCTTCCAGAAGATGCCCTTTTCATAAGAACAGGTGATATAGTCTTTTATGGAAAGATAAACGAGGATGGTATAAAATTTCTTCCTGCACTCAAACATGTAACAACTGTTATTAATTTTGCATTTCTCGCGGAAGCAATGGCACTTATTTAACATTTTCCTTTTAGTTCGATGTGTTTCAGTGATAAGCGCAATTTTAAACTGGAAAACTATCAACCCTTTTTTGTCCACATTATAGATTATTCAACTACAAAGTATTTTTTTTTACACTCTTCACCTAGTTTTTTAAACAACGAATCTAAATTTTACATCGTAACGCTTTCTTATCAATAGTTTTTTACTATGACGTTAAGATAAAAGTCGCAGCCAACTTTTTTTCAGCTGGATTGTCGTTGAACTGATTTTTTATGTTATGTTTTTTTATTCAAAAGCCATCATTCTAATATCTCTTCTCGCAAGTCTAAAGGAATTTTTTTCCATTAATAAAATAAAATTTGCGAAACCTTTTCCCATTTTTTTGGGGTAAAACAGTATTCCGTCCTAATTTTTTTGGGGTAAAACAGTATTCCGTCCTAATTTTTTTGGGGTAAAACAGTATTCCGTCCTAATTTTTTTGGGGTAAAACAGTATTCCGTGCTAATTGATACTCTTTTCAGTATTCCGTGCTAATTTAACATTGATACTCTTTTTAAGATTTAATTTATGAACATAATCTGAACAAATTTGTTTTAAGAAAATTAAATATTTTGGCTGCTCTTTGATATCACCTTTTTTTAATGGCTGCAAGACCTTGTGTCATTTTAACTAGATCCCACTTTTTTCTAGAATTCTGTTCTTGTAGACATGCTCTATAAAAATAACACTTTTACTTTGAGATTATGTATGTGTCTTTTTTATTTGATAAAATAAAGAATCATCATTAAATTTATTAGAAAATAATATTACACGTCATAAAAGTATGCATAAAAGATATTTGAGAACTCAAATTATCACCAATAATTGTGAAAAAAACTGAGCGAAACAACGACAGACCGTATTTTTCTGACGTATTGGTAAACCTATTGAATAATTATTGAAATACAAGTATAAGACTATAAGACTGTTACTGATTTCATAGAAAATAATGGCGGTAGATTTCATAATGGTGGTAGATTACATAATGGCGGTAGATAACCTTTTTCATATTTGTGTTCCTTATATTACTTGATTTGAAAAAATTTTGATATAACAAGAGTTACATAAATAAGTTTAAAAACCAGGTATGTTATTTGGGGAGGGATGATTGAAGATGTGAAATATGTTGTAACCCATTTTGTAATATTGTACATTAAACACCTTATTAGTATTAAGCACTTGAGAGTGTTTAAATAATATATCGTGCATAAATATTGTAAAACCAAAATAAATTTCATATATTGTAAAAATGACAAAGTTCGAAACTTTAATAAATAAATTTATGTTTTACATATTTTACAAAAATATTTTTTCCCCATTCCAACATAAAACATTATTTTTGAACACCTGTCGACCTTTTGAAAACAAGTTTTATTGTTTAGGGAGTTCCAAAGTTTAATTGCATCCTTTATTTTAGATTTTTTTTCAACAAAAGCACAAATATGCATATTATAAATACTAATGGAAAGATTTCAACGATTTCTCAGAACAAACCTCATCACAAAGCCTTGTATAACTAATTGCACAACTTTAAGTACAGTATAATTGTAAAATATAATTAAATCTGTCATTTTGAAAAGAGCATCAGTCCATTTACTAAAACTTTTTAAAATCATAGAAGTAGATAAATAAAGAACGCATATAACTTATGTAATTTTTATTTTTTATAAAAAAAACATAAACCATACAGAAACTTTCAATTCAAACTTATAAATTAAATGTTAAAAGTTTTAGACTTGTGTCTTATTCAAAATGACAGGTTCAATTGTTTCTAGCTTTAAAAACTGTACCACTAGATTTAGCAGCTTTTGATAAAATACTATCAATGTGGTCTCTTTAAGATTTATATCGATATAATTCCTAAAAAAATATAAACTTTTTTTAATGATTGTATTGTTGATATAAAGATCAGGCATCAGAGTTGGTAATCTTTTATTTGAGCGTGGGTGGAAAGGAGTAATGAGTTTTTATTAATATTTAATGATAACTTATTTATTTTGAACCAATTAAAAACTTTTTTAAGCTTGTTTGTCATGTTATTGATTGAGTAAAATATTTTTATTTTCGTGAGATAAAAACAAATGTGCGTCATCTGCAAAGATTATGGTTGTTAGGTTTTATTTTTGTAATTATATTTAATATTTGAAATTATTAAATTTTATTTAGTATATTAATAATTTAATGACATTGAATTTTATATTTGAAAGATATTTTATTGTAAACATTTTTGGTGCAATTAGTTATATAGATTTTGAACTAACCTTAATATTTTATTTTTTATACGGTAAGAGACTAGTTTATTAAATAAGATCTTATGATTAATTTAAAAATAATAAAATCTCATAATTGATTTAAAAAAACTCGACAATGGTTATATCCGAATTTAAATTTATATGGTTCCTAGTAGAAGCAGTTCTTTAAAGGAGATTAAATTTTTATTGATGTATATCCGCTTTTTTATTGCTATTTTCTGTTTCTCTTGTTTAGAGTCCACTGATGTCAGTAAATAAATAAAATTTGGTTGAGAGTTATCTTCTCGGATTCTTAGATCCAAACTTAAATGTTTTTGTAATTATTACTTTAAAATAATTTAAACATTACTTTTATGAAATATATTACACTTAAATAATAACTGTAATATTAAAAATAATATAAAACTTTTCTTCTAAAAATGCAAAAGGTCAAAAGCAACAATGCCCAGAAGAAAGAAATATATTCGGCCATACTATTGATCTCTTTGACAATTTCATCACTCAGAAGAAGAACCTGTCGGACCCTGGGAAGAAACAATAGTTTTAAGTAGTCCAGTGCATTTGCCAAGAATTCGGCGTGTGAATTAATTTTGTAAATTTTGTACCTCATAGTCTGATCTGTTTCAAGAAGCATGTTTACAAACTCTCTCATATCTTAATAGTTTCCGCGATTCACAAAAGTCTAAATGTAAATAATTTAAAAGTTTATTTAGAAATTTATATATTTTGTCACCTTAAAATTTTGTAACTTCTAAAATAGATTTTAAAGTTTTGTTATTTTACCTTTACATTATTATTTTTTAATATTTACCTTATTATTTTTTACATTATTATTTTTTAATATTTACCTTATTATTTTTTACATTATTATTTTTTAATATCTCTTTGTTTACCTGCAAGTTTTAAGTGTCCATCGAGCCTGCTTCTGTTAAAGTTCAATTACTTCTTGTAATTGAACTTTAACAGATTCTTCTCATTGTTTGCATTGAAACTTTTTATAGATTTTAAATCCTAATCTTTTGGAATAATAAGCATCATACTTTTACCTGTGTACGTCTTTAAAAAGTTATCAGTCTTTTTATTATTTTGAGAATTAGCATAAGTATATCCTAGGCCTTCATTAATAGTCATTTCACTTTTAGAAGAAAATCATGATAAAACATGATAAGTTTTTTTCACTATGTCAGAGGTTTTGAATCTCTATCTTGATGTGGGTTATTTGCTAACAGCTACAAACCAATCGTCTAATGCTGGTATTGTACAGAGAATATTTAAATTTCTATTTTATTCCAGTTATTGGCTTCCCTGTACTTTTTCTAATATAACACATCATCCTTTTGTACTGAAAACTTTGAAGTAAGCCTTTCTCCATGGAATTAAGGTTCCGGAAAAGATAGAACTGACATAACCATTGTTTCATATGTATTTCAATGTAAAATGAATTTACGCAAGTTAAAGTTATATACTTATTATATCGTTTTTGCTCAAGCTTAAAAAGTTTTTCCATCTTTATTCAAGGAACAACTTTTTCTTTTCTGTTGATTTATAAAACAAAAAGTTAACTTGAAAGTTTTGGTTGTTAAAAGGGATGATAACCTTTAGTGCTTTTATTGAAAATCTTAAAAATAAATGAAGTTAGATTAAGTGAATGTTTAGATTAAACTGGTTTTTTCCCATACCATTCAGAATGACATCGACAAAAAATATTTTCTAAAGACTCGATCTCTTAAACGCCATTTTTTGAAACCCTTTCTTTGGAATGGTATAAATAAATGTAAACTATTTGGAATGGTAAAATAAATGTAAACTATTAAATTTTTTTTACAAATGTAAACTATTTATTGCACATAAAATATTTTTCTCTGCTAATGGTAAAAGTGTAAAATCCTTTTCTGTATTATTGACCAATTTAAAATTATAAAGTTTTTAGCGCCAATAGGCAACTGAGGAACTATACATCGTCATTGCCTCGTATCGTGAAATCTTTTATAAAACTTATAAAACACGTTTTGCATCCCTGTTTTTAATACACATTTAAAGTTTGTGCTCAAAACCAAATTAATTTTTTTTTAAACATCTTTAGCTACTTTAAGTACGGATCTAATGACCATTTAAATTATTAACTATATAAAGTTGAAACCCCCTAAATTTGAGGGGTTTAAACTTTATATGGTCATAAAGTTTGAACGCTGAAAGATAATACTGCGACACTAAAAATTTATCAATAAAAATAAGTCTAGTTAAGAATCGTACACAAAATACTTTATCAACTTCTTGCCCCTCCTGTTTGAGGTAGGGGGGTGATAAAATGTAAAAGCCTTTTTGTTCCTAGCCTCCAATCAACTCATTTTTTTTGCAAAACATAATTATTTCACATAAGTATAAACATGCAAATGTTTGGAGTTTGCTCTATGTCTGGAAGTTAGCTATTTTAAAACCAAAAAATGATGAAACAGTTACTGTTTATATCAAAGAAATATAATATTAAACAAAAATAAATTTTTTTTATGTTACCTCAAAATCACTGTAAATTTTACATTCAGTGGCTAAAAATACATAAATTAGCATTAACAAACCTATATGGGAGAGACCTGTGTTACATTTTTTTGGTATCGCTCAAAATTACAAAAAAAGAAAAAATGCTGAGGTTATATATAAAATACTAAGAAGACCTAGAAAAGCTGTAAATAAAGTAAAAAACTATGGGTCATTAAGAAAGCTGCTGAATCTTACAACGTTCCATTTGGAAAATTAAATGAAAATGTTCCAAAGGATTAAAGGGCGGAGTAAAAAACTAGACGAATAAAGCAAATAATTTTTTCAGCAGGAAGAAACAGATACAGTAAAAGGATGCGACTATTTTGAATGACAGTCAAGCGAGAATGAGTTTTGGTTAATGGACTAGAGATTATAGCTTTCTTTGAGCAGTAACCATAGTAACCACGATAACAACCACGATGCAACACATAGCAACCACGATAGTATTTGTAGAAAAGAGAAAGAGATACAAACTTACGACGGAGAGATAGAGGCTAAA